>JAHWFO010100943.1:3577174-3588317 GCA_023313115.1 Rhysida immarginata | reverse complement strand
ATGGAAGCACCTCGTAGCCCAGAGCCTATAGCGCCTACATGGTCGTTCGTGCAACGTGCGGACGCGCGTTGTCATGCAGCAGAAGGACGCCTTTGTGATGCACAAGTGCAGGTTGTTGCTGACACAGTTTTGTGTGCATACGATGCAGTTCACGACAGTACGTCGCAGCGGTGATCATCTCCCCCTGCTGCAGAAAGCTGTAATGCACTACACCACGGATGTTCCACCAAACGGTAACCATGAACTTCCTGGGGTGCAACGGGGGTTTAGGGAACTGTCGCGGGGGTTCATCAGCATCCAGCGACTGTGCTCACCGTTTCCTACTGTCGTATAGGAGCCACTTCTCGTCGTAGGTGACAATGCGATCAAGAATCCTCGCTTCTTCATGGCGCAAAAGCAATTCCGTACACATCTCCAACCGACGCTCTTTTTGGTTTTCCGTAAGTTCATGTAGGACCAATTTGTCCTGCTTTTTCACCTTGCCGATGGTCCTAAGGTGTTTACTGACAGTCGACGCTGAATTAGCATGATCTCCTGCAAGGTCCCGAACAGTTTTTGACATATCGCGTCATTCAACACGTTGGGCGGTTTGCCGCATGGCTCATTTGTCAGGTCCGTCACTCCCATCCGGAATTTTCGGAACCAACGTTAAATAGTACGTTCGTTTATGGTGCCAACACCGAATACCTTATTGATGTTTCGAGAGGCGTTGGATGCAGTGTGATTCAACCTGAACTCGTAATAATGCATTATCACACGTAATTCGTATGAAGTCATGACTATATTCGCTTGGGTTCAAACGCTATTAAATATCATCGCAGACATGCAAATTTCAGGCAGCTGGTCGCTGATAGGTTTATCTTTGGGAATGTACCACTTTGTTATGGGTACTTGCTACTAAACGTGGAAACCGTGCTGAAGCGCGGAACCCATTTCGAAATCCGACATTTGAAGGCAACTACCTGATACATCTGAAACATTAAACATTAAGTATTGTGGATTTGTGGTTTCGTTGCTTTTGCTGGTTGATAGTTGTGTCCACAGTTTCTTGGCTCATTTTCACCTGTAGCTTTACGCCAGTTTAATAAAAGAAAATACTCAAAGGTGTTTTTGATCAGTGCTTCATTGTTGAACTTTTTCCGTTCCAAAAAGGCCCAATGGCTTAAAAATGGTAGTCTGTTGGCTAGAAATCTGGAGAGTGTGGTGGACGAGAAAGCCTTATAGTGCAAGCTGGATTGTTGTTCTTGATAAGCATGGTCTCGCGTTGTCATGAAGCAGTAAATCTTCGTCTCTGTTAACCCATCTAAGACACTTAACTCCTTATTTTTGATGCATTGCATCCAGCTGGGTGCAATATTTCTCTGCGTTAATGGTTTCACCACACTTGAAGAATGAACAGTGAACGCATCAAACAGATACACACAGTCAAATAATCAGCATTATTTCTTCGGATGAAGGGTAGGGTTTTTGGGGCTCCATCGGCATTTAGCCAATTTGCAGAATCGATTACTCTGTTCTAAAGTGGCGCGTTTCTATTCCGGGAGAGCAGAGAAGTGCAAATTTCTTCAAGTTTTGTTCACTGAGATCATGGGGAACCTCTTGTCAAGCTTTTTGACTTTACCACGTGCTTGGAAATAGCGGAAAACTGTCGAATAGTGGACCTTCTACGAGAGTCAGACTCCACAGTCTTCGCAGTTCATTATCGATGATGGCTGGTGCTGAGTGCTCACGCGGTTGATTTTTCAAGGGTCACATCCCTGAATAGTTTGTTCATTAACTGTGGCATCTCCAAATGCTTTGTTGATGTTTCTCGCTGCTGAACTCATAAAGAAAAGTATACGTATTTGGCTTACTGTCTATACGATCACACAATAAGCTAGTACTCAAATTATTCCTTGTTTGTGAGAAGATATTTAACCCTCACTAGCATCATCTGGCAATGTTTATAAATATGAAAATTACTTCATCCCGAAATACGATATGTCATGTGCAAACAACCTTCTATACCTGGTGAACTAATAAAAATAGGGACAAACTTCAGGAGGTGATTCCTGACTATAGTCTATTCCATAAGAGAAGTCCACTGAACTTGAAGCGTAATTAGTAGGAACCACGTGTGGAGGCGCATTATCTTGCTGGAAGGTGCCGTCGCCCGCGGGGTAAAAACAGTTCATGAAGGGGTGCAGGTGGTCCCAAGCAGATCGACGTAAGAAGTAGCACGCAGAGTGGATGTTAGATGCACCAATGGACCCACTGCATGCCACGAGAAAACACTCCAGACCACTATGGAGCCTCCACCTGACAACCGGGATCTATATCACATCACGGACACGACCATCGGCCCGATACAGCTGAAACCGTGACTCTCCAGTCCTCAGCGGTCCAATGTCGATGTTGTTTGGCCCAGGCTAGGCGTTGCCGACGATGTGCAGCTGTCAAGAGTGGCACCCGTCGTGGCCTCCTGCTCCCAAAGCCTGCAGCTGCCAAGGTTCGCCAAATTGTCGTCACGGACATAGTTGTGGGACGTCCCTGGTTGTACCGCATGGTGATTTGGGCCGTTGTCGCCCTTCGGTCAGCATTTGCAAGCCAGGTGACCCGGCGAACACCTCTGGCATCAATAAGGCGTAGGCGGCCCGTCCACTGTCCGATATAAGTTGTAACCCCTCGTTGGGTGTACTCTCGATAGACTCTTGCAACGGTTGCGCGGGAAAATTGCAGGGTGTTGGCTACACTGATATTGAGGCACCCACCCGTCTGGCACCAACAATCATCCCCCGTTCAAATGTGGATAGCTCTCGGCGTGCTGCAATTTCTGCAGCTAGTGTTGCTTACAATGATTGTGTGCTATCAAGAAGTCCTGTGCACCTGTATTCCGAGAATAGAAGCAGCGGGATCTGTCTCATTATGAAGAGGGACTTAATACGGACAGGGAACCTGATTGGAGGGGCGTGCCATGACTTTTGGTGAGTGAGTGTATGTGTTCCAAGACATTTTCTTGATACAAGGCAGCATTTAGATACCACTTTTTTATGGTCAGACGTCCATTGTAAAAATACCCAGCAACCATCATCAGGAATAAGAATAAGAAGAAAGTAACAAGTCAATGTCGAGGAAGCCCCTCAAAATGGTGCCCCCAGGCTCCAATGCACTGGTTACATCTTCGGACAACTGAGTTGGTAACTCATCTGACCAAGTGACTTTTTTTTCAGTCTTCAATGGTAACAGTTGTGTTGTTCTTGTACCTGCAGAAAGAATGTTTTATTATTCATTTGTAATACAGTTTTTTGGAGAAGTCTCCTTGCATTGAAGCACTCAGTCCAGATCGAGTCGTGTTGCCCGTGTTTGCCATCTCTCGATAAATAGACCCAAGCCTCATCCAAGGTGACTACGTTCTTCCATTAGTCGCCTGCCAAATAGCCTTCATACAGTTTTCTGTTGTCGATCGCCTCTCTGCCACATGTCTTGCAACTAAGCGTGCTAATTTCAAACCTTGCCGAATAATAGTGTTTACTGATCAACGGAGGTTCCAATCTTGCTTGCATCGGTCCGTTGTGTTGGCGGATTTTCCTTAAGGACTAGCCTCTTCACTGTTAGAATGTTAGCCATGTTAGTATGGGAAGAGCGGGGGTGCGCTTTTAGTCTTCTACGTTTGATAAACTTTTATTGTACCATTCTTGGAAATAATGAAATCTTTTCCCTTACACAGTTCTATTATTCTGGAATAAGGGTAACCAGCGTCGGAAAGGGCTACGACGTAGCCTTCCCAATACGATTCAATTTCTGAAGGCATTTTGGCAGCAAACTTGAAAATGGAGAACGGAATGACAAGTACGGTTGTTACCGAACTGACGTGTAAAATTTCACGAGCCTTGTGCATTTCAAACTCATGCAACGACGTTGTAACAGTCGTTACCATAAACATGAAACAACCCTCAGTACTCCTTCAATACCTTTTGGATAGGAAACTGGGGCTTGCTGCATGAGACAATATCGCATTTCACTTTCAAGCTCTTCGTCATTTGTAAAACGCTGGCCGCTAAGATGATCATTTGTATATCTCTTTGTTTGCTCAAAAACCATCTTGACGGCCAGGGTTTTGCAAAGTAAGGATGGGTGTATCTAACTAAAATACCCAATTTCAATTTTTCTGCATGTTTATTTATAACAATGTCCAACATCTGACACGCCTACCCTTTCTTACGTTACAAAGGAAGAGCAGAATTTAATATTGCGGCGATTCTTTTTGTCAATGACTCCACGAGATGTTGAAAGATGATGCGAGGAATCTGACACTATGCAAAATTGGAAGATTTGATGTCTGTGAAACCACCTGCCTGATGGCTCTTTCAACTTCGTTCCAAAAATGCCTCAATTGGATTGAGATCCGGTGATTATGGGGGCCAGCATTCGTTCTCCCTCATGTTCTTGAAACCATTCCTGCACAATACGAGCACAATGGCATGGCGCATTGTCTTGTGGAAGAAGCCATCTCCATTAGGATACGCCGTCAAACTTGATCAGCAACGACACTTAGATATGTTGTGCTATTCAGACATTGTTCCACACGAATTAAAGGGCCCAAATCATGCCCCAAACGATAACACTGCCCCCACCAGCTTGAAGGATTGTACTCATGCTTGTAGGGTCCATGCTTTCATGCCGCTTCCGCCAAATTCTCACTCTGCCTTCTGCATGATGCAACTGGCAACGTGATTCATCGGACCACATGACTTCTTTCCAATGCTCGACTGTGCGAATTGGAAAAGTTTTATCTTGTTAACTGCAGACAGCAAAGGTGTTCGAACAGGCCTTCGGCTTCCATATCCCAAACAGTGTACATCGAACAGTGCGTTCAGAGATCATTTTAGAGGATCCCTGATTAAAATCTGCAGTAATGTAATGCACTGTTGCCCTTCTGTTATCTTGTATCAGTCTTGCCACTCTCCGTTCTGCCCGAACATTGACTAGTCCTGACGGCCACAATATGCACGTTCAGACTCAAGTTTTCTGGCTGACAGTCTAATCTTTAAACACTTTAACAACAGATGCTCTTGAACATTTAAAGAATGCAGCTATTTTGCTGATACTCGCTCCATGGCTCCGAGGGACAACAATCATCCCACGTTCAAAGGCTTTTAAATCGCGTCGTTTACTTATATCCTCAGGAACAAATCACTTCTAGGCCCTCCGCACACAAAGTGACTAAAAAGAAACAAGTTACAAACTTAAATCCCCAATCAATTGCTGAATAGTTGCCGCCCGTGTATTTCAATTAGCATCCGCACACAACGTTATTAGTTGGTAACCAGTTTGTAACGCGTCAGTGATCAATCAGCTGCAACTCGACATGCAGAGTCGTTCGGCGATTTACAATATTGTATTTCTACAGGGTGCGGCAGGTTTGAGAACAAAACGACGTCCGCAGGTAAAAGGAGCAGACACTTAAGATACCACAGAGCCTTTAATACAATTTACATTTCTGTACAATATATATTGTTATTCAATAAAACCACCGTCCGCCGCAATGACAGCCTCCACAAGCTATCGGAACAGCTGGCAGGCAGCAATTAGGTGGGTCTTCCGGATTTCTGCCATTGCTTCCACAATAGTTGGCCTGAGAGTTTCAACGGTGTGGTGTGTATGCTTGTTGGACTCCCTATCAACAACGCCCTGTCCCAGACGTAATAGTCCACAGGATTGAGATCAGGGGAGCTGGGGGGTCACATGTTGGGAGGGATGTGGTCGTGAAGATTCCTCCGGATACTTCAGCTTGTTGAGGAGGCTTTTGGCCCTGTCCAATCGATTCTTCTTGTTTGTCTCGAGTATGAACTGTTCCCTCCGCGATACATACGACTTGTAAGGGAAGTCTTCATGCACCACACGCCGAACGGTCGCCTCATTAACCTGCAGCTCCCTCCCGAGTGCCCTTATGGACTTCCCAGGGTCCTCATCGATTGCAGCTTGGACAGAACGGATGAATTCCAGCGCCTGATAGAGTCCGAGCACCGACAATGTCGTTTCCTCTGTGAAACGGTTGGCACATCACTACTGGCAGCGTCCAGTTCTACCCGAACTTTGAACACGAACGAACGGTCGACTTTCAGAATGCAACAATCTCGGTGTTGGAGTGTCCTGCACCCACGAAGACGATGACCGCATGTTGCTTCATTTGCTGGGTTATCTTTAGATTCGTCATGTTTATCTGCCTCGTTTCGGAATCGTTAAATCGTAGCTGACGAAAAAGACAGGCCGGGGCACTAAAAAGTTACATGACCAAAGTAGATCTAGCAACAATCCAATCTTCATTTCAACAATCAGTGTTTTTTCGTTTGTTGGAAACAATGAAGATTGGATTGTTGCTCGATCTACTTTGATCATGTGACTTTTTAATGCTCCGGTCTGTCTTTTTAGTTGGCTTTGCGTTAAATCGAGATAAGGCCTGGAAGCGAAAAAGTCACCTGACCAACTGGGTGCTAGCAACAATCCAACCTTCATTGTCTCCATCTTGGATTTTAACAATCAGTATTTTTTCGTTTGTTGGAAAGAATGAAGGTTGGATTGTTACTAGCACCCAGTTGGTCAGGTGACTTTTCCGCTTCCAGGCCTTGTTATTTCGTCGGCCTCGGCGTTAAATCGAGGCCAACGAGAGGCAGACCAGGGCACTCAAAAGTCACATGATCATCGGGGTCCGGCCAACAATTCATCTTTCATGGTCTCCATCATGGATTTTAACAATCAGTATTTGTTCGTTTGTTGGAAACAATGAAGGATGGATTGCTGCCCGGACCCCGATGATCATGTGACTTTTGAGTGCCCTGGCCTGTCTCTTGTTGGCCTCGCGTTAAATGGTATGACGTATTGGCTATTACGTCATACTCACATGTTCTCAAATACCTGCTGCACCCTTATAAGGAGATTGAATGTATACTGCGGCAGTATTACTGCCTTTATGCCAGAAGGCCTGTTTTGACATTCCCGTAACTCCTACACATTGCACACCTAGTTTTGCTGGTGCATGGAACATTGTCTTGGAGGCTACAAAAGTGGGCCATTATTTTGTTCACAGATGAATCCCGACTTTGTCTATTGACCGAGTCACAATGTCAGCACGTCCAGAGAACAAGGTGTATATGCCAAAAAAGGTGTTCAAAAGAAACCACTCTGGAGAATTTAATACCATAGTTTGGAGGGGCCCTGTACCCTATTTCAGGTGTTCGACGGAGAAATCGTTGCTATTATACCAGGATACTATCTGTCATTCTTCTATACATTGATGAATATCATAGTACATTGGTTCTCAAGCAGTTAACTGGTTGTACTTGGAAAGGGTCGTTGGCAATTGGTTTGTTAGTTATTTTGTTTGAGTGGTATTCGGTTGTTAAAAGTTTATTTTTAGTGGTACACGATTCTGAAAAGGTTGAGAACTGCTGTCGTAGATTATTCTAAGTAGATTACAGCGATAGTAGCAAATCCATAATGTCTGGTTCAACACAGATGTTGCGGATTAAAAGTGGGAGATAAAAAAAAAAAAAAAAAAAAAAAAAAAAATCCTATTTTTTTTTTTAATCCTCTTTATCAATTTCTTATCCCTTAAATCTTTTTTTAATCCCCACTTTTTATATCTGCATGTTTATCAAAACAATAATTTTCTGGAACGTAGAACTTATTTAGAAAACGGAATTTCCAGATGATAGTAATGAGATAAATTTTTAAAAATTGCATTTCGGCCGTATTTTAGAGGAAGCGTAACTCAAGTGATGAGGCCGACTGGCCCAACAATGGTAGATTCTGCAGCAGATAACAAAGTTTGACGCATGATGGAATAAGAATTCCTATCATCAAGACATAACTTTCCTAATCTAGAGCTTTACCCACAAGGCATCTTATCATATTCGATTCGGATAAAGTTATATGCATGTAAACACGAGGTACTTTTGGGTTAGTTCAATCGATCTGGATCGAAACATTCATGTAAACGCAATGACAAGAACTTTGGACTCTATCCTGATCAGGGCGTTTACATGCACGTCGGTGGGCTGACCTACTTCCCTGAGGCATTCATCCCAGGTCTCAAACCACCTCATTCTACTAGATTGAATCCAATCCAGATGGAAGAGTTTACATGCCACTTTTTGCAAGATTGACTCCAAACATGTCGACTCAATCCGGATTGAAACTGTGCAAGTAAAAGCAGTGTATACAAACCGCTACCCCCAGAAACTTCAACCCCACTGGGATAATCCAGCCCAAACTTCTTAGTAATGTAGATCTTGCCTAGAGGAATCTGCATACTGAATTTCACACCTTTTCATACCATGAAACACAGATTAAAAAGGCATGTGTTCCATGGACCCTCTAACTTTTACCCCCGTAATTCTGTCCCCAGTAAGCCAATTGAAACTAAAGTAAATATCGAAATAGGACAAGCCCGTAGTAAGCTACATTCTGAATTTCAATCTTCTACATGATAAAAAATCTGTGTTGCCAAATTAGCCATTTTTCGGCTAGATGTAGCCGATTTTTTTGCAATTTAGCCGATAAAAGTTTTATTTTACAGCTAACTCAAAGATTTGTGATAAAAAATTCGTATTTTTTTAAAAATTTTAATACTAGGTAAAGCATATGACTTCTCTGATGGTCATTTGTCAACAACGTGTATAGCTGATTTTCTCCATTTTTAAAAACAGTTTTAGGCATAAATAATAAATCCTATTTCGTAACCATGCAAAAAATATAGGATATATGAAGGGGACAGACTTACATAAGTAGTTCCATTCTTCAGCTACTTGATAAGCATAAAAAAAAGCTTTTTCAGAAGCAGGATGTACAGTATAATTATGTCTTTAGAAGCACAGATAAAAAATTTCAATTAAATTATAAACATTATCAAATTTTAAATAAGCTAACAAAATAAACAAATAATCAACACATTGGTCAAAATAATTTATTACAATAACAATCTTTAATTATTAGAAGGCAACAGTGTATCTTCATCAGACGTTGATGAATTTGAATAAAACTTTCTTTCTTTGGTAAATTTTACAGGAACTTTATCATATTTTTGTCTCTTCTTTTTGATTAAAAAAATTGCAAGTCCAATACTTGAAACAATTCCTACACAAGCTAGTGTACTGATTACTATTAAAAATATCAACCAAATCCTAAAACAAAATAACAAAAACATAATTTAAACAATTTTAAAAACTCAAAATTTACTAAACGTAAAAAAATATTATTAATATTTACCTAGAATTGTTATTTAAACAGGAAGAACTTGAATTTTTATCACAATATTCTTGACATTCTGTTAATTGCAAATGAATAAAAGGCTGATTATAATAAAAGTAGATGATCACACTGCTCAGAAATCGAATATTTTAAATTTCCTTATAGATATTATTAGCAATCATGACCTCCTATCGTATTAAATTACATCATGCTCAATTTAAAAAATACGTCATTATCTTTTTTTCTCTATTAAATTTTCAGTTCTCGCCAGAGAATTTTTTCTTTGCCAAAACTTGGTCATTAACTCTTGTGAGCATAACATACCTTACAGCAAGGCTTTGTAAACAGCCTTTTACAATTTGAATACATCTTATACACTGAGTGAGCATATTATTATGACCACTCTGCCAGTATCACAGTGGGCCACCTTTTGCATTTAATACTGCAGTGATTCTTCGTGGCATTGATTCCACGAGATGTTGGAAGGTGGTGGGAGGAATCTAACACAATGCCTGATGGATGGTACTGTCTAGTTGTGCTAGATTGGACGGTGGTGGATCCAGCTGTCTGATGGTTTGTTCGACTTCGTCCCACAAATGCTCAATTGGATGAGGTCTGGGGATTGTGGGGGCCACCGAAATAAGGTAAAGTTCCCCCTCATGTTCCTGGAACCACTCCTGCACAATACGAGCTCTGTGGCATGGCGCGTTGTCTTGCTGGAAGTAGCCATCTCCATTGGGGTATGCCATCAACATGACAGGGTGGACTCGATCGGCGACGATACGGAGGTATGCTGTCCATCCAGAGGTTGTTCAACACGTATTAACGGAGCCAACGCATGCCAGGAAAACATGCCCCAGACCATAACACTGCTCGCACCAGCCTGAAGAGTTGTACTCATGCATGTGGGGTCCATGCTTTCGTGCTGTTTCCGCCAGATTCTCACGCGGCTGTCTGCATGACGTAACTGGAATCGTGACTCGTCAGACCACATAATTTGTTTCTACTGCTCGATAGTCCAGTCCTTGTGCTCCTGAGCGAATTGGAGTCGTTTCTGCTTGTTGGCTGCAGACAGCAAACGTGTGCGGACAGGTCTTCGGCTTCCATATCTCATGCGATGTAGTGTGCGGCGGACAGTGCATTCAGAGACTGTTTTGGAGGACCCCTGATTAAGGTCAGCAGTGATTTGATGCACAGTTGCCCTTCTGTTATCCTTTACCAGTTGTGACAGTCTCCGTTCTGTTTGACCATCAACCATCCGCGGGCGGCCACAACGCGAATGTTCAGACGCCGTCCTCCGGCTAACCGTCCAGTCTTTAAATACTTTAACGACGGCTGCTCTCGAGCACCCCACGAATGTTGCTATTTCGCTGATACTCGCTCCATAGCGTCGTTTACCCATAGTTGAAGAATGGCACACGTCTACTGTTGTCGAAGACACTCGGCTTCCCTTTTATATTGGTCCGGCCCGCTAGCAACATTGTGGCGACGTCTGTGCACGCATTTGCATAAGCATGTCAGGTGGTCATAATAACATGCTCACTCAGTGTAAATTCATGTCAGTATTACAAAAATATGACTTATTTTCTACCAAGACTTACTGATGTCGCAGTTCTCAGTGCATCCGCATAACTCTTCATTTGTAAGGTTACCAGATTTACTGTAATTTAGGGCATCACAGTCTAAAGATGAACAATTTACACCTGTCCATGGGCTTTGGCACAAACAACTTCCTTGAGAACAAACACCGTGAAGGCCACAATTATCCTTGCAAAGTGGTTCGTGGACGCAAAATATTGTTGAAACATTCCGAGGACACTTTATATAATTTTCATTAATACTTTGAGAAAAAAAAAATGCAAAAAAAGATAATAATAATAATAATAATAATAATAATAATAATAATAATAATAAT
>JAHWFO010100943.1:3543841-3577164 GCA_023313115.1 Rhysida immarginata | reverse complement strand
ATAATAATAATAATAATAATAATAATAATAATAATAATAATAATAATAAAAATATAAATCAATTTTTATATATAAAATAACATTTAAAGAGTGAAAACATCATTCAAAATTTAAACTCTCTTAAGGTTTAAAAATGACCCAAAATAAGTAAAACTTGTTATTGCAAGGACGTGTTTATAAAGCAAACAATGATTGTTTCTCTTTTTTATATACCTACAAAGAACACTATCAACAATCTATTAAATCCATATAGTTGATAATAAGTACAAAAGAAATGGGACTTGATAAAGTGACTTTATTGGCTGTGTTGATGAAGGTATTCGAAACGCTTCAGCCATGTAAATTATATATCCATATTGCTAGTACAAGCCCTGTTTGTTTAATCCATTAAATTATATGCATCATGTATACATGTTTGAAGAGCTTTTAATACATTTAATATTTAGTCAAAACAATAGTTTAAAAAAACTGGTCAAAACTGCATAAGAGAAGCAAGATCTTTGCAGTTTTAATACAAGACAGAATCTTAAATGAGGAGTTAAAGATTTTACATTGCTCAAAAATGAGAGGGAGACCGATTTTTTATTATAATAATTTTCAGTTTTTAACAAAAAAATCAAAAGATAATCCTAAAATTAATATAAAATCACAGTCTTACCAATCATCCGAAGGATAATTTGTAACAACATCATTGATAACGTAAGTTGCAGACCCACCTCCGTCTGTATTAATGGCATTGATGGCTCCTACTTTTTGCATAATGGTAGCTAATTCCCATAAATTAACACTGAAAGTTAAATAAACTGTAAGAATAAGTATCCAGTTCACCTTAACACAATTCTAAAATGCTAAATTCTTTTACTTGCATTAATTTTTTAATAGCTCTTCGGAAAAAATAAGAATTGCCATATTTGCTGACCCATAAGAGATGGGTTTATTTTTTCCCAAAATCAATACCTTCTAATATTATATTACAACTTGTACACTCATTTTTTGTACGTGAAGTTGACTTAAAAATCCACTAACTATGCCAATGGATCATTACTATACCATTTTTCATTTAACTATGCACCCTATCAAACCATTCTGTGTTACCCGCCCTTTGAATTATTGCATGGCAGGCAGTGGTGGCAGGCAGTGGTTATGTGAATTGCAAGTGGCTGCTTTTCGTCGTTGATCAAGTGAAATCTACATTGCTGCCATTGATCTTCACAACTACGTAAGTGCTATAACCTAAAACGGTCACTTTTTTTTTTTTTTTTTTTTTTTAATAATATGTCGGTAGTTCTGAAAAAAATTAATCGAGTGTACATTTTATAAGCTTTTTCGTATACTGTTTCCCTTTTTGTTTAATTTAGAAACATTATTAGAAGCTGACTTATTAACACTCAAACTAAGACCTATTTCGGCAGATTAGAAGAATGCTAATTGGAGTTTCAGCGGCCTTCAGCCAAGGACAGCTGGCAAAAGCCACATGCATTTATTTTGATGGGTGCATAGTTAAATGAAAAATGGTATAATACAACTCTAACAACAGAATGACTAAGAACATGCAAAATGATCTCAAATTTCGACCATGAAGAGAACAAAATTGGTAAAGATGCTTAATATCCCCTATACAACTCTTAACAGCCAGGTCAAGATAGGCCATTTCCAAAAACACCGATGCCATTTTCGAATATGGAAGTCAAGTGCAGCTAGTTACATCAAGTTTTGTAACTCAATAATACTAGATCTTCGTATTATCAAAGTTTTTTCGTATCCAAAGTAATCTCGGTCCCAATTAACTCTGATAATCACGAGTGTAGTGTATGTTAAATGCAATAAAAATAGTCAAGCCAAACAGCACTTTGGGGTATCCTGTGTGTGGAAAAATACCAAAAACTTGATTTTGAGTTGAATTCTCTTTCTGAAATCTTCAGTTTGGAGCAAAAAGGGAAGAAAACAGCAAATGAAGTAGATGAACAATCAAGGAAAACAGTGCTTACCATACAAAGACTCTATTGTTACCCGAATAAAGTGGTGGTTAATATTCAAAATCAATCCCAAACAAGTGTATAACCAGCCTGATTGCCTTCTCTACTATATATAACGAGGTTTTTTTTCTTCACTCAATCCTAAATGATTGTAGCTTTTGCTATTGAAATATGTATACAGGTATTTGATTTTACCCTTTTATATTTTTGTATTTTTGAAATGTGCAATGGAAACCCCAATTTAAACACATCATTTGAGAAATGTTCTATTCTTGGAGTTTTTTCACTTGATCTAACCGTTTAGGATAGTTTTGGATTCTTTCAAAATTTTGAATCCAATTTTATCGATGAAGAGATAGAGGGTGGGTCTTAGAGACGTTTCTATTCTACTTTTTGATGGTCTTTAAGAATCCGAATCGGAATTTCAAAAATTTCTAAGTTTGGATTTTTCTTGTGGAACAGTGGTTTCCTTTGTCTTTGTTAGCTTACCAAAAAGAGCAGTTTTTAAAATTTGTAAAGACTTATTGCTTATTATTCCTTTTTATATGTAAAAACTTATTGCTTATTATTTCCAATACAAATTCTTTTTCAGACTTTCTTATTTCCTTATTTAATAAATTTTTGGACAATCATTTATTTACTTTTCTCATTTTATTTATATATTCCAGGAAATATGAAGATGACCTCCTTACAAGATAAGTTCAAGACACCATAAACAGGTAATTTTTTGCAAACTTATTTACAGGTGTTTTAGATGCAATAATATAAGCAACATATCATTCACAACAGTAAAAGAAGAATAATAAAAACAACAAAGTTTAATGAATAAATTCATTATTACAGGGTGTAACACAAAGATATGCCAAACTTTCAGGAAACATTTCTCACATGCAGAGGAAGAAAATGTTACATGCACATGGGTCTGAAAACCCTTTAGTTCTACAACTCTTAAATAATTATACTACTCATGGGAAACACGCAGGAACAGAATGCACCAGCATGTCACATGAAACTCTTTCTTATATGAAATGTTCAAAACGCCCTCCGTTAGCATGGATACATACATCAACCCACCATCGCATTGAATCTGATGTGCTTATGTATATCTGTAAAATTGCATGTTGTTTTGCAGCCTTCCACAATATGGGCACGATGTGATGGCGCGTTGATGCATGTATCCATGGCTAATAAAGGACATTTTGAACATTTCATGCAAGAGTTTCATGTGATATGCTGGTACATTCTGTTCCTGTGCGTTTCCCCATGAAAAACGTAATTAATGAGGAACTGTAGAAAATGAGTTCTAACATGGAAATAAAGTGTTTCTGGACTCATGTCCATATAACATTTTCTTCCTCTACATGTGAGAAATATTTCCTGAAAGTTTGGCCATATCTTTTAGTTACACCCAACATACATGAAGCCCTCTTTAGAATGTTGAGATGATGTGGCAATAACATAATGGTGTATGAAGTCACCAGTGTAATACAGTTGGACCAAAAATAACAGAAAACTTTAAAATGCAATAAATTACTAAGCATGTACAGTAATCTGATACGCTTTGCAGAGAAATGTACAAGAAGAAATTTAAAGGTAAACTCCACACCCAAAACAACTTTGTTTAAAATGAAAGATGAAAGTCTCAATAACAACGTAGCATGTATAAAAATTTTCAATTCGTACTCAAAACTGATAAAACATATAAAAAAAACTTTCATTTTTTCCCTCCCCTTGCGATAGACACTGGCACCATGGTTCGGCAACTGTTACGTCACAAGTTGCCGAGAAGTGCGAAGGAGTTTCGAATTCGTGATGTCACACATTGGACGCTATCGGTTAGTTGTCAGTTGGGCATCGCAATGAACTATGAATATGAAACAAGACCGGTAATGAAGACTGCGATTTCGATAACAGTGACAGCGATATACAAGGGCCGTTAGCAGAATTGAATGCTAGTGCAACTTCTGCGATATACAGCCTTATGCATTAAACCGTGAAATGGGATCTTCTGCTTGCCGCATCGGCGTGTGCACATTAGGGCGACGTGTGCCTTACACAGCAGATGAGCTTACCTCCTCATTCCTTTGGCATTTAACGAGTGCTGTTGCGATCGTTGTTCTTGAAGAATGCCAGGCCTGTTTAGAGTTGGAAGAGCATCTAGTTCCATTTTACACGTGATCTAGTTTCGGCAAATTTCTTGTTTGAATTGATACCGAATTTAAAACTGCAGATGCGTAGACAAAGCAAGACGCTTCAAAATGAGCACACGATGCTGTTTGGAGTTGGATACCAGTTCCCTCGCTGTCAAAAACTAATCCACTGTTTTTTAATCGATTCTGATTCTGGAAATCTATGAAACGTGAAATTTCTATCTGACTGTCTATTTGCACATCCAAACAGAGAACAAATTGAAGGCATTCCAACAAAAAACAGGTTAGCAAAGTCTTACGATATATAGAATCGTTCTAAGTGACTAGAATCTCGGTGACGAAATTCCCGAGGTTCTTGCGGCAGGAAATGACAGCCTGTTCCGCCGTGTCCCATGGAGAAGGAATGGAAGATCCCACGCAAATTTTCAATTTTCCGAGGCATTTTTCTTAATAAAATGTTAGGAAAAATCGAAAAATTTTGAATGATATATACTCTATTAACCTGGATTAATGTTATGATGCAAAAAAAATAAAGTCGATTTTTTCCGTGGAGTTTACCTTTAATAATGAACAGTTTCAGCCATACCAATAGAGATGCTCTTTAATACTGTACACAGCATCTTGCCTCGTCTAACGTGTTTGCTCTTGAATGAGGAGCACCACAATTATAAACATTTCTTCGGTGTGAATTCTACCATACCGCTACACAAGCAACGCAATCCTCTACAGTATCTGGGAGTTAGACCCAAATTCTGATATTAAATTTTTTCATTATGAACCAATAAAGAGAGTAGAAGGAAATAAAAACAAAAGAAAAACAAATATCTGGGGAACATGATTTGGAAACAGAGATAAAATCCAGAAAAAAAATCTGATGCTTCAGATAGAGACTATCCTTCGTCAAAGCATAAAAGAATAAATAAACCACATTAGGATAATCTCAGTCGAAACACCAGCTTTTTTTTCCCTAAGGTTTTGCCTAGAACAAGGTGGGGGTCAGTTTGCCGGAAGTGGTAAAAATTGCCTTACTGCGCAAGCGTATTTTGACGTCACTGGATGAAATCGAAACCAATACCCGCTAAATCGAAACCTCCACAGAAACCAACACATGGCGGCAATGAAAACAGTTGTGCAACAGCAATACTTGACTACTCGTTCATTTCCTTCACAATTCTCATTCTTTATACTATTTATTTTAATTAAATAATAATGCCATTATAAGGAGGGACGTATAATTATTGTAAAATGTACTTACGTATTTCTTTTTAATGTGAAAACAGGGTTAATGTTAACACAATTAACTATCTGCACATCGTGCGATGACTGATCATGCGACCAAGATAAGTGAAATTTACTGTGACTAAATAGAAAAAGGGTATATATCAGTTTGTTAGAACGGGGGGGAGGGGGGTGTCTTTAAAAATAAATTCATTTACCTTGGTCGCATGATCAGTCATCGCGCAATGTGCGGATAGTTAACATTAAGCGAACACAGAGACAAGGACGTTAACGTATTTCTCGTTATCATTAGGCCTAAATTTCATTTCTCGTTAAGATTTCGAAATTGATCGTCGGAACAGTTAGCAGTTTAAGAGACAGAGATATATCAAGAACTTCTCTATGATGATAATAATGAGTTATTTCAATATACCTAGTACTTAAAACTGTATTCTTTTTTTTTTTTTTTAACTGTTAATTATATAAACAATTTTGACTAGGCTAATAAAGAACTGAGGTACCGTAAATACTGTATTAAGCGCCCGGGCGCTTATTTGCAAAAATTCAGCGGACCCCCAGGCACTTAATGCAGGCAGGTCGGTATTACAGGTCCGGCGCTTATAAAAGTATGCACAACTGTGATGGATACTATTCTGCAAAATTCTCGCCCTTCTCCTTCATTTTTTCTAAAGTATCCTGCTGTGTTTTCCATTCTCATTAGGATCAGTTCTAAACTGTTTGGCTGTATGGTTTTCAGCCTACTTTACTGTTGCGAGATTAAAATTGATGCTATAATTGTGAAGTTTTTATTTTTAATCAGCTATATTGCTTGACTGAATCCAAAATTAAAAGCAAGAAATTAGAAGACAATCATGCTGGTATCTAATTTCCGGTTTAGCAGTGTCATTTGGGAGAGCAAACATTCCCGTGAGAAAGCAGCAAGAGAAGAAAAATCCACGAAATGAACTAAAATAAGCGCCCGGGCGGTTATTGAAGTTCCGGCGCTTATTCGCAAAAATTCAGCGGACCCCCAGGAGCTTAATGCAGGTGGGCCGGTATTTCAGGTCCGGCGCTAAATACAGTATTTACGGTATTCTGGTTTGTAATCTTAATGAAAAAGCCACCTAGTGCATTTCATTTAAGACAACAGATAATATAAATAAATACACAAAAGGTTTTAAATTTGTAATTTGTAGGCTACATTATCAAGCAAATGCTTTTATTAATTTTATTATTATTATTATTATTATTATTATTATTATTATTATTATTATTGTGTCTACATAGACAAAGTCTTAATGAAAATATAATAATAATTAATAAATTATTTATTTAGTAGGAGAAGTAACACCCACCCTTCAATATCAGTTTTGCCTTCGACATGAAGTAAAATAATTCGCCCTTGAATATCATGTCCAATAGCTGTGCGAGCAGATGTCACATTTACAAATCTGTTAAAATCTCCTAAAATAAAACAAAATAAAATAAAATAAAATGAACTGAAACATGTCCACGAATCATTACAGCATAAACTCGATATAATAAAGTTGAAAGATTTTATTACCAGTTTCTTGAGCGTCTGGACATTCTGCTTTCACACTATGTTCTATGTAAATCTCTCCGTTTCTAACTAACCAAATAACTCCAGTCACAAGCTGCTGAAACAGGGTTTCATTCCCTAACAATTCCTCTTCTGGTAAATACCTAAATGAGAGGAAAAGATTCTAAGAATAAAAGTAAATGAAAATGTTGTTTAATCTACTGTAAATCACATCAAACCGAAATAATTCCACAAATATTTTTTTATGGCTTGAAAGAACATGTTGACTTACCCAGTGATAATACTACCGTTTTTTAAAATCCCAAAATTAGCATTTTGTACGTGAGAAACTTGAATAAGGTTTCCATCAGAAATAATATTACCTGAAGCATAAAAAAACAGTTAATAAAAATATAAAAAAAAGCCAAAAATAGCTACAAATAAAATGAAATGATAAGTGCAATTGATATGCTTGAGCAGACTATTTTAACAAACTACTTTCCCTTCAAGAATGAGGGGGCTACAATTCACTTTTTTGTGCTCAGACAATGGATCAAATTTCTGTTATTCTTTGGCTTTCATCAAATGACATGAAAAGAAATAATACGAGGGGCATTCAAATGTAAGGCAACATAATTTTTTCCTTGGCCAATTTTTGATGGAAAAATTTAAATATTTAATGCTTAGCAATTACATATTAAAAACTTCCGCATTAGCTCCTACAGTTACATGATCTTCCACTAGTTAGCAATATAAAAGCTACATTTCAAGATGGAGTCTGTGAATGAAGTGAGATCCAAACAAAATTGAGAAGTGTGGAATTATTGAGTAATTGAATTTCTATTGGTAGAAAATGAGACAGTAAGAAATATTCTTGAGCACTCACGAAATGCCTATGGAGACAGAGAAATTGATAAAAGTTGACTGTAGAACCATATCACTATAATCTGTCCAACGAAAGTTGGAGTGGGTGTGACCAGTTAAACTTCTGATTTCAATTGTCAGACATTGTTGCAAAGCATAATTAACAATGTCTAACAATTGAAATTGGAAATTTAATTGGACATGCCCACTCCAACTTTAGTTGGACAAGCTATATCTGGGTTTGTAAAAAGTACTTAATGCAATTGGAACAATTAAGTTAAGGTGACCAGACAGCCAGATTTTCCTACTTTTTGAAGGTAAATCGGGATACTTCATTGTCCGGATTTCTGTTATTCTGTTCAAGTGTCCTGATTTTGATTATTCTGTCCCAACTATCCTGATTTTTATAAAAATTTCTCCAAGATATAATACGTAATTCTTTCCCTCGCATTCTCCTCACATGGAGACCAACTCCTAAAGCTTCTCCCAGCATCCAGCAGAGATCAGATGTCTCATCTCTCCTTCTTAGAAATCAGTGAACTACAGGAATGTGCCCGAAGTGGTTCATCTGAGGTATGTTTTTGCTAAAGTTCTAGTTTGTTTTCACGGTATGTTCACAGCATCACGGATTATAAGGAACCTAGGATACTGCAAATCGCTGATTAGTTCATTTACACTGGTGACTTGCAGTTAAGTTATATAATAACGGAAAGTAAGGAAAAAATTTTAAACTAGTTTTACTTTAAAAATAAATGATTATTGTATATCTATATGCAAAAAAACTTGCCACCTCAAAGCCCTCGTGTATGCAAAGATCAGTGCAAATATGGAGGTGCTACATCAACTTATTATAGGCACCTGTGCAATCATCAGCAACAGTCATGAGATCTAAGAAAGGGTGCGACAATCTATAGCTAATCATGTCCATGCATGCATCGACGCAGGCAGAGGACATTTCAAAAACTGGCTTTGTGAGGTTACCACGTTCTGGTACATAATGTATGAACTGCATACTACCAATGCATACTTGTACTCTGCTTTTGTATTTCTAGTGGAATAACTCATTAACAAAGCACTTCCAGTCATATGTTTATATAATTTTTTTTACTTGTTTTGGTATGGGGAACAGCCCCCTGCAGTTTGTTCCCCTATTTTAGATATTTAAGTTAGTTTAATTTAGAATTTCTAAATATCTCATTCCGAGAACTATAAGTCTGTTTATGAGTTTACCATTTACTCCCCCCCCCTTTTTTTTTTGTTTTTTGGAGGGATGAGGGCGTGTCCCCCATTTTGAATGTCTCCAAGCTGACATAACCTTGGAATCAACATTGTCAACCAGGGGAGGGACCACTGGACCATTATGCAGATTGCGCTATCTCATCGTGGGCTCTTTAAAGGGGTGAACCAGTAGAATGATTTCAATGATCAGCTAACTAATTTGACATAAACTCTTTAATGCTATGCCAGTTGTTCATTCCACCCCATTGATAAATCTCTAGAACACTACTTCTCACTCTCTGGTTGACCCTTTTGTGGAAGTGTGATACAAACTCTTAATTACACAAGTGTTAAAACAAAATTATGTTAATTTAAATCCTTTGTTTTAACTGTAACAATAATTGTAATCTGATAACATTGCACCATAAGAACAAATGTGAAAAACTAAATTATCAGCTCACTATTAAAGAGTTCAGCCTCTTGGCGAGAAATACAGAGGAACTTCCAGGTTCCTTAATATAAAATATTATGAAACTATTTTCTCTAGATCAGAATTTATCAGTGGGAAATCAAGCATGCATATACTCATTCACAAGCAGTGAATTTTTTCCTTTAAAAGTGCAGACATTTAAAAAGAAAGAAAACACTAGAACCAAAAAACAATTAATTTTGAGCCTACTTAACAATTTGATAATTTTAAGTATGATTTTTAAAAAAAAGAGCTCTTACCTATACATTTTCCATTTGAGGTATTAAAAAATCCAGCATTCATTGCCACTATGCATTTCTTCTGCTGTGCAGATGTTGGAACGCTAGATCTCTCTTGTTTTTTGCAACCATCTTTATTCAATGGTTCTAAAACTGAAAAAGTTTCTAATGGATTTGCAATAAGACTATAATGTCCTTTAACAAGCTGATTTTTCCCTTCAAGCTGTAGTGCAAAAGTTTTAATTTCTGTAAATGGAAGACTAGAATTTTGTTTGGCTGTATATATTTCATGTGTGACGTTGCCATAACGACTAGGTTGGCATTCTCTTATTTGTCTGTGATTTAGCTTTGAACCATGCTGCCGCTGATATGGTAACAAATAATCAACTTGATGTCTGTTTAAAAAATAAAAATAAAATATTTTAAGAAAACTATTAACTTTAGATAGTTTGTATTTTTAATTATTATAAAAAAAAAATACCGAGAATAAGAAACATACAGCTTTCAAATAAGAGTACACAGAAACATTGCTCACAGTTATTAATTGTCAATATTCAGTCTGATTATAAACATCTCCAAGGTACATGTAAAAACTAGAAGACTAAACCATCTTGAGTGAATAACAACCAGAACCCTTGAATGTTGTTCTCAACATCCAGGTTCTCAAGCACTTGTCTATACTTCTGCGATAACACTAGTTTCAACTGTTAAACAAAAAGATTTGTTGCCACAAACGTATTATACAATTTTCAAACAATTAAACTTGGTACTAGCTAAGAAACAGATGTTTAATCTTGGTTGTTATGTTTTGGGCCACCCGGTATTACTGTCAATTAAAAAAAAAAATATGACTAGGGACAGAGCCTCTGTGTGGAACGCTTTTAGACAATTTTATTTTATCTTCTCAGAAAAACTGCACATTTCATAAAGTGTTACAAAAGTTATCTGTTAAAATGAAATATATGATTCATGTATTCTCTACGAAGTAAATTCAAAAAGAAAAAAATCAACATCATAACTGCATTATTTAAAACATGTGTTAAAAATTTACATAAACAATGATAGCTGAAATATCAAAGCTAATGAAACAAATTTTTTTTTTTATTGAATGGGAATTTATTAACAGGTGAACAAATTTATATCCATGATAGATACTTAAATAGGTACAAAATTTAATTTTAAAATGAAATGCAAGAATGTTTTTTTGTATTTGCAGGTAACTAGGGCTGTTGAAAGGTTGCCGGCAATAAAACCATAAATTTGAATTTTTAACACAGATTAATAATTATTTTTAAAAGGAATCAAAGCAAAAATAAAAATCTTCGTTTATCCTTTAAAAACTGCATTTTCACCCAAATACTCCTATAAATGCAGTTTTACTTACGTTACTTCCTATTATTCCAATTTTTATCTGGTTTCAAATTTCTGCCTAGATCTCCAAATTATCTGCTTTTGGAATCTTCTGAACATAATTTTTAGTCGTGGAACTTCATGAATATAACAATGTCTTGTGTTGCAACCTCCACATAGTAGCAGCTCTACATGAAAGTAACATCCATGTTGATAATAAAAAAATAAAACCAATGCAAGCAATATCATCATTGCTGTTCAAAACTCTACTGAAGAAAGCCAAGAAGTCTTGTTATGAGATCAAGCATGATATTTGTGATGTAGATACACCTGGTACTAATATTGTATTGGCCCTTTTTACCATTTATATGGCTGGTTCCTCTTTAAGAATGGGGAATAGTGTTCTTTACCAGTTAGTTGGTTGGTTGGTTGGTTGGTTCATTAGGTTATTGGGCATGTCAACAGCTAGGTCATTTTTCGCCCTTTCACATGACATTTTCCAAAGACATTCACACTTTTACGCATCCCGAAGCCCACGGCGGGATTCAAACCCATGACCCAACAGATTCGAGAACTGGAAAGCCTATGCTCTAGCGCTCTCAGCCATCAGGCTGGCTCTTAAAGAATACTATTCCCCATTCTTGGCTGAAAACATGCAAACATGTTGACTGGTTTGTTGGTTCATTAAGTTTATCAGTGCATCAACATCTAGGTCATTTTTCACCCTTTCACATTTATTTATTTGTTTATTTGGTAAGTAATTACAATAGCATCTGCCCGGGGCCAGTATGGCCAAACGACCAACGTGTTTGGTCCCCAGGAGATGCAGCCAAATTGTAACAGTACAAAATAATATATTATACATTGTAATTGATAAAACATATAATTAGTAACAAAGGATAAAATTTTGGAGTTATCATTAAACGAATACGAGTAAAATTTAAATTTATCAGAATGGAGAATAAAGGCAGAATGAAATAGAAAGAAAGAATATATAATTATGACAGTGAGGGTGGGGGAGAATAGGGTAACAGCGGGTTGGGGATGTGTAGTATTTCTTAATGAGGCTTTTAAAGGTGGAGATGTTGGGTGCAAGGCGAAGATCGCGGGGTAATGTGGACCAAAGTTTGTTGCCAGAATTTGATATACTTTTTAGTGGTAGTTCCGCTTAATGCGTGGGAATCGTAGAAAGTTAGTGTGACATGTGTTGTAAGGTGGGGAAGTAGGTGATGTGAACAAATGTTGGGGGAGGGATATTATAATGTGGTTATTGAGTGCTTTGTATATAAAGATTACTAAGTTTGTGGGATAAAGTTGGTGAATTGGGGTTATACCTATTGTGTGAAAAAGATGTAACACAGGGGCGGGTTTGGGCAGCTTAAGAACGATGCGAGCAAACCATTTTGTATCCTGAGTAAGCGGAGTAAGTTAAGTTTTGTAGTTGAGCCCCAGAATTGAAGGCCATAGGAAAGGGAGGGGTGAATCAGAGTGTTGTATAATAGGAGGAGGATTTTGGGGGGGGGAGATAGTGGAGGCCGGAGAAAAGACCTAAACATCGGTTTAGAGTCGTGGCTAAAGTATTAATGTGAGTGTCCCAGGAGAGGTTATGGGTTAGGTGGATACCTAAGTATTTGAAGGATTTGGACAGTGAAATCTGTTGGGAGTTATAAGATATCGAAAAGTCATTTATATCAAATTTTTTTGTTATGTTGGTAGAAGATAACGTATTGGGGAGAACAACATGACTAATAGCTTTACGTAATCCAGAGAAATCAACATGATTATTATCTTTTACACATTCCAGGGACAAACATCCACAATGGAATTCGAACAGCGGCATTATTAAACGAATAACAATGAAAACACATTGAGGATTGAACAAATGCAATCATAGCTAATGTTCAAAATGACCTCCACAAATGGCAATGCATTGTTGAGCTCGTCAGTTCCAGGACTGCCCTCACCCGTTCAAAAATTCTGGTGCGCCCCTAATTTGCTCACATCAGTCTACCACTTTCTCTCTGTTGAGAATTCTCTATCATGAACCAGTGGTGCCGACTTCGGAAAATATTGGGGGAAGAATGCCCAAAATTAGAAAGATACTGTGAGAAAATTTGAAAAAATATAAAAAAAATATAGCGCATAGAAAATATATTGAGGGGGCATTCCCCCCCCCCCCCCACAGCAAAATTTTTTTTGGGGGGGGTGACAAAGTGTCATGCCCCCCATCCCCACCCCCTATGTGCCTATGTCATGATCAAGAGTGGAATAAACAACAAATTTTAGATACCTTCACACACAAAAATCCATAGGGTTGAGATCGGGAGATCTAGCAGGCCATGTTAAAAGAATGACATCATGTGGGTATAATTTTTCAAGGAATTAATTTAGAGCATATCTTTATATAAACTTTTTCCCCTTGTTTTTAGTTGTAGAGACCGAGTATGTATAGCTTTAGCTAATCCACTATTAGAATTGAGATTAGCAAAGAAAATGCAATCTGTTGTTCATGTCTTTTTAACTCAATCTTTTATTTTTATTCTATTTGTTTTACAATGTTTATCCTAATAACAGGATATGATAGCAGACTTTGAACCACAATGTGCCCCAACTCGAGCAACTTCTTCAAGTCACCCCTTGTTAAACGCGGATTTTGGGTAACACTTCAACTAGAAAGAAATAATGAAAAATCATTAACTTTCATTGCAACAAATTTTAGGTTTCACTTCAAGTTGTTTATGTTTTGGTTTGGTCCAGTTGTATTCTAACCACAAAGATTAAGCAGGTTGGAACCGGATTTATTTTGCTCCAATTTTAATAACAGAGCCTTAGATTAAGTTGTGGTGAAACTAAATTCAATTTATGACTGATTTATATCTCCAGGTGGGTTTTAATCCAGGGGGATTTCGCTCTAGCGGACTTTGGTAAGGAGAGGGAATTTAGATCTGATCAGATCTTACGTGGGAGGATTTTGTTGGGGCACTGATTTCTTGCTAACTCGTCCCAAAAAACTGGGGTGCAACAACGGATAAAATAATTTCTGACATAATCTTTATACGTGCGAATTTTTTTTTCTCTTGGAAAGATTATACCCTTCCTAAACATACAAAGTGATGAACGAAATAAGCGTTTTCAATTACGGTTTCGATTCGAGATAAACTTTAATTTGCTCCAGCAAAAATACTGTGTGGCTCTTTGTTTTGTTGTACTTTGTTTCTGAGGTTTTTGGTTTGCTTCTAGTTTGATGCCCTAGTCCTATTTAAATAGAGGTTGCGTTAACAACAGCGAATGTATCTTTAGATTTTTGTTTATCCAGTGATAAATTCTGATTACTTATCTATGGATCTGAAAGCAGAGTAAACACAATTCTAAAAAACTTTCAACTCGACTGTAATAGAGCTTGTAATTTTTATCTCGACATTCATAAAATGAAAAAATAATCCTAATTTAGAATCTATCGATAAAATAAAGTAAATAAAAAATTTTAAGAAAGTTGGTTTGAATATTAAAAATATACATTGAAACTGTGGACACTATGACTATAAAAGGACGATGAATAGAACCATAAACCACAAATCCATAAAGAATAAATAAATAAATTTTTTGTGGATCTGTGGTTTATGGTTTTGTTTTTCCTTTTAAAGTCTGTTTTATTTATTATCATTATCATCATCATCATCATCATTATTATCATCACAAGTTTCAATGATTCATGATGATAATCGTTTTATTAATGACTTTAAAAGGGGGGGGGGTCTGATTTTTTTGTTTGTATCTTCCCAAAATTTAGAAACTTAAAAAAATACAATATTCACGAAATTAATATTAAAAATGCATGACTGATGGCGGGACAACTAAATAATTTTGTGGAGTTAAAAAAAAAAAACAAAAAAAAAAACTCGTAATTGTTCCTCTTCGTGATGAAGCCGACACCGATCAGCCAAACAGTTGTTAATTTGTTGAAGAAAATTAAATACTCTTATGTTTAAACTGCTGTATTTTATCACAGCATCTACTCTACAGATATTGGTTGTTAGCCATGAAATAACAAAACCACATACACAGACAGAGACACAGGAATAAAGATACAGTAAAGGTAAAACGTTTGTGCTTTGGGTGTGTTGCAACAAGGATGACATGTATCCTCTAATTGACACTAAAGTACTTTCACTACAAATTATTTCCTTTGCATAATCTATTGCAGAATACGTAATGATAAATTAAAAGCTATGATCGATCTTTAACAAAAAAGTGCCGCACCTGCCGCTGACAAAGTTTAAAAAAACGTTCAAGGCAATAAATAAACACCACACGTTTCGCTCGGTCCACTGAAACTCCTGAATCATTCTTCTCGCAAACTCTTTACTCATCGGCCACACCGCACGTTCTGTTTATAAACTTTTTTTTTTTTTAATAAACATTTCGCTTGTTAAACACCAGAAGTCGCTTTAGCGTCGCTTCCGGCAGTCGCCCAGGATGATTATTATGTTCGGAAAGGAAAAGAGTGGGAATCTTTCTGCGCATACTATTATTGCTATCAGCATAAGGAATGTGTCTAAACAAAATCTTATCAGAATACAGCGATAAAATATCTCACTTGTTCTACAAGAATAAACAGAGCGATTTCAACCATTTTTTGATCTGTGGTTCGTGAAGCGGAGCCATCACCTTAGTCGAGGATTTGAGAACGTAAAAGGGTTGGATGATGGATTAACAAAACGAAATGAATGGTTCACAGCGAGCGTTTCGAAATGGTGGGCTTAGAAAGGAGTCGAGCCTAAATTTCTCCTAGCCGAGGTGCTACAGCTATACAGAATCAATCAAAAACGTAAGTTATGAACTTGTGGACTTCAAAATGGCGTGCCTTCCATCTAAAGAAGGCCCAATAGTGGCCAATAATAATAAAAGCGAAGAGAGACCCGGAATTCGCTCGGTGATTAACTCTGTCCAGAATATTTTGGATTCCGGCATCGCTCATCAAGAAGCGTCGCCGCCCGCTGCCTCGTCCGGTACGGCAAACAAAAACGTTGGACCCAGATTCAAACTCATTCACGATGGTGATCTACAAGTCTGCCGCTTAAATCACACGAGAACTGTAATTAGTAAGATTTTAAGTTCGAAATTTCTTCGGCGATGGGAATCGCACCATGTGATCCTGTCCTCGATGGATATCCATTCCAAAACGGTAAGCTCATTGTGTCACGCTCAATAGCAGCGCATCTCCAGTGCGTGTGTGGGATCGAGTTTTAGCGTCCCAAATAAAGGATTCGCTCCTTTAATGTACGGTATTGATTATAAATTAACAACGCCTAAACGATTTAAAATATGCCCGTTTGCTATTTAAGAATCAGATTTAGCGTATTTTTTTTATGCTGCTATGATTATTAAATGTGACTATGGGACGAACGTCTAGTGAGTTGCTTCAAGGAATTCGAGTGGTGGCAGTCTTCACTGCAAATGTTTTGGATCGTAAATTTTTAAGCAAATGTTCGCCCGATCGTCGCATTATCATTTATGCATTTATCGAAGCCAAACATGAATAGAAACGCATTATTGTTTGATATAAATTCAGTTATTTGTGCTGGTTTCAATTTGTATGGAATTTTTAAAAATTTAATTAAAAGCCTATTTTTTTTTATCTTCGTAAAATTAAAGCCGACCTGCTTGAAAATATTAACCATAAATAATTTTTGATCAATTGCAAATAATTTTCTAACAATTTTCAGTAGGTTTTTAATTATTGGAAATGATTAGATTATAAGTTTATCCTCTATTCAGGTTTTCTAGTACATTTTTTGTGCGTTATTTGTTTAAAATTACTTTCTTTTTCAAAATTTAAAAGCCTTTGCTTTCATTAAGCAAAGATTTCGGTAAGGAAAGAAAAGCAAAACTTCATTCTGATGAGTTACCAATGCAAGCAGTGTTTTGAGATGCATTTTAGGGTTGCAAGATCAAAACCCATTAAATATCATTACCTTTTTTATATATATATAATTTACTGCCTCTCCTGTGACCATCACAAGGAAGTTAAGTAAAAACCTTCCAGTAGTGATGCTGTAAAGAGTTCTTTAATTTTTAGCAATGATTGACGTAGAAAACTCGTACAACTCCTTGCCTAAAATTAGAAAAATTCAGTTTGAGCAATATTAGTGATCTTTAACTAACTATTTTTCTTCAAATAATGTTTTTTTATACGCTTTTATTTAACTTGCTTTTCTGTAGGTGTGTCCGCATCTGTGTGTCCGGGTCAGATCTTGTAATCAATATTAAACTAATTTCCCGAGAAGTTAGAGAGCTGAATCTTGATAACACATACACGAGACCGATGACAATGCATGTTAAAAGAAATTTTTCAAATCTGTTTACTGGTTTATGGTTCTCTTTTTTCAATTACTATGAATTGTCCAATACACACAACAAAGAATTCATTATGACAAGGGTTAAATGTATCCGTTGTTTATTGTTGCAAAATTGAGCTTTATTAATTTTACAATTGTTGACGCCGGCTTGAAGAGATATCATAATAAAACATAATAAAAGCGTATTTTGAAAAAAAAACACCTTTTCCCTCTTATCTTGTTTAATTAATTATTTATTTCATATACAGTCATATACAGTAGATTCCATGTAATTTGAATCCGCCAAATTCGAATTATCGCCTAATTCGTATAAATTGCAAGGAATGTTTGATATACTTTACCGTATTTTTTCGTATATAGGCCGCGGCTCTAAACCCAAAAAAATCGAAAATTTTAGGAGTGCAGCCTGAAAAAATTTTATTTTCTGAATTAAAAAGTCATTATCTATCGGTAGTTTGGGTCATCTATAACTATGAAATCAGGAGCATTTTTTTTTTGTGGGGGAATGGGGTAACCTTTATTAGTAGAAGAAGGAAATTCAACTCTAATTTATCGTATGAGACAATTGTACTTATATTTATACAAAATTTATAGTAAAATAGTCGAATTATTGTTCGCTTTTTTTTTGTATATTAATAACCCCTCCCCCCCTCCACAACTGAAATGAAGAGTAGCGTCAAAAACGTCGTAATCATCATGATTTTTGGTCGTTAGTCAATACATATATATAAACCTATATTTGATCAATAGTCAATACATATTTTATATAAGCTTCCTATCTTTTTATAGGAAACTTCTATTATATTTTATACTTTTTGAAAAGGTAAAATCGATTGTAGATCGGCAAAAATTATCCAATAAAAACACGGTGGATTTGAGTTCATGGCTTTAAATTAACCAGCTTTTATTGAATCGTTTTCTAACAGTGAAATTAATATTCTAATCTTCAGACAATAATTAACCAGTCACATATATTTTCATTCATACATTATTATGAAATTCATGTGTTAAAATTGTCGGTGATAGTCGGAGTGTTTTTCAAGCCCACTCTACTCCAAGGTGTTGTGAGATCATAGAATGTTCTATCACACTATTGTTCAGCATATCGTTGATAGAACCATGGCCGCCACTGATGAAATAAAAGTTATACTCGCTCATTAAAATGAAATTACTGTAATTATTTACACAGTTCATTAATAAATTTATAAAAGTTTCATTCAATATATAAAAATAATTTGAAAGGTTATGTAAATAATAAAACTGCTGTCAAAATTACTATTTAAGATACTGTGGGATATGCTAAAATGAAGTAGTTCGATCTTTTTGTAAACCCTAGACGTTTGCGGCCCTAAAGTGAATTGCAGCCTTTAAAAGGTTATTTTTTCGTTCCACTGTCAAATTTGCGGCTGCGACCTAAAGTGAATGTGGCCAATATTCGAAAAAATACGGTACTTTAGAATATTACTGCATAATTCGAATTTTCTAGTTCGAATTATCGCCCAATTCGAATCAAACATCAAGTACATTTCATACATAATAATGTATTTTTCGTCCCCTAATTCGAACGCCATAGTTATTCCGAAAATAATTTAGGATTAATTCCCAGATTGATCTGAACAAGCTGTCAGCGTTCCCAGTCCCGAACACCGTGCTACTAAAAATAGAATTGGCTGACTCTCTCACGATAACATTTGTGGGAACATCGATGATCGCTGAGAAATCAGCCAATCGTATGAGGCATTGAGATCGGAAGCTGCTTGAGAAAAACGTTCAATATTTTCCAAACCATCCGAGCATTTGGCTTAGCTTTGTCGTCGGATGAGATCGACGAACTATGTCAGAGACTCAACAATGAACTGATGAAAAAATATTCCACCATTCTTGTTCAAAAATCAATTACAGATTACTTCAAATAAACAGGCTTTTCATTGTTTTTCAGTGCATAATACGATTACTGATTACCCATAACCCAAAATGCATCGTTTTTAGCATAATCCATTTTAGTGAGTATAATTATGACCAATATCGTAAAATTTGAATTATCGCCTAATTAGAATTTTTTTGTTGGTCCGTTTGGATTCGAATTACGCAAAGTCTACTGTAGTGATTAAAGGAACCTTAAGATAACCTAACCTAATAATAATTAGAGATTTCAAAATATTAGAATATCACAAGCATAGGACAAAAAAATTAGAATATTTTTACCTTTCATGAATTCTAAGCTAAATTATTCAACAATTTCTTCAGAATATGCAAATTACGGGTTACCCACATTATTAGAACTGGAGTATAAAAAATTCCAATACATTTTTTTTGAAATGTCGTAAAGCAGACCCTAGTGAGCAGAAAAAGAAATTATTGTGGCTTACTCTGTAGAAGAACACAACGTGAAATTGCGGAATATGTAAATCTTCCAGAGTTATTCACAATAAGAGACTGAGTTGATTCGAAAAGAAAAAACTCCAGACTTAAACATGCTATCACTCTGAGGGAAGATCGCAAATTAAAGTAAATTGTGAGACAAAATCGTTCTAAAAGTGTTAAATACATGCATCATGAGTAGAAGTGTGGAGCATCGGTATCAAGTCGAACAAAGAACCAAAGACTATACGAAATGAAATTTAAATCAGTGGTACCAAAGATAAAACTCTTGATGATGAAGAATTAACGACTGAATCATTTAGATGGTACAAAGAACGGGTGCGGGCCAGAATCCTGACAGCCACAATCCCGACAAGCCACAATACCGACAGGCCACGTATTGCCGACAGGTTCAATCTATTATCCCGACAAAGCAGAATCCCATTTATTTCTATTATGTTTTATGGGAGTGCTGTTATAGGCGGAATGCTCTTGTTTTTGATTTTGTATGTGTACAATTTTATCATTGGCTTTATTAGCTTTATTAATATTTTTAGTTTATTTTTCAATAAATTGTTCAATAAATTGCGATTCAATAAAATATTTATTACTTTTAATCAAAATGGGACGTTATGTGCAATACCACAAAGATAGTCCATCAATAGTCAGTTTACTCTGTCTCTAAATACTGCCGTAAGTCTTCTCTCTCTGTCGAGTACAGCTCTCTTCGGAGTAGGATATGGCTGACCGCAAAAAATACTTTCCACTTCTAAATCTACTCGTTGTTGTTCTTTTTAAAGCTCAACATGACTGCAGCCAAGCAATGTCTCCCATCTCCTGTGCCAGGCTTCTACGGCATTCTGAGTACGAGGAATGCCGAACTCAATTGAATCTGCGACACTCCACAGTGCGGGTGGAAATATAGGCGGAGAACGATTTCGGCGTCTTATTCTCGCGTGAACGTAGTTTTCTTTGAACCAGTTCACTACATCTATTGATTCGGGAGGCATCTCAGCTTTTAAGATGCCAAATGATGCTGGCATTTCGTTAGCTGGGACAAACACCAGCGCAAATAAATGACGTAACAATAAGCTGAATTGTTCATCGTTTCCGTAACGAACTGATAATCCGCAAGCTTGTAATGAATTAGAAAACTAGCATGAAAACGTGGTGAGATAGGACCAGAAAAAAGACCAATGATAAAATTTGTACACATACAGAATCAAAATGACAGAATTACCTTAAAAAAAATGTTACAGTCCAACTTTGCATACAAGAGCACTCCGTATATAACAGCACTCCCATAAAACATAATAGAAATAAATGGGATTCTACTTTGTCGGGATAATAGATTGTAACCTGTCGGGAATACGTGGCTTGTCAGGATTTTGGCTTTGTCGGGATTTTGGCCTGTCAGGATTATAACCCTAACCCACAAAGAATGCATTTCATGAGGTGAAGACGACTGGAAAAACATACTATTTAGTGATGAATCAATGTTTAGCTTATATGGGGACCAGGGTGTAAGAATTCGGTGTTTCGCAAGCTCTTGCTACAGGATGGTGAAATTTGCAGCATCCGTATAATCTAGGGCTGCATGTCTGCTGCAGGAGTTGGGGAGTTGTGCATTTTGAAACTTTGGGTTACATTAATGCTGAGATTTACCAACAGATATTGGATTATTATATGCTTCCATCGTCCGAAAATTTTATTTTTCAACAATTTGGAGCCTCAGCACATACCACGAAAACGACTAAATACTGGCTTCACGATCAAACTGTACCTTTTTTATTGTGGTCCAGCAATTCGCCTGATTTAAATCTAATGGAAAATGTGTGTAACGTTATGAAAAAATAAAGTTCGAAAACGTTGTACCACATAACAAACAAGAATTAATTTATGCCATCAAACAAATGTGGAAAAAAATATCAAAAGAGGATTGTAAGAAACTTGTTAATACGGTGCCACAAAGATTACAATCTGTTATTCAAAATAAAGGTGAAGCAACCAAATATTAATCGTGAATTTATTGTAAAATTCCAAAGGAATAAAAATATTCTAATTTTTTGTCCCTATTCTGGTGATATTCTAATATTTTGTCATTTCTAATTAAGTTATATTAAATTACTACAACAATAATAACTTTCTTAATTTTTATTAAATGGGGGTCCTTTAATCACCTTATGATGTAATATTTAATAAAAAAAACATTATTTGAAGAAAAATTGTTAATTACTGATCACTAATATTGATCAAACTGGATTATTCTAATTTTTTGGTAAGGAATTGTGTACATTATTATTAGATTCTTTTACATACGAGTTTTTATCACTTAGTGAGAAAATCAAGTAATTAATGGCTTTTAATTATTTGCATCTTTCTAAATTAGAGATAAATTTGTATAGGATTTGGCTATCAAAATTTTAATGCCATCAAAATTTTCAATTGATCACCACCACAAGGAATACAGTTTTGAAAAGGGAATTTATTTATTTTAAATTTCCTTCCCTACAATGCTCATAAATAAACTTCAGAATACTTCTTTAAAAAAAAAAAAAGAAAAAAAGAAATTACACGATAATATTATTCAAGGAAAAGTGTAGATATAACTTCCAGAAAAAGTATATTTCTAAGAATTTTTTTTAATAAAATAAAAAAAAAATTACTAATTCTAGTGAGCATATTAAGCTGAAAACTCTGCATTACTCTTTTATAGTTATCATAACCTTGGCACACATTGTTGATTCCTAGTTTCTGAAAAGAAGTGCTTAGGAAATATGAAAGAAGGGAATGGGAAGGAATGAATAATTATAAGCTTTAGCCCAAATGTAGAAAAACAAGTTTACTATTTACATTTATAAAAAATGAAACGGAGGAGAGGGGGGGGAAAAAAAAAAAGGAAACCTGTTTTTATTTATTGGAGAAAAAGAAAGTCATGCCTTGTTCTAGCACCTTTGAGAACCACGTGAAATTTCATGAATAATTTTACTGTCAGCCAAATAAACGTTTTGATGGTTATCTGCAATCACAATTATAATAAAAAGATTCCTTTTTTTATTTCTTTTTTGATTTTTTTTTTTCCCCCCCCCCCCCCACCTCTTCTTTTATATGCACACTATCTCATGGGCATATAAAAGAAAGATAATTTGAAGCTAATTTAACAACAAAATTATTGTGTAATTATTCACAGTTAAATGCTTAATTTTTAAATTAATGTACATAATTTTGTCATACATGTAATGCTTTAGTCTTGTTCAATCTTGAGTATTTGCAAATTACTCTACAAGAGCTTGCAACCAAGGCATGTCTTGCAATAATAAAAATAAAAGCTTATTGAATTAAAATAAGAGAATTGGAACAACAAATACAGTAGAACCCCGTTAATAGGCATTTCAAGGGACCATGCAAAAACTATGTATTATCCAGGATTGAAAAATTGTTGTCCATTCGCTGAAAAACTCATTGAAATGTGGTGTTATTAAATAAGCTTGAGACACATGTATCTTTTTATGTATTTCTTTCTTTTTGGAAAAAACTCCATTATCGAAGTCTGTTTACATGATTGTATATAATTATTAAAAACTGCATTCCTTAGAGTATGTTGCGAGTCCGGGTGAATTAAGAAGAAATGCGTATGGAAAAGAAACGTATTTATTAGACGTTGTATATTATAAATACATACACATTATATTGAAGAGCATGAAAGTATAATGTAAACGTAAATGTTTAACAGAACAGTCATTATATTTTAGCTTGCAGTTCATCACCATAGCAACTCTATAGAGCCATTGTGTCAAGCTATCGTGAGCACGTGCCACATCCTCATTGTTGACATAATCCTCAGTTATGGGAAACGCATTGTTGCCGAGGTGAAGTACCACATGGCCCCTCCTCTAACGGAAACGATGACTTTTCCTACAAAATAGATAAAGATATAAGGATTAGTGACTATCTGAAACCAATCTTATTATAGATAATAGTTTCTTCAGCTTCTTTCCGGAATAATTCTTCTTTAAAAAATCTGCAACCATTTTATCGGTTGGTGTATAACTGATTTGAATGGGTTTATCTTCTATTAATTCCCATTGTTCTGATTCGGGGCTGTTTAATGCCTCATCCACAGTTATTTGACTAACAGAATTGCCTTGCAGTAGCAGTAATTGGTCATCATCGGAATCATCTTCACGGAAACAATAGGTTTTATTCTTCAATCTCTCAGACCGTCTCAGACAAATGCTAGATGCTGCTTGATTTTGTGCATTAGGTGCAAGCTCCAGGTTCTGGTGTCTTTCCATTTAGAGTTCTATTTGGACAGCGATTTCTTATATACACGGCTGTATATGCCATTTCAGACCAAAAAGAGTTATCTAATCCTGATTGTTTCAGAAGAACTCTGATAGCATCCTTAATGGTTCTATTTGCACGTACAACCACACAGTTCTGCTGAGGTGTGTAGATGCATGTCTTCTCATGCTTGATTCCTAACTTCAATAAGATACTTGTCATTGCAGAGTTGACAAACTCCTTTCCATTGTCGGTTCTTATTCTTTTAATCTTCTTTCCGCTTCAACTTTCTTCTTCTGTAAAAAACTGTTGTAGTTTCAGCAGCACATCAGCCTTTCTCTCTAGCGGATAAGTAAATATCTTTAGACTGTAGTCGTCGACAATGTTCAGCAACCACCTATTTCCCCCAGCGGATAAGTTAAAGGTACCCATCACATCTATGTGAAGCAGCTCCAGTATTTGATTAGTGTGATTGTCATTTCGCTTTCCAAATGGAACGGCCGTGAACTTCCTGGATAAACAAATGCCACATTTTCCTATTTGCTTGAGTGATCCCTCGATCCCCGCATTCATTTTCTTTAGAGTCCCAATATCTCCTTAATTAAGATGTCCAAGGCGTTGATGCCACAGGTCATAATTACACGCACTTGTTAGAGTGTTCAACGCTACATTTTCTTCGTGAGCAACATATAAACTACCATCGTAATTCATTTTGAAACGAAATTTGCCTGAGATGTCCCATAATTTGGCAACATTACCAGCAATTTCTATACGACATCCATTATTGACCAATTTACTCACTGACAAAATGTTCGCCTTAAGGTTGGGCACAGCATACACGTCCTTGAGATGAATCACGTTGTTGCATAGTTTAAAGGTTAATTCACTCTTTTGTGACACGTTCAGTTCCTGACTAGAAGCAGTCTTCACGGTGGCTTGGACCGAAATGGAGTTGATCAATCGTGACTCTTTGTTTAAGAATTGGTGTGTGGCATTGGAATCCAATATCCAAATCCTGTGCTGAACTTCTCCTTCCTTCGTTAATAGCACTGACGTTCCAAGTACTGGAGTGGTTGCTTCAGGTAAAGTAGCATTTTTCTTGACCTTGGCTAGACGTTTACGACAATCTTTAAAAATGCCCTTTTTTCTTGCAGTAATTGCATATAAGAACGTATCGGTTTTTTTTCTTTTAGTGGTAACACCTGTTCTCCTCTTGCATTAGCTTCGGCAATCGCAAGTAGACCGTCCGTATTTTTACTTGGTAAATTATGCTCATAATTCTTCTGTCTTGCTTCTTCATGGAGCAATAATGAAGTCATGCGCTCGCAACTTGTATCACCATTTGCTTCTATTGATACATACAGGCATTCATAACTTTTAGGTAAAGGTGCTAGTAACAGAACGCCGAGTTCCTTATCTTGTATTGGGTGACCCATGAATTCTAGTTTACCGGCTATTGTTTTCACTTCATTGATGTAAGATCTCATGCCTTTACTTTCATCATACTTCATGTGATATAGTTGACGTTTCAGAGAAACAATTTCTGGTAATACTACCTTATTGTAGGTGTCATCTAGTTTCTTCCAAGCCACGTGAGCTGATTCACTACTTCTAATTATTTGGAAGTTTTGTTCATCCACAGAATTCATGAGTATCCATAGAGCTCTCAAATCCTTCTTCTTTACGTATATCTTCTTGGACGGGCACTTGAGGTTGTCCTTCAACACTAGGATCTGCCCAAATTAGATAATTGTCGCCGGTTAACCTATCTATTCTTTGCAACTCTTTATCTTCTCTAAATGCCATGCTACAATCTCTTCAGCTCTTTAAACGTAAGGGAGGAAGTAAGAAACATGCAATACTTGCAAAATCGAATGCTTAGTACCAGTAGTGTCCTTGCTGCGCGGAGAGTTGTCTCATAATCCATGTTGCGAGTCCGGGCGAATTAAGAAGAAATGCGTATGGAAAAGAAACTTATTTATTAGACGTTATATTTTATAAATACATACACATTATATTGAAGAGCATGAATGTATAATGTAAACGTAAATGTTTAACAGAACAGTCATTATATTTTAGCTTGCAGTTCATCACCATAGCAACTCATAGAGCCATTGTGTCAAGCTATAGTGAGCACGTGTCACATCCCCATTGTTGACATAATCCTCAGTTATGGGAAACTCATTGTTGCCGAGGTGAAGTCCCACAGAGTACAATGCCAGTGTAAAAGAAAAAGATTAGGTGGAACATTATCACTCAGAAGGTACGACCGGATCTAGTCTAAAATGACAAAAGTCTGTTTGAAGGCACAAAATGTTCAACGTCTCTGCCTTTTTGTCTTACATGACTTGCTTAATTTGATTATTTTTGAAATTCGCTCAGTTTATGAAGCATTTTTCAAGGAAATGCACCTCACCTTGAAAGAATATACATGGAAATAGCTTTCAGGGGGAAGAGACCAGCAAAGGAAAATTGCGTATTACACATTCACGTATTAATGGGGTTCTACTGTACATTACTGTTCCTTGCGCTTTACTCATCATACTATGCTCGATTTACTGATAGAGAACCATGGTCTTAAGTAATTCTTCCAAAACATTAAATACGTTTTTCCCAAAAATGCTTGAATAATACATCTTGCTGCTTTGCATAATTAATAAAAATTATTTTTCATAAAATATAAATTGAGATAATCTTAAGTCACTTAGAATTATGTGGGAACTGAAGGCTTTTACAGCGATTTTTTTTTTTCTTTTTGATATATGTGTTGATATAGCCATTTGAAAATAATGGTGCTTCTCTCTGCCTTCTACCTGCTGTTCGCTCCGACTGCTGACTGTAATTACAAACTAGAAAAGAGAAGGAAAATTTGCATGATCAGGACTCGAACGACAGACCATAAAATATTTTAATTAATTAAAAAATGTGAACTCCAATTTAATTAGAAATAAAAACATAAATAAATGATAAAAACACTTGAAAAAGGTCACCCGATGTGGAGAAATACAAAGTTGATGCGGACGAAACACTGATGAAACAAAGGTCTTGTGGAGCTTATGTAGACGAAATACAGAATGAAAAGAAGGTCTAGTGGAGATATGTTACACAAAAACACAGGGAGAACCACAGTAACAGGAGAAGATATATGTTGAACGTCCGATGATAATGGGAAAAAAATCTATGATGAACGACCGATGATCACAAGATTGGAAAGAATTACAAAAAACGTTTTCTTACATAAAGTTTTTTTTTTCTTTTTATTAATAACAGTCTGATGATGAACAGGTCATCAGTTCATATACAGGGTGTATCAGGTTCGATGGTCATAAAGTACCTAGCATGATCCTTTGCATGATTTCAAACTTAAAATTCCTTATCGAAAATGTCAAACTCAAAATTTAAATTGCATCGTTACGTCATTTATGAACTTTCCGTGCCAGCAGTTCATTAAATTCAAAGGGGCGATTACAATTAAATCGGCGGCAATTAGCCTTTTCACCTGTCGACAGGTGGCGCCACTTGCGCATGCGCAATGCACGGGTTGGTTGGCAAAAAACGAAAAAAGTGCTGGGCGATTATCATTTTTTGATAATCGAACTTATGGTAATCGAATATAAGAATTACTCGATTAATAATCGATTTTATTAATTAATAAATTTTTTTTTTTTTTTTTTTTTGGTATTGGCATGTTAGCTGGCAAATTAGCATTAAAATTACTAGTTTTGTCTACATTCACAAGATATTTGTTATAATGAGTTATCATTGTCCCAAAGTTATTTGGCATAATGAAACACCAATGAAAATAGTAATTTGGAGTAATTTTTAACTATTACAAAGCAATATATGTGAATGGGCTGAATTTTTTTAGCAAGTAAACCTTTCTTAGAGTAAGATGTAAACGATGTGACTCTTTTATCTGCTGATTCTTTTATCTCCAAACTTACTATGACAATCAATCGGATTCTTTCTATTTTAAGTTTGTGGAATATAGCTAATTCGTTATCTCTCAATACTAATAAAACTAAATTCATGCTCTTTCATCAATGCAATAAGCAAAATATTCCTGATAACTTACCGATTTTTTATAATTCTCAACCACTGGTATATACCAAAACACTTAAATATTTAAGGTATATACCTATCTACGATCTGTCTTGGGACTTACTTACATGTTAACTAATTTATTAACTAATCTTAATTTCTAGCAAGGTATGATTTCTGTTACACTTCCTTCCCAACTATATCTTATTGTTATTGCACTACATACTGATACACTCATCTCTATGCTATGGTATTTCTTTCTGAGGATCGAATAGTATGTACAATCTTAGTCGGATACTTAAGCTTTAAAAATGGTTCTTCGAGTTCTGTTAAAAGTACGTAAGTCTCATTCAGTCTCTCAGTCTCTCAATATTTCACATCTTTAGGTATTTTAGCTATTACTCAAATATATTTTATTCAATTATGCTCGTTTGTATATAAAATTATTACTCAACTTCTCCTTTCGTCTTCTTTCTCTATTCATTTTCAGAGTGATACTCATTCTTATTTAACTCGCTCGGCTTCGTTAATTAGATTTCCTTTAGTTAGGAGTAATTATCTGAGAAGATGTGTTTCATATATCGGTATTAAACGATGGTCTTTTCTTCCTGTATTGGTTCGCTCCTCATCCACAAGTAGTATACTCAAAAAAAAGTTTAAAAACTTTTGTGTTAATAACTAATTTCTCTCCTTAATAAACTGTTGTAACTTTGATTCTGCCTCTTGAATTGATTTTGTTTTTTTGTGTTTATTTGTTTTTATTTTTTCCTGTTTTCTAACCTTGATTTCTGATTATTAATCTGTTCTTTTTATTTTTTTTTTTCTAATTGTTTCCTGTGATTTTGTAATTTTTTAATCACCTTTCGGGGACTCTACTCATCGGTCTTTTTGGCCATATGGGCCCTGAATGGGTGTTTTTTTGTAACAACTTTGAAATAAATAAATAAATAAATAAATAAAAATAAATAAAAAAATTTGTGAGTCGGAGTACGTGGAGTCTCCTTGTAAATAAACCTATGTGCTAAAAGTCATAATTTAATTATTGCAAAGATAATGGTAAGGATGCAACTAAACTGTGATGCAGTGAAATTGCCGTGCTTGTTATATGATATCTTGTCAGTCTGAACAATTATGGCATGCTGAAGCAAGTTATCAGAGTTAAATGGGACATGATAGTGGGTATCCAACAGATGGGACCATACCATTCTCAAAGTTCTAAGAGACATTCATCATTTTTTGAGATATTGGGATGCACTTATATCAGGAATAGTCTTCCTCATGGAAAGCATTGCCAACTGTGGATAGTGCATTGGCCGACTAAGAGTGCCTTTTGATCATGACTAATGCATCCGGTTAGAATCGTCCAGGGTAAAAAGTAATTGACATTGGCATATGTCAATCCATATTCCATGCAGAATGTACCAGATGCATATCCCGTAAGATAATGCTGCATTGTTTTATCTTCCATGGGGCAAGGGAGTAGAACTGCCAGTGTGCCCTGTTAACATCATGACATTGGACTCGTGACTGTTCCTGATGTTGTTTTGGCCTGATGGCCTAGTTCAGGTATGAAGCTAAAGATCCCTATGATTTATAGTATCAAGACACATTACAGACTAGTGATGGTACCATATTTATCTGGTGTGCTCACATAACTTGCTGGTTTTAGTAAAGACGTGATTACATATGTTGCATTGCTTGATGACTATTTGCCACCCTGGATTTAATCTATCTCATCATTCATGGGTTGCCCTGCATAGATTCAAGGAGCATTCTGGAGCATATCAAATGGAATGGCTACCACATTTCTCTGACTTCATTACAATTGCGTATTTGTAGACATACTGGAGATCTGTTATAAACAGAAAAACAGGGGCGAATGATAACTGCATTGGAAAACAAAAGTTGTCTACAACAAATCATGATTCTTAAAGATATTATGATACAACAATACAAAGTAATAGAAGCACGCATATGTAAATTAACTAAAAAAAGTTGGAGAAATTAACTTTTCGTGAAAAAAAAATTGAGAAAATACAATCGCAGAGTGGCTCATTAGTAAATTTGGATCTCCAAATCATCTAAGGGATGTTATTACCCATGTTGGAAATGTTGATGCACCTTTTTCTTAACAACATCACATTAACTTTGTGTGTAAATATGTTTTGAAACAAAATGTGTGCATGAAAAATGGTAAAGCACATCCTAAGTTTGAAAGACAAACTTCCCATTAGTCCAATATTCTGTCTCCGATAGTGCTTATTGCTATGAACGTGCATGCAAATGTACGGGTTAGTCAAAATTATGCTACCATTTATTCATATAACATACATCATAACTTCAATGTGATTTGTCTGTCATTATGTTCAACACATAAAAACCATTTAAAGCCTGGATACATTTTGCAGGGAATAGATGATACCACATTTGCCTGAATTTCGTCTACATCGTAGTGTAGTTTTTTTGAAGGAGATAATTTACACCCTGTATAAACAATGGCTTCCCCTAAAAGATATTCAACAGCACAATTGACACATCTAGGGAGTGTGTTTCGATATACTCAAATGGTACTCACGATAGTAAGGTTTTTTTCCTTGCTGGCTCATTTAGATAGATCCAAATTTTTTTCATACTGGTAGATCCAATTTTTTTCAATAAGTATTTCTCATTCATGCTTAATTAGGAATCTTTGTTACTCTTCAACTATTTCATAATTTTATTATTTAAATTATTTAAATGTAAAAGGTTAAATTTACTAAATATTTTTATAAAATATTAAATATAAATAACCTTTTATTTTCTCTTCTTAGAATTTTTCTCCTTAATCCTATTTTTCTTCCTTGTTTTCTTCCTTCTTGGTATTTGAAATAAAATATTAATACTTCCCGTAAGAAGTTTTAAACCGTGTTGCATAATTTTACAGTTATTTTGTGCTCACAAATAGAAACAGAAATGTGCTTGTAAATGTATATAATATTGAGATCAGCCAGTGCCTTAAAAATATTTAAGTTCTTATTGAATATAGACTATTTGCAAAAGTTTCAATGATAAATCTTTTCCACACCTGTCAATAAATTTATTTTTATAATAAAACTGAACTAGAGCACACATATCTTTATCAGAGGAAAAAACACTCGCACCTTGGTTATTGTAATATTGTTTCCTGATAAAACTATTTTTTATGTTGACAGGTTTCTTGAATAGAGTTTTTATATTTTTCTTGACAGATTTTCTTTGTTGTTGTTTTGGGAAATGAGAAGGTTTTTGATAGCACTTATCTTCTGCTATCACCATTCTTATTTATTCTCTTCTTTCATGAGGTTTGTTTGCTGTTGTGGTTTTTCCAAGAAAGTTTATCTTGTGCAGCTAGGCTTTTTTAAGATATCTAGGATCATTAAACTGAAGAAAGACCTTTCCGATACAACAAGTTCTGAAAACCTAGGAGTAAACGATCTCTAAAGCAGTCATAAGTATTAATGTTTAAGTTGGTTGTTTACAGAAATAAACTTCTTTTTATGCACAGCATTGTTCATGTTTGACTTTAGTTAATATTTGAGCAATATGTATATGTATTTTGTTTTATACATGGAAGCAGCTTATTATTATTAGAATCATGTCGAGAGCAGTCCATTTGATAATAATAACCAGCTGATAACAATAAGCGAAAAATATAAAATAATTGTGATTTTAATGAAATTTATACATTTTTACATACAATACCAAATATACAGGACAGTAATTAGAATGGCTGATGCAAACCAACTGACCGACAGATGGCATCACAGTCAACATCAGAAACGGTAATATTCAATATTAAATGAGTTATAGTGCTTAATAAATAATTTACTCGAACTCCAAAATTACACCGCTGAAACCATTAAAATTGGGTGTTATTTTCGTGAGAAATGGATGGACCAGTTTTCTTAGCTGTGAAGAATTACGTTGGAGAAAAGCTCCGATGTGTTTCTGAGGAAGAAAAAATTCTCAGCACCAAATATATTATTTCATGCAGTAAATGCTTGAAATTTAAATGGAATAATGAAATGTGGAATATTTATGGAAATGAGCCTCAAAAATATAGGATCACTGACTGGCACACAAGATGGTTGGAGGCAGCCCCTATGACAGAAGCCATGGCAAAAAGACAAATTAATAGTATTTGTATTATATACAGAATAAATTAAATGCCAAAAAATACTGTTGTAGTATTTTTTATACTTGGTTAATACAAAACTCGGATATTACGAAAAAAAATTCCAGGCCCCAGCAGTTTCGTAATATCAGAATTCTACTGTATTTAGTATTAAACTCGTCTACGGATAGGAAAAAATATTTTAAAAAAAAGTAATAAATACAATAAAGATAAGGTATTCCCTTTTCCAGAAATATTTAATATAAATATGTAATTTTAAATTTAAATGTGGGTAGTCTCCTTTTAATGGGGAAAATCGTTGTTGTTTCAAAAGTAGTGTCCATTGTATCAAAGAAAACCACACACCAGATTGGAATAACACAAAAATCATTGGAAAAGAAGAAAATTATAAAAAAAGATTAATTAAAGAAACAATGAATATCATTACAAACAACAAAAATTTAGCCAAGCCATCAATAGAGATAAACAATAAATGGACACTACTTTTAAACAACAATTACCCTAGTATACAATAGCCAACAATCATAACCAACAGTTACAACCAACTTAGCTTCATCATTTTTATATCAATTGTTTTTCTTATCAATTGTTAAATTCTTATTTCAACTGTTTTCACCATTCAAAATTTTTTTATCCTACTGATGATGAGAAATATTCTCGAAAACGTTTTATATAAATTTTATCCCAAATATTTGGATCACCCTCTTCAAAATTTCATCTGTATTTCAAAACCAACATTTCCTTCAAGATTATCGTTTTCTACTATCTTCACAAGACTTCATCTACACTATATGATCACAAATATCCGGACACATGCACGTTTGCGCTCTTGCCACGATTTCATGGAAATCAATAGGGCGTTGCACATCCCTTTGCCCGAATCACAGCTTCCACCCTTCGGGGAAGACTTTCCACCAAATGTTGGTAGGTACTTTCCGGAATGTTCCTCCATTCCTCCCGAAGAGCGAGAATCAGTTCAGGTACAGAAGTTGGCCGATGTGATCTGGCCCGCAAGCGTCTTTCCAATTCATCCCACAGACTCTCTATAGGATTGAGGTCGGGACTTTGTGCCGGCCAACCCATTTCTTCGACCCCTGAGTC
>JAHWFO010100943.1:3531270-3543741 GCA_023313115.1 Rhysida immarginata | reverse complement strand
ACCACTGCTGTACACGCCTCGCTTTGTGGCACGGAGCATTGTCGTGTTGGTAGAGAAATGGCCCGTTTCCGAAAAATTGCCACAACGTTGGAAGTGCACAGTTGTCCAAAACATTCAGATAACGGTCGGAGTTCATGATTCCTTGCACAGGAACGAGCTGGCCCAGTCCGTACCATGAAAATGAGCCCCACACCATGACTCCTCCTCCTCCGAACTTGACTGTGGGCTCTGTGCACTCAGGTAAGAAGCGTTCTCCAGGTATGCGCCAAACCCAAACTCGTCCATCGGATTGCCAGAGTGTGTAGCGAGATTCGTCTGTCCACATTACACGTTTCCATTGGTCCATTGTCCAGTTTCTGTGGGCTTTGCACCACTCCAGACGTCGCTTGGCGTTGACCCTGCTGATGTGGGGCTTGTGGGCAGCAGCACGGCCATGGAATCCCATCGTGTGCAGTTCCCGACGAATTGTCATGGTACTGGCATCATTTGCAGAGGCGTTTCGAAACTCTGTGGCAATTTTTTTCTGCCGAGGACTTCCGGTTGCTGCAGGTGACACGACGAAGCACTCGACGGTCTCTGTCCGTTAGTTTCTTGGGTTTACCATTTCGTTGTTGAACTCTTGTTGATCCCCGGGTCTTCCATAATGACATCGCCTACTGTTGACTTGGGTATCTGAAGAAGGCTGGAAATGTCACGCACGGACTTGCCGCATAGGTGACATCCAACGATGGTTCCACGTTGGAACTCACTGAGCTCTGCCGAACGACCCATTCTTGCCAATGTCCAAGCAGAGTTGTGTCTGAAGGTGTGGGAAGCTATTTAAATGATGTGCAAGTCATTATCATGTGACATTGGGCCAATCGATGATCTGTGAGGGGTGTCCGGATATTTTTGATCATATAGTGTACATCCTCAATAGACTAAGTTTATTTCTACTATCAACAACATCTTCAATAGACTATATCGTTTAAGTTTTTCTTCCATCTCACAAGTTTCTTCATCGTTTTTCAATATTGGTGACTTTATTTTGTTTTTATTAAATTTTAATTTTACGATTTTCCCCATTAAAAGGACACTACCCACATTTAAATTTAAAATTAATCATTTAAACTCCTTAGATCAATATTAAATATGTAATATTCATGTGCGGTTTACAGGTAGACTGTAGGGCAGTCATTGTTTAACCTGTTTTTGAGCGATTGATTTTTTTTGACTGCTAGATGTCAGGCACTTCAAGTTGGTTCTGCAATTGATGCCTATAATTACAATTAATAATGCAAAATAGAGTTTATACAATTAAAACAACTTGGTCAGTATTTTGGGCCATTCTCTTTTAATCTACATATCAGCTGCAGACAAACCAGTGCACTACATGAATGCATTTATACACTAAATTCTCTTGTTTTTTTTTTTTTGTGGTTTTTTTTTCTCCATCTGTTAAACCTTCCTTTGGTTGGTGTGAAATCTTCTTTATCCATTTCTTTTGCCAAAACTGCTTTTTTTTTAATGCATAACCAGCCCATTATTTGAAGCAATGCATTCTTTTCACGAACATTGCTAAACCGAACTTTGATTGCCAACTCTACATATCTTTACCAGATTGTACTCTGCCATGGCACAAGTGTAGTCTTCACGAGTTGTCTGCTTCATTTCTTCTGCTTCAATCCACCATTGGCTAAAATGTCAATACAAATATGCTAGTTTTGTGTTGTTTTCATCTCATTTGTAGCTCTTATTTTAATATTAAAATGTTTATAAACTGATAATATTTTGCTGGAGATTTGGAGGGGAAATTAATCCAATATTAGACGGCTTCAAAGATTTTAAATGCCTCAGAAGTGGTGTATTGAAATGCCTAATGCAAATTGTAAACAATGGCTCAAGATTTTCGTCCTTAATTTTCCACAGGATCCAAAATTAAAAGCATAAGAATTAAAAGTGGATTTAGAGCATAAGATAAGGCAATGATTTTTATTCATCAAACAATTCAAAAGTATTTGAATGTTTTTATTGATAAACTTTCATTAGCCTGTTTTAAAAAAGGCAAATTAAGTTAACAGTTTAAAAAAAAAGGTCTAAGGTAGTAGGCACAGATAATTCACCTCTGCACTGTTCTCCCCAGAAAATTTTATCAACTGGGTGGAAAGATAAAATGAAAAATAAAGAAAATAATATGCAGTGTTATTCAGTTTTTCATGTATTCAGCTGGGTGGTCACTAAAATCAGCCGGGCAGCATGCCCGTTCAAAAGGGCCTGGGGAGAACCCTGCCTCTGATAATGATCTTATGATTGAAACACATAAGGAAATAAAAAATCTATGTAAACTATGTGGAAACCTAAGTTAACAGTTCTTTTCTGATATTGGAAGGTGTGTGAATTCCACTTCCGGCAAGGTGAAATTTTGTGGGGAAGCAAGATATTTGACAAAAAGAATGGAAAACTTTAACCAAAACAATTTAAGTAAGCAAAGAAAATTGCAAATATTGAAAAAAAAAAAAAAAATCCAGACTGTGAAGAATAAGACAATAATTACACTGGTCGGCATCAAAACCCTCCCTGTAAAATGGTTTATTCTTATAAATTTCATGCTACTAATTCCAAATATGGCAATTAAATTGCTGTATCACATACCTTTTTTTGGGGGGGGGGTTGCTGTTTTAAGTGAAAATAGTCCATTGCTTTTTAAAACATTAGTTCTGAAAGCATGGTATAACATGGAGAAAGGTTCCACCAGGATATAGCTCAAATTGAAAAGCGATACAGCGGCAAAGTGAATCAAAATGTTAGTGGATTACTTCTGGACATTTCTACAGGCGACACCAAAAGTGCAATACAAGAGACAAAAGACAACAAAATGAGGTTTCATGAGACACTTCATTGATTTGTTAATAAGATGGTGCAAAATAATACCTTTATTCATGTTTTCATTTTTATGTAGAATTCTAAAAGAATGTATTAGTCTTTTAATTGATAAAATATTAGTCTTTTTATTGATATAAAACTCTCTCTCAAAAATGGTACGTGTTGGTGCAATTTGGATGTCATATTTAGATTTCGGAATGTCAAAACTATACAGGGTGTTATCTTATCTTGTACAGACGGTAGAACGATAAACTATGGTTATCGCAGAACGATAATCTGCGGCACTTACTCCTGCGAGGGAGTTTTGCACCATCCCAGTAACTAACGGCTGCTACGAGATGAGAGTAGCAGCCAGGACCGACGGCTTAACGTGCCTCCGAAGCACAGGATACAGGGTGTTCATAAAATAAGGGGTAATAAGTACCTAGCGTGATTCTTCACATCAAAGTAAATAAAAAGTTCCTCATGCAAAATGTCGAAAACCCAATTTTTAAGGGTCTAAACACCATCGAAGTCTGATGTATGCAATTAAGTTTCAGAAAGAAATGAAAACATTGTTTTGATTGTAATGAGGAAGAGTTCATCTTCTCTGTCACTACCTGTTGATGAAATGGAATAACGCTTGATGACACCATAATGACGCCATAAGTACTGTTAAAGCTTGGTGCTAGCGATTTTTAAGAGAAAAAGATTTTTTTTTTGGCGACACAAGCATCGTAACACCAAAAGAGTTGTGGAAATTAATAAATGACATAAGTCGAGGTCTTACTGTACTAAGTTTTCTTGTGTGATATATATTTTTTCATATTATTATCCTTGACATTTGGATTTAAAAAATAATAAATACCATTACATTTATTGTATGCATTTTTTAAATGTAGCCTAATGTAAAAGCTAATATTCCACCCGCACATGATATTTTCCGTAATTATTTTACTATAATGCGCGTCTTGTTTAATGTGATTCCTCTTTCAGAGTCCATAAAACCAGTAAAAATTTTTATGCTCTTCTTTAAATCAATCCCCATTTTTGACTTGTCACGAGGAAAAATTTTCAAGAAAATACAGACGATATTTAATTTTGAATAAAGACGAGCAATTTAATTTTGGGGCTTTTTAAATATTCATCTGTTAAATTAGTAAATGAAGCGTGATCGGAAAAAATGTAACTACAGAGGTCACTTTCATATTAGCTTTTAACAATGGAAAATCCAAATAAAAAATGATTTAACTTACTGTATAATGAACTGTACATTGATATACCGTATATACTTGTGCATAAGCCAACCCCCAATTTTTGACCGCAAAAATTGGAAAAACACCACAACTCGAGCATAAGCCGAGGCAAATATGGAAAAAAAAAAGGCAACAATTGAGAAGAAAAAAAATTTATTATAAAACACAACTATTACAAGCAGCTTTTGTGTAATTACAAGAATTATAGTAAATTCATAGTGTGGGAAAAACATCAAACGTAGCTGCTTCTTCAACTGAGTCTCCAAAAAGTTGATGAAAATTTTCATTCTCATGCTCGCATCCACATCGTCTTCAGTCTTGTTTTCATCAGCCTCACTTACATTATTTTTATTTTTCGAAACAATACAGTAATTATTTATTGTATGTAATAATAGATATTCATTGTAACTGTATTAGCTTTCTTCATAAAACATTCTTGGTCGATTTCAAAACGCACTTTACATAGTGACACTTTACCAAGATCGGCGCCATCTTGTTTTCGGGATTTGACTTGCGCATTTGCTTTTTTACAAAGGAAAATTGAGGAAAAAGATATGAAATAATGCACTGATTAACGCTTTGTATTTGTATATGCTTGTACCATATGCTGTAAGATATATTAGATGTTATACGCTAGTGCTTGGCGATAGTATTGATGGTAGTCCATGTATTGATGTTCAAAAAATTTCGATGTTGAATTTTTCGATGTTCTTGAATCTTCGATGGTTTGATGTTACATTTTGAATTCATTATCTATTGTGAACAACTGTTTAGGTTAATGTACTGATGTATTGCAATGAAAGAACACTTAAAAATGCGCTGGTTTCATTTCAAGAGAGAGTGGGGACAAAGATAGATTTGAAGACAGAGAGCTTGGCTTTGTTTCCCAGCTCTTGTTTTGTTACCACAGATCGCCACAGTTCACATCTGACACAACTTGCTGCACCGATCCGAGCATCCAATTTTTTTTGCTGCCATCCTGATTTAAGGCCTTTAACAGTGGAAGGAATAATAAATGAATTCTAAACTAATTAATAAATTATTTAGTTTTTTGTAAACCCTACTTAATAAGAGAGCCCCACTTAAAAGAGCCCTTCGCTCATGAGAGCTTTCATCAAATCTGACTCGTGCATAAGCCGAATGTGGGTCAATTTTTGGAAAAAAATATTTCGGCTTTACGGTAGTTCTTTTTCTTCCCCCGAAAATTCTGAGTTACATTCTTCAAACAAGACCATGCTTTTTTCTTTTGGTTCAAACATTCTTAAAATCTGAGTCCTTCTGAAGTTCTCTAATTTGAGGATCCACAAACACACTCTTCTTTATTTTTGCTCCAGAAAGGCAAGGAAACAGTTTTGAGAGGTACATAAACCCACTTCTGGATGAATTCATAGCCTATAAAACCTCAAATTCACATTGTAAATATGCAAGTCATTGTTAAACCAATTCCACTAGCAACAGGTATGCCAACACCCGGAGATTAAAACAACTGAAATAAAAATTAATTATTAAAAATATATATAAAAAATTAAAAATATCAGTTAAACTAAACATATACTCTCATATAACTAAAACATTGTGCCTGGCAGCGAATTTCTGATTTCAGATTTGAAATTCCCGTATGAAAAATCTTTGGAAATGCATATTTTCGTAATAGAAAATTTACTCTTGTAGAACTTGGACTAATAACTGAGTCCAAGGTAGAACTGCATAATTTGCTAATTTTTGTCTTATAAATCTGAAATTGAGGCTTATTAAATTGGGGTTTTGCTGTTTGTTTAATTTTGTTTATAAGAAACTTGAATGTTAAGATATAATTTAAAACTAATCTTATAGTATTTAATGACTTGCCACTAACAGTACTTAATTTATATATATATATAATTTCTTCTTTTCTTTTGTAGTCTTCTGGGTTTTTGGAAGAACCTGTTTCTTATGCCATTATAGAAGATGTCTATGTTGTCAGTCGTTGGGATTGCCATCACAAGTACTGTATACGCATAGTATTACCTGATGGCTCTCTTCTCTTACAGGTAATAGGAACCAGAGGCGGATTCTTTATCTTAGCCTGATTTGCTAGTCGGCAGGTAGAGATGCCCAAAAATGACGTCATCGGATGGAAAATCAAGAAGAAAGCTAGGCTGAAACAGTGATATGACGTCATCACCTGGTGCCAATGTCAGCCGGCTGACAAAACCGCTAAGATAAAGAACCCGCCTAAGAACTTTCATTTACACTGGCTAACAAGATTAAGTTCGTTTTTGTAAAATTGTATTGTAATTATTATAAAAGCATTAAAGTCGCATGGAAATGATCTAGACCAGTGGTTCCCAAAGTGGTCGATATCCACCCCCAGGGGTCGATATCGATCTCTCGGGGGTCGGCAGAAACAATAAATAAAAATGGGGGTCGATGGGAAACAGGCGTGATGCTCTGTATGTATGTATCAAATTATGAGCTCATTTTGGAAAAGGGGTCTCTGGCCCAAAATAGTTTGGGAACCACTGATCTAGACCAAGGGTCGGCAACCTCCGGCCCGTGGGCTGCTTCCGGTTTCTTTTTGGCTTGCTACCGGATTCCATGTGGCCTGTGAGATTTTTTAAAAATATGTAATGAGCAGAAATAGGATAATTTTAAATTATTTTTTGGGATACAATGCACTTTATAATAAAAATCTCAGAAAAAGTTAAAAATCTGTAATAAAAAAGGTTACCGACCTCTGATCTAGAGAGAAACTTTTAAGGCTTGGAAAAAAGAAAACATTGTTTTGATTTTATTTCTGATGTAACTTCTCTTAACAAAGGTTGGGTAGCAGAATATAAATGCCTATTAGGAAATGGATACCATTTTTGCTGACTAGAGTTGGTCCAGGGAAAGTTGGAGTGGGGGGGAGCCTCTGAAGTCTGAATTGGCCAATCAGAGAAAGGTTTGATCATGTGATTGATCATTCCTGGTTTACAGGTCTTAATTGTGAAGCGTTTTATCGATAATTTCACTTTTTATTTCGTAAAATAATAATAAAAAAATTGAGAATACAATTTAAAATAAGCCTATCCCATCATTTTAATGTTACAGACATTTAACTAAAATTGAAGTCAATGTAAAAATGTTATTTTATTCTTTAATAAATGTCTTTCGCTCTTTTTATTATATCTTTTAATAGGATTAAAATAATTTTAAAAATGTATTGCAAAAAATAAACATTTATTTGCTACAAATATGTCAATAAAAATTTTAAAACAAAGCTAGGAAGATTTCGAAAGAACGTTAATTTCATCCCATTCTTCATGGCTGCTGCTATCCTCGACATTCACGTGGATTATGAGGAGCTCCACTTGCTCTTCAATTAAAGAATCCGTTTCCCAATATTTTTATTCCATGTGAATAATGTCAGGTTTAAAGATGAGGGCGAAAATTACATTTTAAAATTGCATGTCTGGTCAATTTTGCTGAGATGAAATAATAAATAAAACAGTCTTAGATTAATTTATGGTAGCGTTGCGTTTGTCCAATTGCCTTTTTTCACCCTCAGGAGTGACATGCAATTCCCTTGACCTCTTCTTCCCAGGCATCGAAAAAGGTGACTGGTTCAGCATGATTACTTGCGTCTTCAAAGTAGGCCTGTCTATTTCTTGAACGATTCTTCGAACAGAGATCGCCAAAATTGTGCTGCTTTAGAGGTTTCCTCTAATAATGCTGAATTGCTTTTATAAAGATCGTTGACTTTAAAATAAGAATATACATTCCACACAATCTCGAATTACAAAGATATTCATTGAAGGAATAGATAAAATAGCCATTATGATTGCTGGTTACTACTTGTTGTGAACTTACCGATGCCCGCATAGATAATGAAGAAACACCATAATTTCATGCACGTCGATTGCCTGGCGTAATTTACTGATATCAACACTTGGCTGCGCCTACTCCATCTCTTGTTGGATCTACTGTAGTTAAGACCAAGTTTGTTCAAGGTGGTGGATCTGTGAGGAGTGTTCAGTGGGGATCATGCATGAAAATTTTAAATTATTGTTTTCTGTAGTATTCGTTATCAATATCAAGGAATTAGTTTTTTCAAAAAATTTAGTTATTTTTTAAAAAAATATTAAATTTGACAACAGTACATCATAGATCTGAGTACTATGGTGTCACTTTCCTATTCCTCACTATCGCCAACAATGCTTAAAGCTTACTGCCAACAATTCTTAATCCTCAGCTCGCGCATAAAATGATTGTGTTTGCTGGAAAGTGACATCAGACATCTTTCATTGAGAGGCGTGGTTTCATGTTTCTAGCGCTAATTTTAAGGGGTTCGTTTTTTTTATCATTTCCAGTATATTTAACAACGTTCATTAATTTGTAGTTAGAAATGAACCAAGATTTCAGACCCATTAAGTTGGGATCCCTGGAATTCTGGTGTCATGTCATTTGCTAAGCATTAAAAATTTTTGTGTTTAGAAGCTTTTTAATATGGTGAAAGTTCGACTTCATGTTTAATTTTTTATTATTATTAATTTTTTTTTTTTTTTATTATTATAGACAACAAATGGATATCTAAGAGATCAGTGGTATCATTCTATTTTATGGAAGGTAAATATCTTTATTCATGCTTATCAAAATTTATATTACTTTTATATTTGGCATTTTACGGTTTCAAAAACACGCAGCACTTCAATGTAATTTTTTTTTTTTCAAAAAAGACATATCCTAGTTTTTATTAAGAAAAATATTTTTACAGTTTGTTTTTTACAATAAACGTGATCAGCTATTTCCATATAATTTAGAGAAACTATCTAACATTTGATTTCTAACAACAGAAAATAAGAAATTTCTATTCCACAAAAAGAATTTTATGTGTACATTTCGGGGGTGTCTATCTCCTTCATCAGTGAGAAACAAAAGTTTTATGAATGGGTATATGTGTTATATAGATATAGTTAATAAAAAATGTGTTAAAAATAATTGTACATAGAATCGAATGATTAACACTAAACTATATGGATGAAATCAGTACACAGTGGAACCTTGTTTTTACGATCTAGGGGACCAATAACATATATTCGTAAAATCCGAACTTCGTAAAAAACAAACCAAAAAACAGATACCGGTAAATAGGCACTGAATTTTTAATAGGCAGTATTTTTAATACAAATAGGCTTATACACTGATTAAGTATTCAAGTTTTGAAAATATTTAAGAATTGTTGTCGGATGCATATTTGAAGTTATATTATTATTTAAGTACGGTAGTTTGAAAATTAAAAAAAAAAAACTGTCAAAAATATCGTCTGGTACATTTTTAGTTGCATACAGATGGCTTTTTAGAGTTTCTAAAGAGCTTTTAATTTATGGAGATGTTGTTTTGAATGTCGTATTTTTCAATTTCTCGTCATTAACGTTAATGTTCTTCTTCGCCGCCATCTTTGATAAGATCGCAAATTTAGTTATCATTTAACGTCAGAGAAGTTAAAACATCTGCATCAATATTAACAAACTCGGACAATTTAGATTGAAAATTCAGCTTAATTTTCAGGATTTCCCACTCTTCAAATCCTTCAAATTCGCTATCATCATCTTCGGGTAGGACTGCAAGTTCAGTTTCACTTTCGTTTGCATTACTTATGGCACCCTCTGTTGGCGATGGCGGAAACTAGTCCAGTTAATCATCGATCACGACGGCGATAACAAAGCAAATGGACAAAATACAACCAGACAAAAAAATGCAACCAGGCCGCTCATGCAAAAAATTTTCACTATTTTAGTAAAATTTTATATACTACCAGTTACAACTTCTAACTTCGTAAAATCCGAATTTCGCCGTAAAAACACTTCGTAAAACTTAGTTTATTATATGGAAAGTAACAGGAGGGGGTCGGGATTTCATAATTACGTCGTAAAATCCGAAATTTTGTAAAATGAGAGTTCGTAAAAATGAGGTTCTACCGTACGAGGGCCGTTCAGAAAATAAAGAACCTTTGGGTGTAGCTCAGCAAAAAACAAAAGATATCAAAACAAAACTTTATTTGCAACTATGCTAAATCTATCAACATTACTTTTCTACATAATCGCCATTGTTACTGAGGCATTTCTCATAACGAGAGAATCCAAGCACCATGAAGTGAAGTTGCTACACAGTGTGCTAAAGTGAAATTGTAGCATTGCCGACACATGGGCATTATCCCTAATGAATCAAATATCGTTCTCATCACAACTGAATGAATTTTATTGATGCTTGCTTACTTGTGTTTTCTTAGTGGTTTGATCCATATGTAAACATAATGCTTTCTTTAACGACCTTTCTTAATCATCTGTGCGAGGAATCGTAGCAAATCAGCCACCATGTTTATCTTCAACTGTCGCCAATTTTCGTTGTCGGGACAAGGTGAAACGGAAATTTTTTGCATCACAATTTGAGCCATTACCGGAGTTTGGATGAATCATTATAATACAACTGAGACATTCTTGATATTATTTACTTAAAATCCAAGGAAATTGTTGACATTTATGATTGGAAATTTTGAAAACTTTTTGATGAGTGACATAGATACTTAATAGCGTAACTATGATTTTATCAACCATTGCTTCCAACTATGAATGACTCTTTTAAGTTTTTATTTTTCGGAATAAAATGAAGGTTATATAGAGGGAGCACTGTATTTATTTTTGGTTAAATTAAGAGGTGAAGATAGGAAGAAATCTTAGTGGTTATAAGAAGAAGAGATATGACAATTCAAAGAACTGCCTGAAGAAACTTGGGCTCAATTAACATGAATTCATTGGACTTCTTCTGGGGGTATTTGAAAACTCTTGTTTATTCTGCCCAGTACCAGAAGTTGCAACTCTTTGTCAGGAGATCCTGAATGGCTACGATTTCATCTGTGATATACCTGGTATTTTTCAACAAGTTTGCCAAACCATGTGGTGACCTCTGTCTTCCTTGGAATCTAACTGAGGCCATTTTGAGCATTTGTATAGAAAGTGTATTGTTTTGTTAAACCGTAAAAATAAATGACACTGTTGAACTCCTATACGCTTTAACATTAATTTTGTCTACTACAGGACACCTTAAAACAATTATAACTCTAGAAAGAAGTGTTTTCATCCTCATGTTCTGGTCCCCGGAACATATCTGAAAGTTTGTACAGACCATTCAGAAACACCTGTATATGATATTCGGATATATTTGTCACAAAAGGACGTAACAAACCTTATTTAAGTAGATGTTGATAAATATTTTAAATAGTAATACAAACATAACATAAACACAAGATATGCTGTTTTGTTCACATGAACATTTCAGAACTTCTTTAAACATATCTTTTTATTGTTTACACATTGCAAGATTTGCCGATTATTGAAGGCTTGGCTTCTTTCTCTCCATGGTGCACAGTTCACACATTCCTTGGTTGTTGCTCATTCAAACAGCCAATACACGCCTATTGCTGAAGGTCTGATATCGTTTGGTACTTTGAAATATCTTTTTCTTTTCAAACCAGTGCTCTAAAGGCTTTTGCATTTTTCTGTTTGGCATTAGAAAATCATCTGTAACCCATGGAAGGATGAATAAATCACTTGTTCATATGTAAAAAAAAAATGTTTATTTCTAGCTTGTCACATGTTTATTACATAAATTTTATGATACTTTTACTCATAAAATATGATGTTTCATCAACAACCGTTCCAAAATTGAAAATTAATAATATAGAGAAACCGTTAAAGAGTTTAATAAAAAAAAGTTTGAATATTATACAGTTTTTGAAAATCACTTGGTGGGGGAGAAGTCGACTTCAGTATTACATAATTTTCAAGGAGGGAGGTGTTAACAGATATGTTAGAAGGGGGAGGGGAGAGTTCAAAATGAGCCAATTTTGCATTACATAATTTATGGATGGCCCCTTAATATATTTGTTGCTGCTCATAATGACAAAGCATGTGATGAGGCTTGCACTATCTTCAGAAGGGGATTGCTTTGCAGGTAAAGTTATGAACTAGGCTGCTGTAACATTTGTTGACCAGATTTTAAACTGTTATTTTTATATTATTGAACATACTGTTGAAATTATTCTCTTCTTAATTTCAGAAAGGTCTTTTTAAATATGAAAAAATTCTACGAAATACACAGCGAACTGAAATTCTAAGTAAAGAAGTAAAGGTGAGAACTTTTATACATATGTAGACATTATTTATAAATTTAAATTATACAATTAAAATGTTTGAGAAATCATTATACTGTAGTTCTTCTTATGGTACTTTTCACAATACATATACAAGGTACTTATCAAATTGGAAGACTTCAAATATAAGAAGTCTTATGTTTATACTTAATACAAGGTTAGACTTCAAATATAAGATTATGCTTATGGCTTTTAAGGCCATTT
>JAHWFO010100943.1:3444794-3531170 GCA_023313115.1 Rhysida immarginata | reverse complement strand
ATTTGGAAAAAGCTACTTAAAATTGTTTACTGCAGTCCATAATTGTAAATTCTAATGCTACTACCCTCATTGAGGTCATGGACTATTGTTTTTGTCACAGCACATGCTTAACATATCCATATTCTCCCTCAAAATAGTTGCCATTAGTCGCTATGCATTTTTGTCTGGAAACATCTCAGAAAGGCACTAGCAGAAATATCCTGTATGGCTGCCCACGTAGATTTTCTTTTATGTTGGTAAAGAGAAAGAAATCGCATGGTGCAAGAAAAGGTAAGTATGGAAAGTTGGTAAAACAATGACCTGTTGCTGTGCCAATTCATATTTGACAAACATCAGCCAATGTGCAGGAACGTTATCATTAGCAACTGTTAATTCTTGCTGTGCTGATGTTCAGGATGAATTGAATTGTGTAGACTTGACATTTGTCCATTGCTCAAATGTTCTTGAGTTCTGCTGCTCGTATTTAAATGTTCTTCGACACCGACCGTAGTTCTGTTTATTCTGTGTGCATGCAACTAACTCTTGCTGAAACAAGAGAGGTATACAGGGTGATCCAAAAGTCAGAAAAACCTTATTTTTTTTTTACTATTTACAATAAAGCTATGTGGTTTGCACAGAAATGCTCAGAAACACGGGGGATTTTTGTTTATAGTGAAAAATATTTTTTTTATATTAGTTACATTTTTGACCAAAAGGTGGCGCTGGAGTTTTAAATTCATTTTAAATTTAGTTTCTTGAATCTTCAAAAATCGCTTGTGTCGAAGCGTTTCTTAAAGCAACATCAAAATAACATCCTTAGAGCCAAGATTATGTGCAATTAACTCATCTGCTTATTTCAAGCATGATACGATTGTATTCTACATGAAACTCCAGCCCCACCTTTTGGTCAAAAATGTAACTAACATAAGAGATATTTTTCATTATAAACAAAAATCACCCGTGTTTCTGAGCATTTCTGTGCAAACTGCATCGTTTTATTATAAATAGTTTAATGATTATAAGGTTTTACTGCTGACTTTTGGATCACCCGGTACTTACAAGACATCAAATTACCGTAAGTATTCTGATATAATGCGAAAAATTTTGACCTGAAAAACCACCTAAATTTCTGGGATCGCATTATACAAGAGGGAAAAATTAGCGCTACAACAGCTGGAGAGGGGGGTGGGTCAGATGAACTTCAATCGAAAAGAGTGTATAACATTGAATATATTGGTATATTAGAGTGCATTATACAGTATATACAATACATTAATTCGCTTTTTATCTCAATTTCCCAAATGTCAACTTGAAAGGGATGGGGGGGGGGGTGATTTCAAACGAACTTCGATCTGACGAATTTCAAACGAAACTAGCATATAATACCGGGTGATTCAGTCAATTTCTGACCATTTCACTTGAATGACATGCATTAGGAATAAACAATTGAAAGAATGAGCGCCATATCGAATTTCTAAATAGTTGGAGTTTGTATTGTTGCAACGGCGCTGCATGAAAATCGTATTGTTGAAAAATGGCGCTCGCTTTATCAACAGAGCAGAACTGCAAGGTTGTCAAATGGTATTTCGAGACAAAATCACCTGTAACCGTGCAAAGAAAGTTTCGGAAGGAGTATAAGTGTCGAGACGCATCAGGCAGGCAAGCAATCATGGATTTTGTCAAGCAATTTCGTGCCACTGGATGTGTTAAAGGCAAGAAAAAAGGCGGGAGCGAAACTCGTGTTCGAACGGCCGAAGTTGTCGAAAATGTTCGCCAAGGTTGGTCGATTCCCCTACCAAAAAATCTGTTCGCCGCCTATCCATTGAAGAAGGGATTTACACGATGTGGCGAATTTTGAAAAGGGATTTACACCTGATCCCGTATATGATCCACGTTTATCAGGAGTTAACAGACACTGGAAGACAGAAGCGACAACAATTTGCGATGGAGTTTGGAGCAAAAATGGAACCCAACCAGGACATTGTGGGCAACCTGTGGGTGTCAGATGAGGTCTTTTTCCATCTGTCAGGTGACGTTAATAAACACAACATTCGTTTTTGGGGTTCCCAGCACCCTCATGAGATCCATAAGTCACCTCTTCATCCACGAAAGGTTATGGCTTGGTGCGCGATTTCCAAAACAGGCATCATTGGTCCGTTCTTTTTTGAGAGCACCGTAATGTCACAGGCTTACCTTAACATGTTGGAAACCTTCTTCATCCCCGAGCTGCGAAGGAGGCGTATACCGCTTCAACATCAATGGTTTCAACAGGATGGGGCTAGGCCTCACACAACTAATGAAGTGCTAGACTTTCTCAATCAGAAATTCGGAAATCGTGTCATTTCAAACAGGTTTCCAGATCGATTCGGGGGTGGCTTTCTTTGGCCCCCTATGAGTCCTGACCTAAACCCATGTGATGTTTATCTCTGGGGGTTCCTTAAAGACAGTGTGTTCACTACAGCACCAAGAACCCTAGACCAGCTGCGCCAAAGCATCGTCGACTGCTGCACCCTTGTGGATGCAGAAATCCTGGATAGAGTTATGAATAACTTCACCATTCGGCTGCGAGCAGTTCAAAACGTTCGTGGTGGCTACATTAAGCATATCATCAAGACTTTTCCATGGGAATAAAAACTCCGAACTGCCTAAAATATCATACTGAAATGCTAAGTTTGTAAACATTAATGGGTCAATAAATCATAGTACTGAAATGGTCAGAAATTGACTGAATCACCCTGTATTTAAGATACTAGCATATTACAGATATTATATATTGTATAGTATATACAATATACAGTATTATATATTGTATATTCAATATACAGTACATTAATTCCCTTTTTTCCTCTATTTTTCGTCTCCAAAAGCTAATGCAAAAGTGAATTATCAAAAACAAGATGGCGGTGCCATTGGCGAAAAAATCACTGAGATCACGTTTCATTTATTACAATTTCTTTTGCTGATAAATAATTGATAATAATTGAACAATATAGACATGACATTAAAATAGATTTGTAACATTAAATGTGAAAAGTGAAATAAATTTCCGGCCAGTAAAATTTTTAACAGCCACCGTGTTCTATCTCCTGAAATTGTCAAAGAACGTTTTATAAAATTCAAATGAATATTTATTAGGGTACTTGATGCATGAACACATAATGTGTACTGTATTGTTTTTGTCTTCTTCAAAATTAAATAACCTTTCATTATTTTTTAATAAGCCACCATGTGTACTGTATTCAGGAACTGTTTGAAGAATCAGGTGATAATGAACCAGATTTTGAAGTTTTTTAATTGTATAGAACCAGGTTATTCATTTTTCAAATCGTAAAAAATAGATTTTTCTGTACATTCTTGCATATTTTATTTCTCATAAGTTAGCGATGAATCAAAAAATGGGGATCGCCTTATATAAGAGGGTAAAATTTTTACTAGTTTTTTTGGGCTCTGAAAATGGGATCGCATTATTATACACTGAGTGAGCATATTATTATGACCACCCTGTCAGTATCTCGTTGGGCCATCTTTTGCCTTTAATACTGTGGTGAGTCTTTGTGGCATTGATTCCACGAGATGTTGGAAGGTGGTGGGAGGAATCTGACACCATTCCTGATGGATAGCACTGTCTAGTTGTGCTAGATTCGATGGTGGTGGATCCGGACGTCTGATGGTTCGTTCGACTTCGTCCCACAAATGCTTAATTTGGAGTGAGATCTGGGGATTGTGGGGGCCACCGAAGTATGGTAAAGTCCCCCTCATGTTCCTGGAACCACTCCTGCACACTACGAGCTCTGTGGCATGGCGCGTTGTCTTGCTGGAAGTAGCCATCTCCATTGGGGTACGTCATCAACATGACAGGGTGGACTTGATCGGCAACGATATGGAGGTATGCTGTGCCATCCAGATGTTGTTCAACACGTATTAACGGACCCAACGCATGCCAGGAAAACATTCCCCTGACCATAACACTGCCCGCACCGGCCTGAAGGGTTGTATTCATACATGCGGGGTCCACCTGACATGTTTCCTCCAGATTCTCATGCGGCCATCTGCATGATGTAACTGGAATCGTGACTCGTCAGACCACATGATTTGTTTCCACTGCTCGATAGTCCAGTCCTTGTGCTCCTGAGCGAATTGGAGTCGTTTCCGCTTGTTGGCTGCAGACAGCAAATGTGTGCGCACAGGTCTTCGGCTTCCGTATCCAGTGCGATGCAGTATGCGGAGGACAGTGCATTCAGAGACCGTTTTGGAGGACCCCTGATTAAGGTCAGCAGTGATTTGATGCACAGTTGCCCTTCTGTTATCCTTTACCAGTCGTGACAGTCTCCGTTCTGTCCGATCATCAACCATCCGCGGGCGGTCACAACGCGAACGTTCAGACCCCGTCTTCCGGCTAACTGTCCAGTCTTTAAATACTTTAACGACGGCTCCTCTTGAGCACCCCACGAGTGCTGCCGTTTCGCTGATACTCGCTCCATAGCTCCGAGCACCTACTGTCATCCCGTGTTCGAAGGCTGTTAAATCGCGTCGGTTACCCATAGTTGAAGAATGGAACACGTCTACTGTTGTCAACGACACTCAGCTTCCCTTTTTATATTGGTCCGGCCCACTAGCAACATTGTGGTGACGTCCATGTGCGCATTCGCATAAACGTGTCAGGTGGCCATAATGTGCTCACTCTAGTGTAGTAGAATACTTACGGTATGCAACTTACATATTGTAGTATACACCAGCGATGCTATGTCCACAAACTTAACAACTAGGGGAACTTAACTAAATTAAACAGTGCTGAACAAAAAATGTACTACAGGCCAATTAAAAAGTCTGTTGCGCCCATAGAGAAGAGACCATTAACCTTCGTAGTGAGCGATTTCAGGTGCCAACATTGAGGCAATGTAGCTAATAGCGATTTGGGGACAGATCACGTGTATTGAGGATGGATGAGAGTGAAGTGGTTATCGATGTCAATCAGGAATATATTCTCCGTAAGATGAACGGTTGTTGCGAGGAAAGGCTTGCAGTGATATTGAGCGATTTTGGGTGCTAACAGCCGGGGCTTTGAGTCCTGTGACTTGGGGATGTTTGCAACCTGCGCAAGAAGACTTATTTCTTCTCTGTGGTTGCACCCCTCCTATGTGTGCAGAAAATTGAGACGTCACAAATCTGTTGTAGCCAGTGAAGAGGAAGTTGCCAGATCACCTCAAATTCTATTTATTGGCTGCAAATTTGGGATATCTGGAACTTCTGTGCAAAGGTAGAGGTGTAACAGACCTTTTAGTCACACTGTGGATTTATAATTGATAAGGCCATTTTCCATGTACCCTGTCACTGTTAGCAATCAATATTGGATTTGGTTCAGTGAAAATGGCTGGTTTTTTAGTGCTTCATTGACCAGTTTGCTCACTGATCTAAAATCTAGATGGTCACAGTTAAAGGAGGACCATCTCATTTGCATGGTGCTTCAATTTCAATAATAAAGTGGTTACTCGCTATTTATTACTGATACCACTGTAAATTTAGATCGTAATTTACCTTAATTTGCCTCTTTCCTTTTATTTTTTCTTCCTCTCCTGTCTCCAATTTCTGGATTGATTTATTATTATTTACATGTTTATTTACTTTAGAATATGGTGGATCTTTCTCTTTTGACACCATTGCAAGATGAATGCATCCAAAATGCACCATTGGAAATAATTTCTTTCATACTATCAAAAGTAAATAATTTGCATTGGTCATTTTTTTGTTGAATGATTTTTCCATATCAATAGGACTTCTTATCTAACATTTTTTCAATTTTGCCATTTTTGTACACTTGCAGGTATCTGTTGATCAACACAAATCAGTGCAGGAAGAACTATTATTGACTTTAATGCCTTTATTAGAAAAAAATCACCCACCACCTGAAATTTGTGAATATTTTAGCAAGGTAAAATTCATTGCATTTTACCATAAGCCTTCTTCAGTAACTTGTTTACTTACGTAATATTCGTTGACAATCCATTATCTCAAGGCCTTGGGATCAGATACATTAGACTTTTCTGGCTTTCTGAATTATGTTAACTAAAGATGGAGGGGGTTCTTGCTTGGATAATCAAAGATTGGGGAGATATCTTGCTATCATTTTTTTTCCACTACTGCTAAAAATATAGACAAGCAATCATGAAACTGCATGATAATGATATTTCCCTTACATTTTCACAACAAAAAGAAATTCCTAGAAAAGATGATACCCAAACAAAGAACCAGTGAAATAATTCCTCTCTGTCTCCAAAATTAAAATTTTATATTAGCCCAATGATCGTTTGTCATTTGTATTATTGTTCTAAGATTAAACAAAGGGGAAACTTTGATCAGTCCACTGCCCTGATCATCAGTAAAGCAGGGTAGAGTCTGCTTATCTTTAGCTTTCAAGCACAGCTAAAAATGTTGACTCCCCTACTCATTTTAATAACTTAATATTATATTTTCTGATAGGGTGACAGTTTTGAAAGACCTGTGTTTCTACACCTGATTTTTCTAGATTATTCTGAAATAAAAGTATCATTGGGTCTCATGTTGCTGTAAGAAGTAAAATAAACAAGGGTCTAATATTAATGCAATACAAAATTAAATAAAACTGGCTGATGTGTTTCAAAGGAAATGAAAACCAAGAAGCATATGCTAATACATACTCAGCATAGAGGTAAATATTAATGATTGGCTTTAAAGCAGCCCACACATTTACAGTTTAACTGAAGATATTAATGTGTGAGTTTATAGTGATTGAACACACACATACAGTCCATCTTAAGATCGTAGACTGCAGACAGGACAGAACTGTTGATGTGAGAACAGCTGAGACGACATGTGAGATGATCTCACTTGTGATCAGTTCAAAGTCTACGACCTCTTAGTTTTTGGTCTCAAGGCCATATCAACCACACACTTTAAGTTTGACTGCAGACACCGTGCCTGAAATCTATTTTCATATATCTGATGGCAGGTGAAAGACTTTTAGTTCGGAGCAAATTATGTTGAATGTTGAGGAAATAAATACCAAGCCAGCATTGGTTCTTTCTTTTATTGAACTGTATAGGCACAATATCTGCCTGTGGAAGGTTTAAAATGATTCATATGCTAATGAAATGAATGTTAAAGCCGTTAATAAATTATTGCAATGTTATATAACCGTGATTCGAATGCCACAGTAGAAATGGTCAATTAACAGTAGAAAAATTAACAATTTGCAATGTGTGTTTCTTTCTGATATCACGTTTAACTAAATTAGCAATTACACACAAATGCCTTGGATTTCAGTTTACAGTTCAGGCAACGGCCTGCAGACAAACTGTAAGTGTGTGGGGCCCTTCTTGATTGGATGGTTCAGCCCATATTCTGTGCACACAATTAGTGCTGGTTTTTTGTTTTTTGCTTGGTTCTGTAGAGGAAATTTGCTTCGAAACATGTCTGCCAGTTTGATTAAAAGTTGTATTGTTTAAATGTTACACCCTTGTTTATTTCTTTTCTTTCTAGATTATATTAGTGAACCTTTCAGTTTTCTAATATACACCCAATTTTCCAGCTGATATTCAGCTGATGTAAAACCAATTATTAAATAATAATATATCCCTAATTTTTTGATAAATACTTTTTACTTTTAGTAAGGCTTAATTTATTAATTAATTCCTCATTAATTACAAATAAATATTTTTTTTTCTTTCAGCAATGTAAAGAAAATCCGCGATCCAAGTTAATTACTATTTTTGATCCTGTTATTCAGAGAATTTTGAAGCATAACGTGGTGAGTTGTATTTATATGTTGACCCTTGTTTAATGTCCTAAATTGTTCTGGAAAAAAAAATTACGTTAACTTAAAGTGAACCTTTAGTCCAAAAAAATTTTTTGACATTTTATACATCTAAGTCTAAAAACACTAGCCCGCGTGGAGAAAATTTAACATCTCCCTTTATTTATTAATAAACAGCATTTTTAGACAAAAAATTATAGCCCATGGAGGCTGCCATCTTTCCCCGAATTCGCAAAGGAACACTGGAATTATGTGACATCAGGTATGACCTGTTCAAAACAAGGCCTACTATAGATGAGAACGCGCAGCTGTAACAGGCGATCCAGCTTTAACGAGGTTGAGCAGAGGCAGCGGGAGGGAGAAATGGAAGTCAAGCCAGTGAAACAGTTTACGTTTTAGTTTTTATGTCTCCTTTAGATTTACAGTAACCGTATTCAATGTTCAATGGATTATAAATATTAAGAATTACTTAGGTTTTTTTTGTAAAAATTAATTAATATCGCCAACTAGGTTAGCCTAATGCGATCAAGTTCGGCGATGTATTTTAACCTCGTTCCTTTTACCGTAATGTACAACCTGTGACAATAAAGTTCGGTGAATGACGTCAAATTGCTAACGGTCGTAAGAGTGCACCATCGTCGTATCCTGCCCCAGACAGGTCGAGACATATTTAAACAAATTTGAGAGAATCAGCGCTGCGAGTGGGTTTATTGTGTTTAAACAAGACATTGAAGAGAGAAGACGTAGTACGCGCGGTCGAAACCCAAAATGGATCAGCGAACGAAAGAGACTCATGAAATGATGACAACAGTTTACAAAGAAAGTGCTATTACTTTGAAGTGTGTTTATGAGTGGTTTAAGCGGTTCTGAGGAGGCGGGAACACCGTAGAAGACGCCCCCGGAAGTGGCCAGACATCCAACATAATGTTACGACCCAACTGAAAGGCTATCCCTAAAAACGACTACGCCAGGAGTTTCCAGGACTTGTACAGGCGTTCCCAGAAGTGCATTACCATCGACGGGGATTACTTTGAAGGATAGTAACTGCTGTTTCATGTAAGCAAGCAATTCACTCTCAATATGCTATCATTCACCGAACTTTATTGCCACAGGTTGTATATAAGAAATACTGACATTTCATTTTGAATTTTAAACTTACTTTAAGTCGGTCTTTGTATTTCTGGAGCTGTTTGGATAAGTATTCTCCTTGGTGTTTGTTCAGGTTGCCGATGAATGAAAACCGTCGGTATCGCGTCCGGCTTCACGGCGGCCTTCTTCGCTTCTTGCGGCCCTTAACAATTCTCCCTTGAAATCTCTCTCATAACAAGATTCAGTAAAATGATCCGAACACATCCTGACTATTTCATTTACTGGACAATTTTCCTTGTTAATATTATGCAACCACTGCTTCGACAGTTGTTTTTTTTGCTGCAAGTTTTGTTTGTCGTAGACCTATTATTACAGCCATAAGCAATGCAGTAAACCACGTTGTTTCTTAAAGCTGGATCGCCTGTTGTAGCTGCGCGTTCTCATCTATAGTTGGCCTTGTTTTGCGCAGGTCATACCTGATGTCACATAATTCCGGTGTTCCTTTGCGTATTCGGGGAAAGATGGCAGCCACTATTGTCTAAAAATGCTGTTTATTAATAAATAAAGGTAGATATTGAATTTTTTCCACGCGGACTAGTGTCTTTAGACTTAGATGTATAAAATATCAAAAAATATTTTTGACTAAAGGTTCACTTTAAAGTGACATTACACAATTTACTGTACTTGTTCAATAGCATTTTAGGTGATTCATTCCATAAGCTATGGATTAAAAATTTATTGCTCCCAAATCTGTTAACTGAAGGATTTATAAGCGTTCTTAAGTTCATAATTAATGTTTTCATTAAGTATCACATTAAAAAACTGAATGAATGTGTCAAATTGCAAAATAGATAAAAGCTCAAGATTTTTAATTTTTAAAATAAAAACTAAAAATTGTGTATAAAAATTGAATCCCTGAGAGTCAGTTTAAACTTGAAGACCACTTCCAATTGTAGATGCCTCGGTGGCTCAGGGGTTGCGTGATCGCCTCTGATACCCGAGGACACGGGTTCGATCCTGGCCGAGGACGACGAGGATTTTTTCAGGGGGAAAATCCTGAGATCACGCACTTTCTTCGGAAGGGAAGTAAAGCCGTTGGTCCCATGTAGTCGTTTGCCGGCTGCACGTTAAAGAACCCTTGCGAGGCAAAATTTGCAGCCCCTGTAACGCCGTCCTGAAATGACCATGGCAGTTGAAAAGGACGTTAATACCAAACAAACCAAACCATCCAATTGTAGATGAAGGGATCAATGGTTTCATTGTGCAGAGTTGTCTCAAAAATTATTTCTTTTTCTTACGCATGGTATTATTATTATTATTATTATTACAGTAGAGCCCCGATAATTCGAGGTAATTGGGGCTGACTGTACCTCGAATTTAGAAAAACTGACTACACAGAAAGATTTATTTTACAATAAAGAGTGGTATAGGTAAACATACTAACTTAAACTTTTCTTCCATAAGACAGAATATTAGAGCTTTTAATAGAAGAAAGCTTGTCGATTTTGTTTCTATTAAGAACTCAATCTCCTATTGTTACTTTACCAGCTACAAGTTTCTTCAACGTTTCACTGTCGTCTAGTCTTTTCAAGGCTTCTAGCTTAATTTTAATCGCCACAAACATTCTTTTAGCTTTTTCACTCATCACCACACAAATAAAAGCAAATTAGAAACAATTATTTTTTTTAGATCAGCAACATGTGGCGTAACACTCAAGAGCGATTCATGGAATCTTGAACTACCAAGGCTTGAATTATTGGGGCTCTACTGTATTATTATTATTATTATTATTATTATTATTATTATTATTATTATTATTATTATTAATAATAATAATAATAATAAGAAGAAGAAGAAGAATAGTATGTTGATCATTAGTCTGATTCACAGCCAAAGACCAGTGGTTGCTAAACAGATCGAGTCCTAACCAAGGACCTAGGAACTGTCTAGGTATCATCGGAGTATACAGTTGTTCCAAGTGGGGTTGTTTTTTGCAATATTCGGGTGTCCAAGTCTGGAATGTTCAAGCTGTCCAAATATGTTGGTAATTCCTTGTGTATTGCCCCTAATGCGCCAATTACTATTGGGATGACAGTCAGTTTCTTTTTCTACAGCCGATTGATTTCGATTTGCAGGTCATGGTATTTGGTCAATTTTTCAGTTTGTTTTTCTGTAATTCTGCTCTCCCCAGGTATAGCAATATCGATGAATCGAACGGTTTTGTTTTGAATGATTGTGATATCGGGTGTATTGTGTGGAAGGTGCCGGCCTGTTTGTATTCTAAAGTCCCACAGGATCTTTGCATGCTCATTTTTTAAAACTCATTCAACTTCATGATCCCAATATTTCTCAGCATAGTCGAACCCAAATTTTTGGCAGAGCTTCCAGTGGATTATTTTGGCTACTCTTATGTCGTTGTTTATAATCTGTTTGGGTAATCTTGCTGCAGCCACTAATTAGATGGTCAATCGTTTCATCTTTCGTCTTACAAAGGCAGCATTTGCTATTATTCGTGGAGCACTGGATTTTGGCTTTCATGCAGTTTGTAAGGCTTGTTCTTGAGCAAAAAAAAAAAAGCCTTCTGTCTCTTTTTTTTTCAATGCACTTGTTCTTAGCCACTCCCATGTCAGTCTTTTATCTACTTTGCCTTCAATATCTTTCGGGTATTGTCCATGTAGAGGCTTATTTTTCCAGCTTGCTTTTCCTATATTCATTCCTATATTCTTCTTTTGATGTTGTTGTTTTTAAAATTCTTTCTTTAGTGACTTCTTTAAGTAATGGTTCTTCACTTTTTTTGATATAATCATTCAGGCCATGGTTTTCCTCCTCTACGCTCTGTTTTATTTGTAGTAATCCTCTGCCTCCTTCAGCTCTTGGTATGTACAAGCGGTCAACGTCACTCTTTGCTTGCAAAGTATGGTGCATTGTCATTAATTGTCTTGTTTTCCATCTGGGTCCAGACTACTATAATGGCTGTATATTGAAATACAGGGACTGTATAGGTATTAATTGCTTTATGTTGGCACCATTAAGTTTTGATTTCAGGGTACGTCGTAATCGCTTTAAATATTTTGTCCTGGTTGCTTCCTTGATCTTGCTATGCATTAATTCCGAGGCTTCCATTATTCCTAAGTATTTGTAGCCTTCATTGGGATCAACATTCTTTATTGTTTCTTTATTCTCAAGCTCGAATCCATCATTTTCAATAATTTTTTCTGCTTTGATACCTATTGTCGCACATTTATGTATCCCAAATTCCATTTGTATATCTTTACTGAATTCTTCTGTGCTTTTTAACAGGGTTGTAAGTTCTTCTTTGTTTGTGCAAATAACTTCAGGTCGTCCAGGTAGTGGTTTCTTTATTATTTTATACAGGCTTCTGTGTACCCTAAGTTTTGCATGATTGATACATACTTTTTTTTTCTTACAAATGATTAAACATTTGCTCTTTTTTTGCTTTTATAGAAATACAGAGTATGCATTTTATTGTTATACTAATAATTATAGTTTATTTTACATAAGGGTTATGAACTAAAAAGTTATTTTTAAACATGTTAATAATTTATTTTTTTTTAGGATTTTGGAAAATATCAACGTATGAGAATTTTTGTGCAAGACTATATTTGTGCTCTTGGAGCAAAAAATGATGGCTTGAAAGTAGTTCAAGAATTTATTACAAGGTAACTTACTAAATTTGTATGATTGTATATTTTTAACTAGAAATTATAATGCATTTCTTACTATATTTATATGGTTCGTTGCTCTTAACCCTTTTGCCGTGTGAAGCTAATATAATTTTCATTACCTTTACCTGCGGAAATCGGATTCATCGCACAGGTGCTTTTAAAGACTTTTTTTATGCTTTGAAAAGCGGATAACTTTATCTTATCAGGAATGAAAATTAAATTTAATTGCACAGTGAAAGGGTTAAAGAAGAAGAATTTAGAAAACTTTTGAAGATTAAAATTAACGGATGCCGATTTCTTTTTCTTAGCATGCATGGCAAAGGGAGTACTTGTCCACATCCACGTGTCCTTCCAAATTTAGTGTCTGTCTGTTTAGCAGCAGTCTATTCAATTTTTGAGAATAGACAAAGGTAACTATTTATATCAAAATAACTTTTTTAAAAAGCCTGGAAAATGGGGAATGGTATTTTATTTGCTGTTGGGAAACATTTCCTGCTCGGTAACAATTTGACAACATAGTTACTTTGTGAAGAAAAAGTGGTCTTTTTACATGATGAAGAAAAATGCTTTTAGTGATTGTATGAATGCTTAATTTGAATCTGGAATTTTATTGAGACTTTCTGAACATCTATGACAATCTGGTTTATCATTATTTAATATCAAGGATCTTATCTTTATTTCTTTAAATAAATATCCCTTTACTTCACTCCAATGCTGGTCATAAATCCTTTTGGTTGGAATTTTGAAGAAAAAAACGTAGTACAAACTGATTTGTTTCGTCTTTCTGATGAATACATATTGTTACGAGTAAAGGGAAGGCCAATGCCCTGGGGAAAGAATTTCATACCACGTGATTTTCTCTCCACTAGGGCAATCTAAATTAACTTTTATTTTATTTTTATCAATTACGTCCTTTAAGGGGAAATGAATACGTCTTAGACGCGAAGAATCCAAATGAATCTTGTTTTATTTGACAAATATATAAAAGGAGGAATCAATACAAAACTACAAGGTTGATTTGGAAATAATAAACTATCCCGAGCTAGGCCCGATCTGCTACGGGCGGATATGAAGGAATAATAACATGAAACTAAAAAAAAATGACGAGACGTTGAAGTGGATGCCTCAGTGGAAGGCCTGGTGGCTGGAAGTAAGATACATGACACAGAAGTCTGCGCTTACAGACGTTTACGCAAGAAACCTAAGCCTGATGGGCAAGACGATGACAAAGCTGTAGAGGTAGAGATGAACGAAGCAAATAGGTGCCAAGATATATGGAGGAGCTAGAGATAGGAAATAAGCAACGTTGGATTCGATGAGGATGAGTCTGTAAATAGTAAAGGAAGCATGATCAACAGGGCTGGCCTGAACAAAAGCGGGGCCCGGTGCAAAATTAACTTGCGGGGCCTAAAAGTGAACTTCGTACAACAAAATGTAGGCGGCACGGGGCCTTCAGATACGCGGGGCCTAGTGCGGTTGCACCGTTCGCACCGCCCTCAGGCCAGCCCTGATGATTAACAAAAGTTTTGCGTCCAGTTTATAGAACAGTATTACACTTGGGAATAATAACCAGTATTGAAAGCTGCTATTGTTAAGTTAGTGTTGTTAGGTTAGAAAAGTGTAATACTATACTATTGAGGCAGATGAATGTGGTGTGCATCGGTAGTAGACTCGAAGAACACACATTCGCAAAAGAACAGGAAAAGGCGAACGTCTCTATCGGCGAAATGATTAAAGACTCTGTCCAAGACACCACGCCAATACAGTTGTCCAGTTCATGATGAAAGGTAGTGGATTGAAAAATCCATGCCCGAATGTCCTCCGGCTTTCTAACCAAATCGTTTATTATCTATGCATGGGAATAAAAAACATGGATAATTAATGAAAAAAGTCTTGCTATGTCAGCTCCTGCGAACGTTGAATGTTTGCCGGTCCTCATGGCACAACCTAGTTCATTCTTACGATAAGCCCAATAAAATCCATGTATGGAATCGAACCCATGGCGTACGATAATTATGAGCCTGGGGCCGAATCCGTCAAGCCCTTACCTCAACCACGATCGGAACAACGAGCGATACACCGGCAGAACCCTCAGGAAGCTTTTCCAGCAATGTTACAACCACATTCATCAGATCTCGCCTACCTGGCAACCTTGAGATATCTGCCGTATACCAGACTTTTTGGACACCCTGTATACTGACAAAATGCTACATTACATAATTACCATTCATAATTACCATTTCTTCATTAAAACATTGCTTCCATCTCGTATTAATCTGAATAGACTTTAACATTTTGATGGAGTTTTTGATAGTATTGATAACATGTATCCTAAAATTTTTTTGATATTGTTATTCTATAAACAGTCTTTCAATAACAAGAGATTCTTAAATATTTGTAGCATTAATTTGGAAATGATTAATGAAGCAGAACAGTCTTCGGCATTGGAAATGGAAGATAATATAGGATACTTTACGGCTTGCTTTCAAACCATGTGAGTGTGTAATATTTAAAATTTTTAAATCATTTTAAAATGACAATGTATATATGTATGTAGATGATATACACCATCTAGCCAAAAGTAATCGGACACTTTCGGTTTTAGACGTTTTGTCGAATATCCAGAAAAATACTTGACAAATTATTCTGAAATTTCAGGGGTGTAAAAAAGATGCTACACATCATATATTTCAGCGAAGGTTTTCTCCCGAAGGCAAATAGGGGACCAACAAAGAAGTGAACCAAAAAAATAATGTTTGGATTCACCCTGTAAAAAATAATGCTTGAAATGCATTGTAGCTGCAGCATATGTTTAAGAGGCTTGTTTTACTTTTCTGTGTCCATTTGTATGAGAATAGCACGTATATTCATGGAGATATAAAGGTTTCTTTAAAAAGGTCGAAATGTTTTCGTAAGTTTTTGTTTATAACACGCAGGATTTTCAACTTTCATTTACAGGAAACTTGACAAACTACAGTACAGACAACACCCTGCAATCAGAATAGAAAAATATTAAATATTTGATGAAATATGAGCATTTTTACTAAATAATGTTTAACTGCGCATGCGTTACCAAATTGTCTTTTGCATAATTTATTAGCCAAATGTATAGAGCTACTCTTATAAAAAGCCCAAGCAAATATCTTGAAAATTCAGAAAGATATCCTTGATAGAATGAGTTGAAATTCAGTTGCTCTCAAAAATAAACAAAACGATAAGGGGTTTTCTCCAAACTTTTATTTTTGGATCGGACACCAGTATCAACTTCTTCTCCTCACGCTGACATGAAAAAATATTGACGCAGAATAATTGTTTTTTTTTTTATGGTTCAATTTACGTGAGATTCGGTGGGAGGTGCCGTATCTAACATTCTAAATTCCCACTGCTGCAGCTCGGCCGCTAAATGAATCGAAACGATATCACTCACCAAGGGTTCCGCCGCGCAAATGTCACAACACCCAGTCGTATTTTCACACTCCAAAGTACGTACAGTCGGCAGCAAAAGTACTTAGCCACCTTCCATTAATTTTCCAAAATTAAACATTAATTTTCCCTTTACCAATTCCAGTAAAAAGTAACAATTCTAGTGCACCAAAATGATCATACCCGTATCAATCAATACACACCAAGAAAAACTTTTTTACCGGAATTGTTAAAGGTAAAATTAATGTTTAATTTTGGAAAATTAATGGAAGTGGCTAAGTACTTTTGCTGCCGACTGTACATCAGGCGAAGTCATCATCATCCCGTTCCATAACCTTCGTTACCGACCCGACTCCGTTGCAACTAATTTTTGCTTGCTTCGAAATCTCTCGCAACGACACTGGCAGATTATTCATCTCAAAACAATTTCAATAAATTAATTAAACAAAAATTAAACTTATTCAGTGATATATTAAATTGAAATCACTTATCGAGTCATTTTGTTACATTCCGAACAGTCCTAGATATTAACTTTCCACTCATCATATATATACATTGCCTGGCTATCAACGCTGGGGAAGCCATTCCACATAATACACGAGAACAACAAAAAAAAAAAAAACAAAAAAAAACACGCGCAACCAAACAAAAAAAACTTCATACACAAGCATTTATTCTCTGAAAATCACACAACAATGCTCTAACGGAGGCTGTGTTGATCTTCTAGGAAAACACATTAACAATTTCAGCCGCCAACAGAGCACACACACGAAACATTCACACTTCTCGCAACAATAAACCACAGCACAGCTACAACAATACGGATACACGAAACAACAAATAAATATGCAATACAAACAAAAAAACGTTTTAATAGTACTTCATTCCCTCAAAAGCATCCCGTTAACGACCTCAATCATTGTTTTCAATACACTTAATACATACAGGACAATCGCAATACCATGAATAACGCAAAATTCTAAACATACAGGTAGGATCTCTTTTGATTACTATATAACCACCCCGTTCCGCCGGACACACGTGACTACCAGCACACCTGGTATGTCACACTTCGAAAACATTTCGACCTTTTTAAAGAAACCTTTATATCTCCATGAATATAGTGCTATTCTCATACAAATGGACACAGAAAAGTAAAACAAGCCTCTCAAGCATATACTACAGCTACAATGCATTTCAAGCATTATTTTTTACAGGGTGAATCCAAACATTATTTTTTTGGTTCACTTCTTTGCTGGTCCCCTATTTGCCTTCGGGAGAAAACCTTTGCTGAAATATATGAGGTGTAACATCCTTTTTACACCCCTGAAATTTCAGGATAATTCGTCAAGTATTTTTCTAAATATTCGACAAAACGTCTAAAACCGAAAGTGTCCGATTACTTTTGGCTAGATGGTGTATGTATATTCTAAAATACTTAAAACCTTATTAAATTCACTATTGCATTTGTATTAGTGGTCTTAAGAGGTGAATTGGTATTGATTGTAGAATTTTCAATGTCGCTGTAACTTTAAATGAAAAATTTTTGCCTAAACTTTTTTTTTCTGTAATCCAATTTAAAATTGAAATTTTTTATTGATGAAATGAATTTTAAGTAGATGGATCTATTTAAAATCTTTGCAGGTCTACTTTTGATGACTGGAGGCCAAGTTTAGCACAACTTCTTCAACCCATCCCTTTTCCTGACAAGTAAATGGTTCTAATTCTTTTCAAACTCCTTTAACTCAGTACCATTTGAATTTGAAGATTTTGATAAGAAATTTTATCTGATTTGTCGATTTTATGTCATCATTATAGCCAGAATGCTTTAATATTCTTGATTTGTGATATTGTATAGTTCTTTCTCTGCGTTAAAAACTATCATTAATTCTAATAACTAGGTATCTACTAGATCTACCCAAAGATATATACCGTATTGCCCTGAATATAAGACGAGGGTTTTTTTTTTTACGAAAATAAGATGTCAAAAAACGTGGATTGTCATAATCGTAATCTCAGATTTCGAAGAAAAAAAAATGCCGTCCCCCTCCTCCTCAATCCTTAAAAATCTGTCGTTTTAAGCCTAAGGCCATTGCCAACTATGGTGTACGGCCAATTACAACCCTGCATAACCACATGATCGGACAAAAACGTGAAGAGATTGTGTGAATTTCACACAATGAAACTCTTTACAGATAAGAATAATTTGCTTTTAAAAGTCAAGCAATTTACAGTGATAATTTTTTTGACTTAATAAACTGTAGAAACTTTGATATGCGATGTCAGAAAAACTAACATCAATGTTTAATCGATGTTACGAGTTGTAGCTTTAATCATCAACCAAACGTAATTGTTAAGCACTAAAACATCAAATTTTTGTAATTTCTAAGTCTGGGTTCTCCCCAGGCCCTTTCGAACGGGCGCACCGCCCGGATAGTTTTGGTGACTGCCTGGCTGAATACATGAAAAACTGCACAACACTGTATGTTTTATTTGTTTATAATTTTTGTCCCTCCCCAGCTTAATTTATCTTTCCACCCACCTAATAAAATTTTCTGCAGAGAACACTAAGTCCATATATTATTTGAAAATAATAAATGTCCCAGTATATTTACGGTTTCTTTCATTACAATACATTAACATAAACAGTTATTCAATGTCAACAGATAATGAATTCAAAAGGTTTAAGAAAATCAAAATGAAACATTGAAAATTCGATGGCCGATACATCGCTAACATTGCTGAACGTCATTACATTGCTAACATCAATACTGTCGCCTAGTACTACATTTACATCCATGCATTAATAAATCTAATCGAGGCACACAAATGAAAAGTGTTCTTAAGAAACGGAGCATGCAACATGTGCATTTCCTTAAATATAATTTCATCTTAACCTTCAACTTTCACAACCGTTCAGTGTTCTCTTTTGGATTCGATGATGACTCTTTTAATGGTTTTCTTTATTAATCTTTGATGATGACAAGAATATGATTTTTTTTCTTTCTCTTTTTCCTTTTTTTTGCTAGTTTGAATTTTAAACAGAGGAGTAAATGTGAGATTGGAGAGGTTGTAAAAAGTAAAAAATTAAAACAATAAAAAAATGAGGGGCCAACAAAACTGAGAAAAACATCCCTAAGCTCTCTGCCAGTAGAAAAGAAAATAGAGTTTTAGAAATTACAAATTATAAGGGTGGTACAAATGAAAACAAAAATTATTTATTTTATCCAAAGTGTATACAAGGAATTTAAAAATACTGTCCAAATGCGTTAAGGCATTTATCCCACTGTGTAACAAGGCGTGTAATTCCTTTATGGAAGAAGTCTTTCGGTTGCGTGTGTTGCAAAACCTCTTCCTTCACTTCATCGTCCGACTGAAACCTGCGGCCTTTCAGATGTTTCTGGAGATCCCCAAACAACGTGAAAGTCACATGGGGATAAGTCAGGGCTGTAAGGTGGATGCTGCATTGCTTCCCAGTTGAATTTTTTAATGAGGTCTACCGTTGCTTTCGAGGTGTGAGGACGCGCGTTGTCATGGAGAAGAAGCACTCCTTCTGTAAGTAGTCCAGGAAGCGCGTTGCCGTGGAGAAGAAGCACTTCTTCTGTAAGAAGTCCAGGACACTTGCATTTGATGGCCGCGTGCAGTGCCTTCAATATTTCCCCATATCGTGCTGCATTAACTGTGGTGCCTTTTTCAAGAAAGTCCAGTAAAATCGGGCCTTCGCGATCAAAAAATACTGTCAACATTACCTTCCCCGCACTGTTTGCGATTGCTTTTGATTTTTTCGGGGGTGGTGACCCATAATGCTTCCATTGACGACTTTAACATTTGGTTTTGGGCTGGAAATGAAAGCACCAAATTTCATCCCCTGTAACGATTCTGTCGAGAAAACTCTCTCCTTCCTGTTCATAGTGAGTCAAATGTTTCAGGGACATGGCCATTTGAACTCCAAGTTGTTCTGATGTCAAATGATGTGGGACCCATTGTGCACAGATTTTTCTGTAGTGCAGATGGTTCCTGATAATAGAGTGAACAGTTCCACGACTAAGGGCAGTTTTAGCAACCATGACATCGATTAGCACTCTTCTGTTTTCCTTTAAGACAGCGTCAATTTTGGCTTTGGAATCATCCGTGATGGCACGGTTTAATTGTCGAGGTCGTTGATCATCTTGCAATGATGACCGTCCCTCCGAAAACCTCTTGCTTCATGTCCAAACACGAGTGAAGGTTAGGCAGTCATTTCCATAGACGTTCTGCATACGACGATGAATTTCAGAAACTGAAACGCCTTCGCATGTCAAAAGATGAATTACTGCTCTCTTGTTCCTGTTTCGTTGACACCATTTTGTTGTTTGGACGAAGCGATCACTCGGAGAGCTACGAAGCACGAGCTATCGTGCATTCTCACGTGATGCAACACTTGCAACTTGTTGTTAAATTTGCACGTGGGGTTTCGCAATTGTTGAAAACAAAAACTTACGATTCTACACGTCGTCTTTTTTTTTTTTTCCCACACAAATTTTCGTTTTCATTTGTACGACCCTTATACATTAGACAATTATGTGAAATTTTGTTATAGTATTCTTAGTTATATTGTATGATTAAATTATATGCGGGAATAGATGAGGAGTTATATCCTATTACATGTGACTAATAGTTTTACATATAGACACAAGAGTTGGAAACCTGTGCTCTAGCTCTCATATTCAAAGTCGTCTTATATGCAGATTTTCCCCCAAATACATTTAAATTTTGGTGGGTCGTCTTATATTCAAAGTTGTCTTTTGCTCAGGGCAATACGGTAATTACTCCTTCACTACTTGTAATTATCAATGCGTAAACTAACTTTAGTTTAATGGCTATCAAAAAAACTTTAAATATTAAATTCCTTAAGTATCTGTCTGTATCGTATAGTGGTTACATAAATGAGTTGTTGTGCCGTAATAACTTATCAAAAGTTTAGAATATTAATTAAAATGATGAAATTATTACTGTCCACCCATTCCTGTTGTTACTACCAGTTAAACAAGCAAATGATTGTCAAAATGAATCTGCAGTATTCAGTAGTGTGCTGGCAAATGCTTAACAACCGGCTCCACGACTGTTCGATTGGAACCGGAAGTTGTTACCGGGTATCAGAATTGAGGCCTCAAATCTGCAATAATTTTTGAGACTTTTTACAGATTTGTAAGATTTGTGGCACGATGTACGAGATTTTTCTGTATGACAGACCCCTTGGTTGTCTTTCTCAGTTGCAGTGTTACGTTATGCGATGGAATATTTTGATTAAAATCTCTGGGGTTTTTTCTCCTAACAATATACAGGGTGTATCTGAACGGTCTGTACAAACTTGGAGGGGAAGTAGCAAAATTGATCAAATTCCAACCAGTAGTTTCAGAGTTATGCGTTCAACATCGTAACCCGTGCTCACATGCGAGTACTAACCAACACATGTTACGATTTTGAATGCGTAACTCTGAAACTATTCATTGGAATTCGATCAAATTTTAACGGTTCACACAGTTTTATGTACCCTGTTGTTTTACCAAAATTCATCATTCTAGATCAGGGGTGACCAACCTTTTTTTGACTCGGGCCAAAATAAATTTCTGAAGGTTTTCAGGGGGCCAACCATTTGTAATTCAAATCACATTCAAATATTTTATGAAAGATTAACCACGTACAATCTTACTTGTTAATAAATTTTACAGTAAATGGTTCGTTTCGCGGGCCGCATAAATTCCTTTGGTGGGCCGCATTTGGCCCGCGGGCCGCAGGTTGGTCACCCCTGTTCTAGATGTTACAGAACTTGAGTTATTAACTTGTTGATCTTGGTAGCAGCATTTTTATTTCTGTTCATATCTCGGTTATCATTCAAATTTGGACCCACGTTCATATGAACTTTTTTGCTTAGAATGACCCATACTACCTTCCCTCCAAGTTTGTAGAGACCGTTCAGATACACCCTGTATATATGAATTAATGTATAAAAATTATAATTATTTCTAATTTTTCATGTCTTTGTTGAAATTCAACAAACTGCTCGGAAAATATTACGAAGTTCAACAACCGGCTCGCGCGAGCCAGCTCCAGCACACCACTGGCAGTATTGATTAAATCTTTATTCAGAACGATAAATATATCAAGATAAAAAGAATGTACCACAAATTCAGTCATAAATTTCTGTAGTAAAATCTTGCATTTATTAACATAAAAATTGTGAACGTAAGATAACTTAATCTGTCATTAGCCTTTTTAAAAAACTTCTCCCAATATTAAAAAAGAAAAAAAAAAACCTACAATCATGCTTTTTATTGTTGAAACCATATAAGCATTATTTTTTCCAATTTGAAGTATGCAATCAAACACACGAATTTTAAGTGATTTATACAATTTCCCAATTCGATTAGTAATTGAAATATGATTTATCATTTGAATCTCAAATTAAGTGAGGAATTATTTATTATAAAGAAGGTGAAGTGAAAATTATGCCTCTCTCGATTTCGGAAAAAATAGGGAAATGAGTTTAGAATGGCCGTGTTCGTAAATTGAGTGCTCGCTCCAAATGCATTCGTAAATTCTCTGCTCACCAAGATCCTGGCGTTCGTAAAATCTTGCTCTTTGAGAGTGCTCCCGAGCTTAGTGAGCGTAGTTTATCTTGGCTCAGTTTGCTCGCTCGCTCACTCAGAGAAGGGAACAAAAACAATATGGCGGCTCAAAAGAGAATTGCGAATTCATAACTTTAACGAATTTGCGTTATTTTTGGCATTTTTCTTTTGTCATTTTTTTTTTTATATTTAATTCCTGCCAGCTTTCGAATTCGTTTCCTTTTATGTCATTTTAGGAATTGCTGTTCATCATTCTATAATAAATAAAAGTAAGTCAAGCCAATCACTTCGTAAATGGTAGAGATTTGTAATTTTTGATAGCCATGTTACTGAGCGATGATCACGTTAGTTCGATGTAAATTGTTCATAGACTACAACAGCACTCCCCAAGAGCTGGGTGAGCATTTGTTTAGAGCACTTTTTGATTCGCACAGTTTGCAAACACGGGTCAATTTAACCATGCGCTCAATGTAAAGCCTCACAAGTTTTTCGGAACGAGCCTCTCTGTCACTACAACTTGCAGGAGCAAATTGTCTTGTAACGAAATGTTGGCATTCTCTTATTCCCATACTCAATATTCACATAGGTAATACATGAGGCATTAACTATTTAATTATCTCAAAAATTCATTTACATAAGAGTAAGAAACCTTAAAAATGCTAAAATGTTTTTCAGAAGGGTGAGGATCTTGCTGGTTATGTTTTTGGTTGTTGATGGCATTAAAATATATTTGACTTACATGTAAAGGGTTTTGCATGATTATTATACACAATCTCAATAACTGGCTTGGATATATAAAATAAAATTGATCTCGGTTTTCTCTTTCAGAGCCCTGGCAAATGAAATCTTCACTTTGTAAGTAAATTTTTATAGTTAATGAGGGTAGTAAATTTGACTCATAGGAAAAAATGAATAGTTACATTTACCTGTTACTGTTTAAATTTTTAATTAGAGGTATGCAACCAGTTATTGAGTACATTGCCACAGATCCTCGTTGCGATGTTCATTTAATGGTGCTTGGAATCCGAGAAGGAAAGGAAGGATGGTTTCATTTCTTTTGCCCAGGCAACTTGGTATGCTGGGACGATGGCAAATTATGGGTCAAAATGGTAAATGCAGCTTACTATTTAAATTCTAATTATTTATTTATTCATTTATCTTTTATTGAACTGCAACGGCCATGGTTCTTAATTTTGTGGTTTTGCATAACAATAGATTTTATATGAAACCTAACTGCAGTATCTTGCGGTGAGGTCTACCCGTTTCTACCTCGTAATTTTCAGATACCTCGATTGTTTATTAAAATTTTAATAAAATAGGTTAAATAGTATTCATAAAGGATTTTATTCTTTTTAATGTTTTTCGTTATTAAAAGATGAAACTTTAGAAGACATGTTTAAAATTTTGGAAAAAAAGAATTTTTATGGTATTAGTGTTATTCAGATATGTGTACACTGTCATTTGAAAAGATCAACATAATAGACCCATTTGGTGCTCAGATCTGAGAGAACAGCGTTTGGCGAGCGCTTTGTTACTTCCACTTGAGAAAAAAAAGCATGTTTGGCACACAGTGAATCTGACAGACTCTGAGCTCAGATGCTCAGAAATGAACATGGCAGCACCCACTGCATTGCAAAGCAAAGCTATGAGTTCCTTATGGAAACGATCAAATATCATGCACAGGGATAGCCCAAAAAAAAAATTGAGGCCTGGTGCAAGATGCCTGTGTGGGGCCTATTTTCAAAAATATTTCTAAAGATTTATAATAGTATTGTGGCAAATCTAAGGCGGCACCATTTCTCACCACCGCTTGGCCCTCGGACTAGCTCTGATCATGCATGTTCAATTGGGCTTTTGACATTAATTTTTTTTTTGATTTAAACTAAAATTAACAGATGCACGGTTTCCTCTCAGTATTTGTGAAGCCTAAAGCACCATTTTCTTCCCGAGATACAGGAGCGTTAGGCATTAGTCAGATGCTCAGAAAAGCAGTCAGAAAGGTTTGGTTTATTTGGTGTTAACGTCCTTTTCAACTGCTATGGCCGTTTCAGGACTGCGTTCTAGGGACTGCAGATTTTGCCTTGCAAAGGTTCTTTAACGTGCAGCCGGCAAACGTCTACATGGGACCAACGGCTTTACTTCCCTTCCGAAGGAAGTGCATGATCTCAGGATTTTCCCCCTGAAAAAATCCTCGGCCGGGATCGAACCCGCGTACTCTGGCATCAGAGGCGATCACGCAACCACTGAGGCAGTCAGAAAGCACATGACAGTTCTCTTGGATGTGAATCCCACCGAAAGTGCCCAAAACGGTGAGAATTATGTATAACTAATAATAACTACATACTCCATTGTGGGTTTAGTGTTGCTAATGTAATTTAATTTAAATTTGGAACTGGATACATTAACACTGTATACTTTTTTTTTTTAATTAAAACCGATGCGTTTCAATAGTACATCATCACGGGCAAAGGTACACAAAGACTAGGATAAAGAGCACTGATAGTACAACACTATGAGTAAGCCCACCAATCAGAACCGGAGTATCCTGTATTCTGATTGGTGGGTGAAGGCCGCCATGCAACCTTTCGTGGAAGGGGTTAAAATTATAAAAATGGGAAAATAACTGAATTTGATGGGCAAAGCATGCGACTTATCAGACTTGGAAAAGGACATGATTATCAGGCCAGACAGTTTTCTTTTTTGTGGAGCTTCACATGCTATTGATACCTGAGGTGAGCGTTGGCTGAAACTGTTTATCAGAACCAGTCAGTACACTACTGTTGTGCAGTAGATTCCAAACGAGACCCTCGATGCCAACACTCACATTGATGTCCTTGAATTTGTGGGGCAATACCAGGACTGGACTACGGCTAAGTTAGAGAAGTCCAACATGTAACATGTAGTATAAAAGGAATACAACATGTAGCAATCTTTGAGAAGTGCCTGTTTTTGTATCACCGAGTGGATGTAAAATAGCCTATTCAGTGTCAGAACTCTTGAGAAAAAAATGCCCAGACATAGTTGTTGGCAGCGGACATTCTGGTAGATGGAGGGTTAAGTCTAGGGTATGTTCTCATGGCACCTATCGGGAAGACACTGCAACATGCTATGTTGCTTAGTATTTTGTGTTAGTGGTTCAAGATGCACAGCTAGAACTTAAAGCTTCTACTCTGACCATCAAACTCTGGAAAACTTCTGTTGACACATCAAATGAATGTATTTTCTACAAGGAACTTAAACGAACTCTAGGATGCATTGTGACCACTTTTACCTAGCTATTTTCATCTCTTTCTGCACCTTAAGTTGTTCTTTGGTGGCCAGAATTTCAACTACGATGACTGGATAAAATAAGCTGTCACTAGGTTGTTGACATCACAGGCGGAATTTTTTATGAAGAGGGATACAAAACCTCGTTGATATAATAAATTCCTTCAAAATGATGGGAGCTAGGTAGAAAAGTAGTTCAAGGTATGGAGATTTTTCTTGTAATAATTTTTTTTGTTATCTGAGTGTGTACTTGCTTTTTTTGTACTACCAAACGGAACTTAATTTTTGGTGATGTACATCGTATTAGTGAAGTAACAGATTAAATAAGTAATGCAATAAATACAGAGGGTGGGCAGGAATGAAGATGAAGGAATTTGAAAATTTATTGTAATTAATTGGCACAAGACACATACAAATACTCAGTTTGTTTTCCCTGGTTACTATAGATTTGCCGACAATGTTTTGTCCACGAATCCAGAGACCCCATGCAAAATAGTCCATGGGGGCTGTATCTGGAAATTGGGGCATCCATTTGATAAGAGTGAATGTACTTCACTTTTCCTTTTTTCCAAGAAGTCAAAGAGTTTTGTGGGCTCCATCAGCAAGAAGAGAATCTTGATGGAGAATGTGATTGCCTTTCGGATATAACTTTCGAGCATCAGAATCCAAAAATGGTTTGATCTGTGGTTATCTTAGATCCAGGCTTGATAATTCGCAAACTTGTTTTGCCATTATAATTTCGTAATTATAAATATGAAATCCCTCTTCACGCTATGATAGCTTTGCAGTGTGACTGTTTTTTTGTTGACAGTTGTTCGAGCTTTGGTTTCCCTCATGAACTGCAAAAAACTCTTCTCTGTTCCCTGCAGCCCGTTATATAGAACCATTCCTCATCAGTGGTAATAAAGTTTTTCAAATTTTTGTGAAGAAATCTGTACATTGGCAATGATCTCTGGCGCCTCTTCTCAATATTGGCTGCTTAGATACCAAGAACTTGAATTTTTTCCTCATTACCATATTGAATGTATTCGAAATATGATACCTGATTGTTGACCTAAGAAGGTTCAGTAGTCTGTCCATTCTTTGGCTCAGTGGGTTTGCAGATTTTAGCATGTTCCTGAGGCCTTTTAACTTACAAGCGCTCACCCCAATATGATGTCCAGCTTTTTGTGTTTTCTTCACTGCTGGTACCATGGTTACAGTGGTTTTTTGTTTTCTTTTCTCAGCTTGGATATTGTTCCAGCAATCAACATCTGATTTCAACGCTTTAGTTGAGAATTATTTGTGAAGTGGGCCATTTCGTTTGTAAAAGCTGCTGAACATTGCTTTTTGTAATGGGGGTCTAGTCTTTGGAAAGCCACGTTTCTTTTTCAACAATCTAACTTTCAGAACACTTCACAGGAAGCATGTGTATAGAAATTTGCATATTAGCCACCTTGAAATATACCATAAGTTTTCAAATCGTTCATCTTCTTTCCTCCACAACCTCAATAAATACTTATTGCCAATGACATTATAGCTGCCGCCACGTAAGTTGAACGATCTTTTTGACATGCACAATAAGTCATTTCATCAATATGCTTTGTCTGGATTTTACCCATGATGCACTTGTTCTACTATAGTAATGGTGGAGGTATCGTTGAAACGTGGAAAGCCTATTAAAAGTCATGATATAAAACAAATTGCATTCGAGTCGACTATTCTACGTCATTTTTAATTTATTAATTTCATTTATTATCTATTTATTTATTTAAAAGAAAAAACGAAAATAGAAACTAAATATAAATACGAAAACAATGTTTTGAAAACGAAAGCAGATGTTTCATGGAAGAGCTAAGCGATTTACTTACCGTTAACATCTATTGGCTGGCGCTAGGAATGACGTCATCCTGTCGTTCAACTTATGTGGCGGCAGCTATAGGATAAACCATGAGCATGAAACAATGAACTGTTGCAAGGGAAATCATAAAAATCACGAAAGAGACACTAAAGGCACTCATTGAAGTAACCCATACCAAATCTGTCATGAATAAACCAGGCAAATCTCTGTGACAGAAGGATAAGTGGATAAAGTCATAAGTGTTATATATAGGGTGGATACAAAAATGAGCCCCCCTCTTTTATTTTCGTAACCGAAGCAGATATGTCAGTTTGATGAATCCAATGAATAGGAAGTTGTGGGTGACCTATCCCATGGTGCACTTTTCATCATCCCAAATATGCAGATTAGGACATTCAAATCCTATCTTAAAAACCATAACAGATACACGAAAAATTCCAATTGAAGTATGGAATTCCGCACAAAAAAAAAATTTCCAAAATACGATGAACAGATCACCAACAATCCAAAGCAGAAGATCATGTTGGCCATTTCAGGAAGTGTAGCTTGCCATCCTGAAATTGTTCTGTCTTAAGTATGCTGATACATGTACATGCCTTTTATTTGCTTTTCCACATGAAAGTGAATGTTATTATGGTAATTTTTGGTAATTTCTTTATTTGCATATTGGACATTCAAATGTCTTTGTGAAGCGGATAAGGTAGGTAACTAATAAATTCAACATGTGATTGTTGGTGATCCGTTCTTTGGATTTAGGAATTTTTTTCCCTGTTTTGTTCGGAATTCCATACTGAGCAAGTCTTCGATTGAAATTTTTCGTGTATCTGTTACAGTTTTTAAGATAGGATTTGAATGTGTCCTAATTTGCATATTTGGGATGATGAAAAACGCACCATGGGATAGATCACCCACAACTTCCTATTCATTGGATTTATCAGAATTGACATATCTGCTTCGGTTACGAAAATAAAAGGGGGGGGGGTGGCTTATTTTTATATCCACCCTGTATATATGAGAATCCTTGATATAATGTATTATTGCTTTATTTTATAAACATTCTGCTTTTTTATTAGTACATAAGCTGGACTCCCATCACTGTAAATGCTTGCTTGCTAGTTTCACCTTTTCCACATCACTTGTAGAAAATTAAGAGTTAACATTAAAAAAAAAAAAAGAATTTTTTTTGTTTAAAAAATAGAAAAAAATTAAATTTTTAATGCCTAAATTATTTTCTGTTTTGTTGTTGATAGTATAAAACAATAGTTCCTCTAAATATTTAGTTGCAGACATTGTTTAAATGCTGTTGCCGTAGAAAGCATTTTCTGTCCTCCATGAATAAAATGCTTGGACCTTGTATGCTTTTGGCTCTGAGGGACAGTTCAATTTGCCAAGAGGTGCTTTGTTCAATGCTGGAGCTTGAAGTGGTAGAGAATAATGACCAAAAATTGCAAATAGTTACGACGCTTCAGAGTACGGCTTCTGGAAAGAAACACTATGCAGCCTTGGTTGAAAGGCAGTTACATCTGCGAGAATTGGTTAGTAATGTTTTGGTTCTTGTTGTATGCACTTATTAATTTCTACTATTGTCTGTCAGAAGCATCATTTCAGTTTACTTTTGAGCATAGAGAGAGAGAGAGAGAGATACTGAGTTTGAATTATTTAAATTAAGTTTATATTTAAATTGCAATTTTAATAACCCCCAAAAATGTTTGGGGGGGGGGGGGCAACTTAATCAAGGGCAAAGAACTTTGGGGTGGGGGGGTCAAACGAACTTCAGGCTGATGAAGTTTAAACGAATTTAACATATAATATACATGTACATTACAGTACTCTAAGTATACAGTATATACAATGTACAGTTCATTATACAGTAATATGCATCTTAGTACTTTAATTATACAGTACTGTGGGAGGATGAAGACTATGCAACCAGTGCTTCAGAAGAAGAAGAAGATAGAGAGAGCAGTAATTTCTTCTGTTACGAGGGTTGTACCAAAAGTAAGGTTCCCAATGAGCTACAGCCTCGAGGGAAGGTGCTAGGCTAAATCCGACAACAGTGCCGTGCGCAGTGGTTCCCGCACTCTCGAGCCCCACTCTCGAGCGATTCGCTACGGCGCTCAGTGTTCGCTTGGCAGCCGTCAGAGATGGAAGTGTTGATCGCCGCTCCCGCCAAGTGCGAGGTTCGAGCAGTAATCCGGTTTCTCCACGCAAGGAAGTTACCGCCCGTGGAGATTCATCGGCAACTGACTGAGGTTTATGGTGAAAAGTGCATGTCCGTTCAGCACGTCCGAAAATGGTGCAGGGCTTTTGCTGAGGATTAAACACAGGAGCTTTTGAAGAAATTTGGGTGGACTGTTATGCCCCATCCCCCGTACAGCCCGGACTTAGCCCCCAGCGATTATCACCTCTTCCCCAAGCTAAAGGAACACTTAGATGGCAAACGCTTCAAGAGCGACAATGAAGTCCGAGCAGAGGTCACACGCTTCCTCAACGGATTGGCGGGAGACTTCTTCGACTTAGGAATACAAAAGCTGGAGCACCGTCTTCAAAAGTGTGTCGAAAAAAATGGAGACTATGTTGAAAAATAGACAACAGTGTAAGCTTTTCAACGATGTATAAATTAATAACAATAAACAATGTTTTTTACTTGTAAAAAATATGGGAACCTTACTTTTGGTACAACCCTTGTATTTTCTCTTTTTTTTTTGTATATTTTTACACCATATTTTATTTCTCGTGACGAGTCAAAAATGGAGACCGCATTATACAACAGGATAGCATTTTTACTGGGTTTTTTTTTGGAGATCGCATTATACAAGATGTGCATTATAGTAGAATAAAGATGATACAAGCTTTATCTTCAAAATTTAAAGTACCATAATATTTACATAAGTTTCTAGGGGCAGGAAGATGCACTTCTGTAAACTGCACTTCCATTTGACCTTATTGCACTTTTTTGCATAAAATATAGACTATAAGATATTTCCCTTAATCCACTTCACTAATGTATGTAACAGCTGAAACCTGCCAGATGTGCCTTCTAAATCGAATTCCATTCTTTATTTTCTGTTAACTGGAGCCACCCATTTCAGGTACTGTATTTGGCATCATATTTAGGAGACAAAAATAAAGATTAAGGTTCCAAGCAAGGGCAATTTTCATGATTTAAAGGAGCGTGATCAGTACAAAATTGCTTTTTCCATAGCCACAATCGAAACATCTTATCGCAACACAGAATGAACCCACTGCATGTTTGGCTATTTCATCCTGAGCATCAAAAACTGTCACGACTTTGAAATGCCACAAGTACGAAGGTTGCCTAAGGGTGTGAAAGTTCATCAAGTTCCATACATTGGGTAGCTTGAAAGTTGAAAAGTCAACTTGTCATAATGGCAGATGGAAGTAGCACTTTTCTGCCACCTAGTGGTGAAATGCACGTTTCGAAAAGGTCTCTACAGATATTTGGGTTTTTGTTGGTGTAATATTTTTAAATTGGGTAGTTTTGTTGTTGAAGTTTATTAAAAGTACAATTTTAAGTTTTCTCCCTTTTCAGTTTATTTTATTATTGGTAGTAAGTAAGATATTGTCATCTACACGTAGTAACCAGTTCCCATGTTATTATTTATTTCAGTCATATATGTATTTCTACTGAAATAGATAATAGTTTTTCATCACCTTCTTTACTGTAAGTAATGCTTACAGTCATAAGTTAATTGATTTTTCTTCTCATTTATTCTCATCTAATCATGAGTTAGTGTTTAATCTAGGATTACTTCAAGATATGTACTTTTTTTTTTCATAAAAGAATAAATGCATTGAAATCTAATGAAACCCCATCAGATTATAATATCAGAGAATAAATAATTACGCTTAAAACAGAAAGTTTGAAAGCATAACGAGTTCTGTGGCAGTTAACTCTTATTTACTGATCAGGCATTTATCTCGATGCTCGGGGCTGACTATCAAAAAATTTCACGAGCGCGCACAGGGCTAAACGGTCACGAGAGCGCTCGAGGTTTTAGAAGCACAGTATTTTTATAAGCAAGAACACGGTGGAGTATATCTCCACCATGATCAAGAGTATTCTTCAAATTCGCCAAAGCGACGTGCAAGCTTTTAAACTAACAGCCAAGATAGAAAAGGCCAAAGAGCAATCGTGCAGCAGCAAGGCAGTTAGGACTCGACGAAAAATGTATTTGGCGCTGGAGGAAATGTATGCAGGAATATATTAACTGTACGGAATTAAAAAGTTTTTCCCACTGAAATGTGCATTACTCTTATTGAAGCATATAAGAAAAGTGATTTTAGATTATCGATTGCATGTGTGGTGAAGTTAGGGGGGTGCAGCCAATCGGTCGCCGCAGTGTTACTGCCGAAAATTACAGTACATGAAGTACGTTATTTGGGGAGATTATGCAACAGACAAGGGGCCAGTTTATGCAATATTAGCAAATGGCTACATCTGCCAGTTTAACCTGGAATAAGAGATAAATCGAACAGGGTATGGAGAGTTTAGATTAAGAAAGTATATGATAATTAAGGTTTATATTAATCTCATGTTCGATCAGAGAACATTATAAGTCATCAATATCCTTGTGCAAATGTAACCAGAATCCTGAATTTTTATATGATAAATCAGGTAATCCTAGTTTAAACTGTGTATCAATTCTAGATTAACAGAAAACTGCTTTACCCGAGGAATTATAATACGGTACTTGTTTTTATTTACCCCACTGGGAGAGCCAGCTTCCTTTCAAAATCCAAAAAAATCCCAAAAACTAAAACATAGTTGGCCCCAAAGATTTTAGATAAGGAATTATATATTGTATATAAACTTCATTTTTGTAAAGTACTATAAAATACTATATAACACAAAACTTGTGAACACAATCCAAGTGAGAGAACGGATGTGAAATCTCCATTTTATACTCTCCCACCCATCTCCCTCCGTTTTCTAATACAATGGTACCTTCGTTAATGACTGCTTTAGATAACAACATGCTTGGTTAACGACGAATGGCTGTTAAGAAAAAAACGTTTTGGATAATGATGCAGGCTTGGTTTAACGATGGAAGATTACGTGTTAATTTGGTTAATGAGCTTCTATTCTTCAGTTGATAAGGATATACTTTTTGTCCTGCATGACGGCAAACTTCTACCATTAGTGAAATATCCAATCGTGCACTCAGCCCATGCATGGGAGGACATTGTTGACTAGAGAAGAGTTACACAGCATAGCGGTGAAACTCAAACATGTTTGACCCATCAGAGCTAGCTAGCTGTTCGTTTTTCGATGATTATATCTTTCCTTGTAGTGTACTGTGCTTTATTTTATATGATTATAAATGAAGTTTATGGTGAAAATGAGTATTTACGCATTTATTTTTATAAATACATGGTATATACCGTATTTCTACGACCTTTTAAAGAAGTTTTATCTGCACATTTGATATGTAGACTATGGTTGTTGGGGAGGAGCCAGAATGAATTAATTGACTTTCCATTGTATTTTATGGGAAATCCCACCTTGGATAATGACAATTTTAGTTAATGACAGCAATCCTAGAATGGATTACCATCGTTAACCAAGGTACCACTGTAATTTAATGTTTGAATAGGCCATTAAATCAGTATTGTAAACGAAAACGGTGTAAAATAAGATCCCGGTATATAACGTTAATTTTATTCAATGTCTGTTTGATTTTTTAAAATTTATTTATTAATGTTAATTTTATTATTTTCTTTCTTTTTTTTTATCTTTTCTTTTGGATAAAATATATTTAATGTTAGCAACAAAAGGGAGGCCCAAGGAAGTTAACACTTCCATCACGATCAACTGTAAGTAATGTTAAAATATTTGAGATTTTTTTTATGCTTATTTTTTTAAGGATATACTAAAGAAAATCCTTTCTTTGTGCTGTTATTATTTATAGGATGCAGATGTTGCAAAATTACTCAGTTGCGGATCATTTGGAAATCTCGAATGCCTCAGTCTTGCTTTTACCCAGGTTACAAGTGCTTGTGCAGAGCAACTTATCAAATTGCCATCCTTAAAATACCTGAACTTATGGTCAACTCAGGTAAACTTAATTCTTTGTAATAAATTGTTTAAAAGTTATTTCTAAAATTGTAATCAATCTTCTACAAAAATAAGTTAGGATGAATTTATAAATTTTCTTGGTTGGTTAGTATCTTAATATAAATTAACCATATTTGCCACACCCTTATACCTGAAAATTCAAATTTTATGTAAACTATTTTGAAAACCCCACATCTCTTGTATTGCCTGCAATGTATCCAATATACATGATATATAATACGCATGTAAGTTTTTACTTGATTCTTGAAAAGTTTCCCGTACATAATACGCATCCGTATATTGTACCCAATTTATGTACCTAAGATAGTGATATCCACCCCCTTATCGTATTTTCCCTGGTTTTATTAATGGAAAACTGAATATTATACGCAATTTTTTATAATAAGCAGTAATGATTTTTTTAACTTTCATTTTGCATAATACATGTATTACATACCTAAAATTACGGTATTCCCTTAGGTGTAATTCCCTGCTACCCCCCTTTGTGTAACCTCTGGGTATATTTGCAAAAATATGATGAAATATTGAATAATTTAATATGGATATAAAAAAAATTGTTTAATTATAATTTAATTTTAAAGGTAAATTCTATGCTCAAAACAACTTTCCTTAAAACGAAAGATGAAGGTCTCAATAATCACTAGCATATACAAGGTGTGTCTGGAAAGTAATGTAAATATTTTTGTGCTAATAATTAAAATGGCCGCAGAGCACCGCTGCGATCGGTTGAGTTAGGTGGGGGGAGGACTGTCAGCTTCAAAGCGATGCCTTCGCCGGTCTGCTCCGAGCAGTTGACGCGCCAGGATTGCTGTCTTAGCGCACTCCTGTTTAGTGCCTGTGTCACGAAACGCAATTTAATCGGGGACAGTGCTCTATCTTATTCTCCAGTTTCGATGTTGTTGAAAGCGTTTAAGGAAAGCATGGAAGAGGTGGTCGATAAACCTTGCGCTGGGCAGCCGTCAACCAGCACAACCGACGATGATTTGGCTCGTGTGTGCGATCTGTTAAATTCTGACCCATCGGTTGAGTGTCCAGATGATTGCAGAAACTCTCATCATTCCCAAAACAATTGTACACGAGTGGTGACCGATAAATTGGATATGAGCAAGGTGTGTGCCAAGCAGCTGGCCTCAAGCTGTTGACAGATGATCAGAAGAATTACCAGGTGACTGTGGCTACTGAACTTCTTGAAACCGTGGAAAATGAACCGGATTTTTTGGACAATGTCATTACCGGGGATGAAACGTGGTGTTTCGAGTACGACCCAGAAGCAAAACGTCAAAGCCCTGAGGAATCTGTTTTGGGTCGATTGAAGCCATCCAAAACGCCTTGACGAGGGCCCTTGCCAAGTTCCCCGTTGAAGCCATCCAGGACGCATACCGTGCGTGGCAGAGTTGCTGGAAAAAGTGTGTGGATTCCCAAGGGTACTATTTCGAAGAATATTAAACGTTTGTAATGATATGTTCAATAAAGATATTGGTTTAAAGAAAAAAAATTGCATTAATTTCTGGACGCACCTTGTATAAAAATTTGGATTCGATTAACATTCCATTCGAACTCAAAATTAATAAAATTACACGAACAGTTTAGAGTGAATACCCAAGAGCGAAAAAAAAAAAAATCGGTCCCAACCCTGTCAGTCTATTTTCTATGCATTTTTACACGTTTATTGTGAAATGTCTTTGAAAGAAATTCGTTTCAGCGAACGTAAATTGATGAAATTTGGAACGAATATAGCACCAATTGGCACTATATGCATCCAGTCTAACTTAAACCAATCTTATAATCCAAATGGAAGTGGGGTTTTGCAGTGGGTGGTAATGAAATAGAGGAGGAGGAAGGATGAATCTCAGGGATTTGAAGAATGGGAGGCGACAAGAGCTAGAGGCTATGAGGAGAGAAATTAGCATCGATGATGTTTGAAGACTTTGTACATAACATTTGACGATGCTGTCATAACTTCAGAGATGCTTAGTGAAGACACAATCGCGAACAATATCGAAGAAATCAAAATGGCAGCGAGGAGAACCCATTCCATCATTGAAGCAGATGGATTCTCTTATGAATGAAGTGGTGATGTTTCGGACGAAATTTTTGATAGTAACTTTAAATTACATAAGTTTGTAAACAAAAATTTTATAAAATCATTAGAAAACCATCTTGGATTATTTTAAAGATCATGAATAAAGTTGGTTAAAACGTTGAATACGCCTAATTTTAATAGCTTTTTGTTACGCTAATTTTAATAATGTAAAATATTAGGACAAATCAAAAAATTTTGAATGATATATACTTTATTACCCTGGATTAATGTTATGATGCTAAAAAAATAAAGTCGAATTTTTCCGTGGAGTTTACCTTTGTCTTGGTAATTCTTCTTAATGGTTGGTATTTTTAATAGAGGAAACCTGAGACAAATTTGATTTTCTATTGATACAAGCATAATCCTCAGTTAGTATTAGTAATTTCAGATTGTGTGCATTGAATATATGAGATTTATTTCGGAAGTTTTGCACACTGCACAAGCACGGCCTTCATTCATGTTTCAGTTTTGAGTCTAAAAGTTGTCTGTTTGCTAGATATTTTCCTCTGTTCTGAACATTTGTATCAAAAATGGAAGAAGAAAATGGCAGATTTCACATAACAACCAGAGATCCTACTTCAGAATTGAATCTTTACGAGGAAAGAATGGCAACTGAAATTCACAAAGCTTTCCTTGAAGTGTTTGATTTGTTCCCCAAATCAAATGTGGGAACATTTCGGAACAATTGAAGAAGAAGAATTTCTGGTGAGGTGACTTGGGTAATCAGACAATGAAGGTGTCCTGTCTGGAATACAAAATTAGCTTAAATTTTGGGAAGCAGTGATGAGGAACAACGGTGATTACATCGATGGGTTGTAAAGTGATTGTATAAAACAAACATCTGTTTTTATTTTGATGTGTGCAAAACTTTTGAAACGAAAGTTAGTAAATATAGTTTTCAAAATATAAATGAAGTGCGTTTATGCTTTTTCGTCTATTCAGTTTGGTGACAGTGGTTTGGAGTTGATCTCTGAACATCTGCATAAACTTCAAGTTCTAAACTTGTGCGAGACTCCTGTAACCGACAAAGGTCTTGTCTCTCTTTCTGGTAAGAAATCTTTTGTAATTAGGTATTTTTTTTTTTTTGTAATAAAAATGTGTCATTAATATATTTTAATAAAAATTAAAAATGTTAATCATCATAAAATGTGTTTTTAATCTCATTTCTAGCTATGAAGAATTTGAGAAAATTAAATCTTAACAGCACTAGTCTTTCAGCATATACATTTGAAGGCTTAAAGGTAAATATCTATTAATATACGATGGTATGGTATTGTTGTACATAGATATGGTAGAAATATCTACAATGACGAGATGTATAATTATGATCGATAGGTACTTACGTTTTCACAATGTACGTCTGTCTGTCTCTCTGCTGGTGCTCTAGCGTTCGAACGCTTCTGAATTTTCGACTTGTGTTTTTGCCATTTGACAACTTAGGCAAAACTATAGCCTGGGTTCATTGGTGGGAAAAAACCAGTGAAGTACTTCAAAAGGTCGCAAATAACAGAGGTGAACACGATTTTTTGTAATATAATTCAGTGTATAAATGGCCTGTGCATTGATCAATGCATTTCTTTTTTTATTTGCTATTTGATAGCTAAGGCAGAGAGGTTTGTGAATTAGGTGAAGACAGATGGTAGTCTTCGTTGGTGGTCAAAATAAGTTGAAATTGGAAATTTTCAATGCTTAGATATGGCATGTAATATATCAAATAAGACTTGAATTTACCTGTCATGAATGAATATAATGAGAAATTAATGATAATCAAAATTAGTTTAATGGTATGTGTTGTAATGGTACTATTATGGTACCATTGGAAACTTTCAATACTGAGATATGGCATGTTAATACCTAAGCAACTCGCAATGAGTTGTTAGGCCTATTGTTATCCATAGCAATCAAAAGAATGTTGCTGTCAGACCTAATTCTATCAGCAGCAAAATGGTATTTGGCTTAATAATATTGGACAACAAAGTTTAAGATTTTTCTTTTAACCAAATGCGAGTGGGTGATTTTTGGTAGTATTTTTTCTGCTGATTAGGAATATAATTTTGAAATTTCTCTAGCATGCACAGATTTTTTTTTTTTTTTTTCAATGAAACGTTTTTAAATTATTCAGTGTTTGGGGCCTGATAAATTTCGTTGCGGTCCCAAAATATGGATAGATTAACATTGCAGATGTTTCTCTTCACACCCATTACTTGAAGTCTTGAAGTGCATAACTTGGAAACGTGACTTGATAGAAAAAATCTAAAAGCAGATTTGGATTCTACATATAAATTAATACTAAGAACACTTTGTGTGTTTAAGTCTACTATCAACAGTTAATTTCTATTAGGCATATTGTTGTCAGTAGCTAATCACTTGCTTCAACAGTACATGCTTACATAGAAAAGCTCTAGCAATAGATTATGAAGAAATAATAGACGCTTACGCAGAACGCTTCAACAGTTGCCGCTCATTTCATCATTTTGGAATGCTTACAAATTAAAAGACTTTTATATGTTCAAATATATAGAGAATTACTACACTCTCCATTTAACCTATCAGGGCTTCAATTTTATTCATTTAGAAACTACACCTTACTTTAGTAGCCAGAGGCTTCCTTAGCAACCTTATCTAACCTTAACAAAACCAATGGTTTCTTTAGTAAACAAAGGCTTTCTTTTTTGTTAAATTCCTTAAAATCCTATGGTCACAGACAACTACCATCAAGATCGAGTGGCACTATCATCGTTTCAGCTTTAATGGCGGTGCAGTGAGGCAGTTAGCCAGCCAGCTCCAGGAGCACGTGATGGGAAAAACGAAACGGATAGAAATTTACCGAACGTTAACTAGCAAATCCTGCTGAAGCAAAAGCAAACTACTATTTTTAACAGAAAATGGTATGGTATTGTAGTATGACAGGATGTTCTGGCCGCTATGGTCGAGGAAAAAAAGAGTTGCTTTCATAAATTTCCTCGAAACAAATCCTCTATTTGGAATAGATGGTGAAGTTGAAAATGGGGAAAAAACCCTTGGCATTTTAAACATATACTGGATTTTCAAGAAGCTTCACTGGTACTGAATAAAGGTTACGTAGGATACCTAAAAAGTAGGTGATCGTACGAAGGCTATTGAAGCGTCTAATGAAAGTACAAGGTACTACCTACTAAAAAGTAGTACTTGTACGAATACTCTTACCATTTCAGTGCAAGAATTTCCGAGATACACTGACTAAACACGGTAGAAAGTTGCTAGGAAATGGGTCTCTCACGGGAATAGGTGGGGGAGTTCAAACCGTACGTACTATACCTCGTCCAACAAGAGAAAAACAGGGCGTGTTTCCGGTCTGATATCGACTACTCACTCATCCGCAATGCTTTGTGGGATCTCTCCTTCAGCGGCTACACAAGTCAATTTGTAATGGCGTCGCCGTGCAACAGCTCTGAAGCCAAACAAGGAAAAACTATTCACAGCCAGGCTAGGGAGATTGTGTGGAACGTATTTTGCTACTTAAAAGGAAAACAGTGTTTTAAAAGCTCATCTGCCTTGATAGAAGAAACTTCCAAGGCAACGCAAGTTTCTTTTTCTTGCGTTCGAACAATTGTTCAAGAAGGAAACGAAGCGTCTTCATGCGAAGCTACCACCCCCCTCTCCTCACTTTTCGACTCCTGGAAAGAAAAGGCCCAGGGAATCTCGAACAACGAATCTGGATGACTTTGACCTCTCGATTGCACGAGCATGTGTATCCGAAATACACTCAGAAGGTAATTATCCTACTCTGAAAAATGTGTACCAGAAATTTAGAGAAAAAACTGACTACGTCGGATCGAGAACTTCCTTCGCCACCATTATGCATGATAAATTGCATATGAAGTATGGCAAAATCAACCACCGTCAATTTTACATCGAGCGGACAGATGTTATCGCACAACGACGTCGTTTTTTAAGGCAAGTACAAATGCTACGCAGGGACCCCACACGTACTTTCATATATCTGGATGAAACATGGGCTAATGCACACCATGGCCGTGAAAGACAGTGGCATCACACGGGAAAAGCTGTGCTCAACCAGGGAGCTCTGAACCCTACCGCGGGCGTTTCATTCCTACGGGTAAAGGCTCCCGTCTCATTCTTTTGCATGCTGAAAGCGATAAAGGGTTTGTGAACGACTGCTGTTTATTATTTCGGTCAAAAAATAAATCCGCAGATTACCATGACGAAATGAATGGGGATTGTTTTCATGAATGGTTTAGAACAAAACTGCTGCCAAATATTCCGAAAAATTCAGTAATCGTCATGGATAATGCCCCATATCACTCGGTGGAGAAGGCCAAAGCGCCGTGCAGCAATACAAGGAAATCGGATATGATAGAGTGGTTGGCCCTACGAGGAATACCTACCGAAGCAAAAATGTCAAAAGGTGAGCTGTACGATGTTATCAAACAACACAAAACAGCAAAGCGCTATGTTATAGATGAACTGGCTAGCGATGCCGGCCATTTAGTGATAAGACTACCTCCTTATCACTGTGATCTCAATCCCATTGAACTTATTTGGGCACAGGTAAAAGAATATATACGGAAGAAGAATACAACTTTCAAGATTGCTGATGTTGAAAAACTAACGAGAACGGCAATTGATAATGTAACTCCTGAAAATTGGAGAAAAGCGATAGAACACGTTTTGCGTGTGGAAGAACGATATTGGGAAACGGACTGTTTGATTGAAGATCAAGTGGAGCCTTTAATAATTAATGTTAATGGAGAAGACAGCAACAGTGAAGAAGAAGAAGAAGAGTGGAATGACATTAACGTTCTACCACAATCTCCTTAGCCTGAATTTAGATATAATTCAAAAAGTCTTTTTCAAGACTATACATTCAAAGGCCATTCTCATGGCCAGCAAATAAACGAAAGAGATATCGTTAACTGTAATGGAAAACGTATCATAAAACTGTATTTTATTAAAAAAATAAAAAATAAGATAGCATCTTTAATAAAACCTTATAATTCTTTAAAAAAAAACAAAAAACATATCATTAGAATGCATAAATATTTAAAAAAAATGATGGTTAAACAGACTGCACGTTATTACCTTAAAATAAGTAAACGATATATAGAAAATTGAGTTAAAAGACAATTTTATGAAGTGTACAATTATTTTAATTATAATTAAAGCAAAGCAACTGAATAATATTAAAGCTTCTGCTGTAATATTATAAAGCGCTTCTTCAATGAGACATGAGACAGAAGTGAGTAAGCGCATGAGGCCCCCTTTCTCTGATTGGCTAATCTGAAACTTCCTGTGACACACCCTGTTTTTCTCTTGTTGGACGAGGTATACATGTATTCGTACAACACGTCGTATGAAGGTGATCGAATCATCAAACGAGTTCGATGAGGGAGTAACTGTAATAGTGATAATAACAATAACACCCGTAGGTGCTAATTCCTATATCTTATGCACCCAGCTACTAAATCAGACCCACAGCAAATCTCTTATCACCCACGCGGGGTTAATAAAACAGGGAATTATGCTAACCTTTTTCTGTTTGATTTGCCTGAATATCTCTGGAAATAAAACAAAATTTTCACGAATACAAAACAGTTTTAAAGCGAAATAAGTAAAAATGCTTGCTTTAACACGGCCTTTCAATGTTGAGTCTACGGGAGCTGCTGCTGCCTGCCTCACTGCATAGTGCTAAATTTTCTCATTTGGAGGTGTTAGTTGAATCTGATGGTTACTATAGGTCCTGGGCAATTGGGTGGCCTGACTTGTTTTAACATATCTTCATGTGTATAGTTGTACTTCATTTACAAATATTTTTTGGGCTTGCGGCTAATAAACTGAAATGCAACATACATATGGATTTTATAAGAACAATATTTGTTTTTTCATGATCTTTCTTAAATTTTTGCATTGCAACTTTTATAAATGTTTGAAATGAAATATGGTACAAAAAAGTATTGCAGTCGACATTTGTTATAATGAAAGTTATGGTCCCAGAGCAGCATTAAAAAAGGCTATGCACAAAATTTTACATGCAATGAGCCAAGGCAATGGAGACATTTAATTACATAAAGTTATGAAATTTATAATAGAAGAGTACACAACATTAGATTAGAGTACACAACAATTCAAGTCAACAATTACCAAGGTGATTTGGCATAAGCCCGAGTCTTTATCCTTTGGGGAATCTTGTAACTCAAAATGTAGGTTTATGACTTATTTTGAATATGAGCTTAGCATACCCATTCGACTTTAAATACAAGTCCAGTAACCACTGATTGGTCTAATTAAAACCGACTGGAGCAACATGTATTCTCATTAAGTACGCTTACAAATTCAAATGAGAAATTTATGCCCCATTCAGAATGTTACTTATGCCTTTTAAGTCCTAAGATCTTCTACAAACCCAAACACGGCTGAATCTGATCAGGCTCGTTATTATTATATCTTCTTCTTTTCATTTCCAATGCAACTCAAAACTCGTTAGAATATTCCATTATTACTTCTCAAAACGTCAGCATAGCCACTTGCCATATAACAATGTGTTTACATCTGTCTGCCCAAAATAGATATAAAGAGCCCGAGCAACGCCGGGTATATCTGCTAGTTATCTATATTAGTTTAGGTTCAGAATTTTATTATCACTCTGTGAGCTTTTGTAGTTAGTAGAATATGTTTTATTACATGAGAAAATTTGTGATTTTTTTTCTTCTTTTTTTTTTCTCTCTTGAAACAGCAAAAGCTCCCTGCATTACAAGAGTGTGATGTGCGTTACACAGACGCTTGGTGACGATTGTATTTTCTTAGGACGATATAAATTCATTTGCTCTTTCCAAGACATCTTTGAGGAAAAAAAAAAAAAAAAAAAAAGAAGAGGAGGAGGATCAGAGAAAGAGAAATGGAAAGCAAAGTTAAGATGGGTTGCCTTCTTTAATGGCAAAATCATATTTTACAGCTGGCTGAATTATTCTTTTATCTTAAATAAGATATCACTGATACAGCAGGATGATTTTTATCTCGTTTAAGATTATCTTGAAGAGAAAAAAGGGTTTTGTTTTTTATTTGAAACCAAAGACTTGTTAAAAATGTTAAATTTTAATTATTTTTGATACTTAAAATTATTTTTCATTGTATTAATTTATACAAAGTATCCCGAATAGATATGTAAATCTTGTGACAGTGAAATTATTGTAAAATTAATTTATATTTAATAAGGTTAAAATCAAACTAAAGTTTTTGGAAGAAGAAAAAAAAATGTACACTTATATTAATGTTGTTGATGGACATAAGGTAATGATGTATTGTAATAAGATAATACTGATGTCCTAAATAATGAAAGTGAAAAGTAAAAATAATGGTGATATAAATAATATATCAAAAAGGAAAAACAAAGTTTGATTGTTAGTATTTTCTGAATAAGAATCCTTTTAAATTTTACTTTTAACGTCGTTCTAAGTAAAACTGAATCAAAATGGTGCACAAGTTTGAACTCGGATAAATGCTGTTACTAAGCTATCAAGAAAGACTTTGATTTTAAAGAACATTTGCAAAGTTGTTATTCTAACAGACGATCATTGTTTCGTAATTGAGTGATTTCGTATGCGGAATCGTTATTTTTTAAATGATGATTTAATTTATTTATTTATTCATTTATTTATTTTCTCACTGCGGTTCTTTTTTTTTTTTGTTTTTTTTTTTTTTGTTTGGAATGTCGTTGAGCGACGTTCTCATTTTACAGTACGTTTAATTATTTTGATTTATACAAACATTATGAATGTTTATATTATTACCCTTATAATGACTTATAATTGATCATCTCTTCATTTTTCTACAAGTGCCCCATTTCATCTGTAAAAATTCATTACAAATTCATTTTTTAGTCACGTCTCGAGAAGTCACATTTGTAAAGTATCCGTAAAATGATTTCACTCATTAAATGAATATTTTTGAGATAATTGAAATAAAAGGAATTTATAAATTTATATTAGATTAACTTTTTTTTTTTTTTGTTTTCTTTTACCCTTAAAGGACAACTCTTATCGTAACATACGACTTTATTTAAAGGACAACTCTCTGCAAAAAATCGATTATAATTTTTTTGCAGATTTTTAATTTTGATCCATAATTTCAATATTAAAAACTGCTTTGAAAAGCGAAAAACGGTGCTTTTGCACTCCCCTCTTGCTGGTCATGTTTTTCCGGAAGTGACGTCGATGGAGTCAAATGAGGACAACTTAAAAGACCAGCCCTGGCGTGAAAAGTGACCTGACCAACAATCCAAACTTCGTTTTCAACAAATGAAAAATACTGATTGTTAAAATCCAAGTTGGAAACGAATATTACATTGTTGTTCAGACTACTATGTCAGGTGATTTTTTCCGTGCCAACGCCTGTCTTTCTCGTCAGCTATGCATGACTCCAATGACGTAACTGCTTCACCCAAGATGGATGCCTCCTTATTTCAAATCACAATATTATTAATAGGTTAGGCTTTCGATTTAAATGAAGTTGTAAACGACTGTGGAGTTGTCCTTTATATAGATATATTAGCGCTTAATAACATCGTAGCCTATTTAAAATATTTTAATTCAAGCCATAAATGTGTGACAAAATGTGTGCGAAAATTCCGAACACGCTTTTCAGTAGCAGTGCGTCCATCTTAGTGACGTCAGTGGAGCCATACACTTTGTTTTGCCTTGTAAATTATGGGTGCGTTTCGATAGACTCTTGGACCTAGCGAGAGCTAACTCTTATAACTGTGGCCTGTGACCTAAAGTGAGAATGTTATCGAAACACTATTGGGAGGTAATCTTTGTTCAGGCGCCGTTCACTTTTGGTTTTCGTGCTTCCTTTGTGCGCTGTATCAGAGATTTCTTGTTTATTACTTTTTATTTCTTGTTCCATTCCAACAGTAATTGTAATTTACTGTTGACGTTGTTGAAAGTAGACATCAGCATGTTGTATTATCGCACTATAGTTCTGCGAATACTACAATACCCAATCTACCCATTCAGGATCGAAACGGGCTAACACCATCTTTAAACAAGCAGGATCGGTTCTCGCGAAGCTAAGACCGTTTCTTGGGGCCCGGGTCTCCCTTCTCATGAGGTCCTCGGCTCTATCGAAACTGGCCAGATTCAGAGAGAAACCCCTAATGTGAGTCTATTAAAACACACACTAATACATCACTCGCGAGATTAATCATCTAGTACATACATAAGTTTTTAGGGGAAATATTATACAGTTGAACCTCGATATCTTGAATTTTGCGGGATTTTTAAATTATTATTTTAAATTATTTAAGGTACTGTGAGAATACGAGACCAACAGGAAATAAAATGGCATGTGTATAAAGGGTTACACCATGTACAAGTGGAGCCACTAGCGCCAGAAATGCACAAACCGCACATGCTCAAACATCTCTTACGCAATCATGATTTGCCAATGAGATCGTAAAATTTGTTTGTGAATTTTTTTCATAGCATATGAGAATAGTCTAACTTAACAGAAGTGACGTATTTTTTCATTTTAGTCTAACTGTATTTTTTTTAAATTGTATTTTGCATTTCATTGGCACATGAAGTCAAAATTCGACTTAGCGAGGTTTTCCAAGAAAATGTTTTGAGATAACGAGGGAAAGTTACATTGAATTAATAGTAAAAATATAGGGAAATAAAACTTTTTCGAATAGCAAGGTTCGGCTATACATGTATGAAAAAAAAAAAAAAATGTAAATGTTTCAGCCTGTCTTAGTCCACGGTCTAATCTCCTGCATTGACCAGACGAATTGGGAGATGCATTTTTGAGCTTCTGTCAGCTTTTTACTACTGCTATAAGGTGGTAGTAGCAGCCGGGACCGACGGCTTAACGTGCCCTCCGAATCTCGCTTCACTAAGTGGTCATCCATCCAGTGACTAGCTGTGCTAGGCAATGCTTAACTTCATAGAGCTGGCTTGCTCTGCGAAAGCTCCCTAGCCCACAACCTCCCATGTAGGAGTATGTGTTGATGATTAATCTTGCGGGTGATGCATTAATTAACACGGCGAAGCTAAACCATACCTCCAGTGATGTCACCAAGATGGATGCCTTGCCATTGGAAATTGCATTCGGAATTGCCCCCGCTGATGCAATAATAATAATATTAATAAAAAAAATTTAAATATGCCACGATGTTATTAATATGCTAATCTTTCAATTTAAATAAAGTTGTATTGACATAGAGTTGTCCTTTAACATTATTAGCATTCTATTTGGCGGTACTGTATTTAATTTTGTTTTAAAAGGCCCTCCCTGTTTAAATTATGAAAACTTATCGTTACTTAAAATTATTTCTGAATACTGAAGAATTAATTTATCTTTTTAATTGTGTTTTATTATGAATGACCAAAAGTTTTTCCAGTGTTCTGATTCTCCCATGATAATAGAAATAGTCATCATCATCATCATTATTATTATTACTGATTAAAAAGTTTCAAAAATCAGTGAATTCTTTACATTAAATACAGTGAATTTAATCCATTGATTTTATGCATTTGTTAAACAAATAAAACACAGTAAATTGTCATCTCGCACCTACGTTTTTGTAAATAAAAAGAAAATTAAAAAAAACAAAAACATTCTCGATTATTGTAATGTTTATAACTGCCACAAGCACATTTTCAGTTACATGAAAATTCAGACATAGATGAAGGTGCTAAATAATAATTAATAATAATAAAAGATAGATATGCATACTACATTTTAAAATGAAAACAAATTTTTTATATTTAAATGTTTACAGTTTTTCAGGACAAATTATTGTAACAATATCCTCCTCCCCTTTCTGAATTGTTCATTGAATTTAAAGTAAAATTCCAATATTAATAAAGCTAGTAAGCTTTCAATTATTTCATTCTATAGGATTTTTTTAAATAGAAATTTATAATGCATTGCAGCAAAGAAAATTAACTGGGTTTTTATTCAAACTTAAAATTTGTGAGCAGGTAGAATGTATATTGAAGAAATCAATGCCAAAAGATTTTGAGATTGAGGTGCTTTTTATCTATTTTTTTTTTCTTTCTTTCTTTTTTTATTATTATTTCTCATGTCCTTAGAATGCTCTTAATAATTGAGAGTTTACTGGAATTTTGTTTCCATTCTTGTAAATATTTTTCACATTGTGACTCTTGTACTTGTTGTAATATCTGCAATATCTTCCCATCTTTAAATTTAATAATTTTTTCTCAAATGTGGCTTTTAAAGATTATAAAATTGAATTTAATAAAAGAGATCTATTCTGAACCATTTTTGTTTGGAAACAAGAATTTTTAACCTTAAATTTATTTTTTTTTTACATTTATGTGCAAAACTCTTCAATCTGAAAAATGTGATAAGCTAATTTAATATTTCAAAGATTAAAAAAGAAATAAAAACTAATCCAGCTTAAGTAAATTTTTTATTATTCGAAATCCCTAAAATGTTGCTCGTTTTCAAGTTCTTAATATAATTAACAATAGTTAAAACCGACATCTTGTTGAAATAGCATGTTATCTGTTATCCTTTGTCTTTAAAATTTGTAATTCTCCTTTTAATAAATTTAGTTTTTAATAAAAATTATATATTTTTTTTTCTTTTTTTGTTCGTTTTTTGAAGAAAATTTGTGATTGTTGTGTCGTTACATCTGTACCGAGGCCAACGAGATAAGGCCTGGAAGCGAAAAAGTCACCTGACCAACTGGGTGCCAACCTTCATTGTTTCCAACACTGATTGACAACATCCAAGATGGACACAATGAAGGTTGGGTTGTTGTTAGCACCCAGTACATCAGGTGCGACTTTTTCGCTTCCAGGCCTTGTTATCTCGTAGGCCTCGATCTATACCCATAGCCAACGAAACAGACACCTGATAAGAATAGGTTTGGCAACAATCCAACCTTCATTGTTTTCAACAAAAGAAAAACCCCTGGTTGTTAAAATCTAAGATAGAAACAGTGAAGATTACGAATAAAACTGGAAAAACAACCACGGTGATACGGAAACAGTGTTTTTTATTGCCTTACGCGTTTCGACAAATCGTCATCATTAGAGGCAAACAATGTTACAAAGAAAGGTGGACAATCGAACAGTGAAGTGTACATTTATTCAGGTGGGACATAAGCACTGCTTACACGTTTCTCACCCTTCCGGAATAAATTCCACCTGAAATACACTGAAATAGGGAAGAAGCCTGACTAACCCTAAGAGGTCTTCCACATGATGAAAAAACAAAAAATAAGATTGACGATTGTCAGGAGAATGGGACGGGAGGGGGGGGGGGGGGTATTACATCTTCCAATAATCCGGGAAGGAAACCTTGCCAATGTCTTAGAAGTTGACATCAAGAATATGCCTCTGTTTTCTATACTTTGTATGCCATTTCATTTCCATCCGGTTATTCAGTATTTCAGCCACCAGGTCATTGTCATGGCTCTGCACCATGTTCATCAGGAGATCTTGGACACACTTTCCCATATGAGTTGTGTTCAGATCCGAGTGGATGTAAAGATTTTTCACGCTCCTTCTTCCAAACTGGGCAATGGTACTCAGGGTAACATTCTGGAACGACTGGAGTTCACTCCATCTGCTTCTACATATAGTCGCCCACGCAGGCATATCTTAGAGGAGGATGGTCCGAATCACTGTCTTGTACAGTAGTAATTTAAAGAAAACTGGAAGACGGTGCCCCTTACATATCCCCTTCCTATCGCGAACCTAATGGAAGAAAGACTCCTCTGAAGCGCCGATCTACAGTGGTGCTCTTCTGGTCGTATAACTAGTGTTGTGACAAATACTTTTTTAAAGTATTTGAAATACAAAATACAAAATATGTGGCTACAAATGTATTTTAATATATTTCAAATACTTCCAGGTAAATGTATTTCAAATACAAAATACTAAATACGTATTTACAAATACAAAAAAATACTTTAATTTATTTACGATTTTTTACAATTTTTCTTCAATAACAGCAACTTTTCAAATCTGGCATCACTCAGACGATTTCTTGATGGGGTTGAAATCTTCCCACCCACGCTGAACAGTCGTTCAACATGGGCGGAAGAAGGCAGAGGCGTATTAAATTTCTTAAATAACTGCTTTACGATTGGGAAAGAATTCAGGCAGGAAAGCGTTCTCTCTGGACTTTCTAAATAAGAGAGGCACTCAATATAAACACAGTTCTCCGAAGCACTTCCAGGTCTCTCTAACTCATCATCTGGGAAGGTAAAAAAAAAAATCTTCATTTACATCCTTGGCCTGCTCTTGAAATGGTACTTCCTGACTCTGGTTCTTACTGCTCTTGTAGGGTACATAGCAGCATTTAAAAATATATTTTTGTGCAGATCTTTTTGGCTGTCCTTAAGCCAGCGCAGCTTAAAATAAGGATTGGATACAGCCCCAATAATCAATTCTTTCGTATCCATGCTTATGTCTGCGTCATCTTTGCAGTCGAGGGCATGAAACATATGTGTATCTCCTTTCAAGATCTTCCAGCATAGCTTTTGCAAGAGGCTTGCAGTACTGTAAATTTCTCATCATCATTTCTTGAAAGTTATTCTTCAGTTGAACAAGAGTTGGTAAAACATATCCATAGTAACAGTTCTTTTCCCCTTCCAAAGAATAATGGCCTTGACTATTGGTCCCATTACAGTCACATACTCCTGCAGATATCCCAATTCGACATAGTTGAGATTTGGCAAAGCCAGTCTTTCGAAAATCATGGGAAGGTGTTCCTGTAACAGAAAGCAAGGAAACAACACTGTCATATTTTGAATTCCACCTAGTTGGACATGGGAGAACAAGTCTTTTCTTACAAATTTCTTCTATCAAGAGAGAGGCTTTGGTGCTTTTACTTACATGGTTCCACAATGTGCAGCATTTTGCTTCAGCAGATCTGTTTATCTTTCCATCAAAATTGGCTTTCTGGGCATCCATTGTGGCAACAAGATTTAAAGTATGGCTGCAGCATCTACCATGGGGCGGCAGAACAATTTCATCATCGTTTTCTTCCTGAAGAATGTTCCCAATGTCCACAATTTCTACTTCATCATCCTCAGCTACCTCTGGTTGGGAATCGGAATCCCATGATCCCCCATTTGGAGTGGGAGTTGTTCTGATTGGCAGTACTGCTGATTGGGAAAATCGACTGGTCCTACAACAATTTGAGGGGAGGAATAGTCATTTAAAATTGAAAAAAGTATTTGAAATACAAGATACTTTGAAAGTGTATTTGGAAATACTGTACCAAATACTGTAAAAAAATTGTATTTGAAATACAAAATACTAAATACAATCAAATACCCTCAGATACTTTCAAATACTAAGTATTTCAAATACATCACAACCCTATGTATAACATTGTTCGCCTCTGATAATGACGATTTGTCGAAACGCATAAGGCAATAAAAAAACATTGTTTCCGTATCACTGTGGTGGTTTTTCTAGTTTTATTCATCATATTGTGATACTAGTCATGGATTTCATCAATGAAGATTACATTGTTGCTAGACCTGCAGTCAGAGCCGGTGCTAGGGGATGGTGAAAAGGGTAACCATCTAACCCCTCCATAGCCCTTATAATCATTTATCTCTCGAGAGTCGGCAACCTCAGTTCCAGGGCCTTGCTGTCTTGTGGATTTTTCCGACTTGCGGAATTCCAAGATAGGTATTCGCATTTCATTGCTGAGTTCCGTTTGTAATGTGTATTCTAAAGTACAGGCTCTTTATAATTCAAGTTCCATTTTGACATGGCCATAAAAAAAACTACTGGACCAAAAGCTATAATACTTGGTAATACTATACAAGAGGGCATGGGAAGTTCATATCCACCAAAAAAAATTAGTTCAAAAGGTCACCACCAGCACGGAATGGCGCTCTATGCAATATTCGTATACGAAATTAAACACGAAGAGACAGGTTAACAAGTCTTTAATCGTTACTAAAATTAGTTACAGGTTGAATGTGGCCTCCACCATTTACTGAAAGCAGGTTACACCGGATTACTGTGTCTTAGCCTCCCACGTGGAATATCGGTCACACAACCACCCACGTGAGGTCTCTGTGACCCCCGATACATTTTCGTGATTTTTCAGTTAAGTATGTGGGTTACAGGTAAAAATAAGAAATATGCATGTTTTTGCATTTATTATCTTTAATAAAAGTTTAAAAAAAGAACCAAAACAAAAAATATTTCTTCATAATGTAACAAAAATAAAAACATCAGTGCAAAAATAAAGAAAAGTGCACATTATCGTACTTTTAAGGTCATGGTGGAAATAACACTTAATAGAAATTTAAAAAGTGAGCTGATTAACAAATTTAAGGTATTAACAATTGTATTTGAGTAGGATTTGACAAAATATTTGGTTATTTTCATAAAAATTGCAAGTGGTTAACTTTTACAATTTTTCATGGCAATGCATGCAAAGCTTTTCATTCGTCGTTCCAAATGTGGATGGATAATTGTTCAGCTAATTGCTTCATGACATCTCTACGACTTATATTAGCAATTATACAGGGTGAATACAAAAGTCTGAACCCCCTTTTTATTTTTTGAACTGAAGCAGTTATGTCAATTTTGATCAATCCAATGAGCAGGAAGTTGTGGGTGGCCTATCCCATGGTGCACTTTTCATCATCCCAAATATGTAAATTAGGACACATTCAAAATTTATCTCAAAAGGGATAGAGAAAAAAATCCAATTGCAAACTTGTTCAGCATAAAAAAACAAACAAAACAAAAAAAAATCATCCAAATCGACCAACCAATCGCCCACAATCACGTGGTGAACTGTTTGTAGCTTACAGTCACACTGCACAAGGAAAACTGAATGTTGATATTTCCACCATGTAAAGCATGCAAATCAAAAAATTAACATAAATTACCATACTCACATTCACTTTCATGCGGAAAAGCAAATAAAAGGTATGTTTCAGCACACAGAACAATTCCAGGATGGCAAGCTACACTGTTCCGGAAATGGTCAACATGGTCTTCTGCTTGTGGGTGATTGGTTGGTCCGATTTGGATGAATTTTTTTTTGTTTTGTTTGTTTTTTTATGCTGAACAAGTTTGCAGTTGGGTTTTTTTCTCTATCCCTTACGGTTTTTGAGATGAATTTTGAATGTGTCCTAATTTGCATATTTGGGATGATGAAAAGTGCACCATGGGATAGGCCACCCACAACTTCCTATTCATTGGATTCATCAAAATTGACATATCTGCTTCGGTTCAAAAAATAAAAGGGGGGTTCAGACTTTTGTACTCACCCTGTATATGCAATACATTTCGTTAAAATTCATTTTTCAAAAAAATCAGGTGATCTTCACAAGAATAAAAAGTAACATAACCTACCACCTGCGGTCTCTATGACCGCTCACAATTTTGCGAACGTTATATATTCCAACCAGAAGCGACTAGAGATCAAGACAAGCACATACATAATAGTTAAATCACGAGGAAGGAAGGTACAGAGAGCGACATTGCACTCACGAAAGTAAAACATTAAAAAAAAATAGCACTTTTTCTGTTCATAGGTGTCTGTGTGACCGCACGTGGGAGGTTAAGGGTTAAGGCAATCTTACAAGTCAGCATTTTACAATAATTTTATAATTTTTTAAGGAAAAAATGTAGCTGCTAATTTGAGGAGGGGGTGCCTCTATAAACAGTCGCCATTTCGAATTTCATGGAAAAAATCAGCTCAAAGAAAGTAGGCTTATATTAATTTCACCAATTTACTTTTTTAAGAGTCCCCCCCCCCTGAAATTAGTTAATTTTGAATATATTAATCGGAATAATCGTCACTGATTTAATTTTTGTTGGCAAAAATCCCCAACCGCAAGTCATTGTCCACCATTTTGGCTTTTAGAGAAAAGTTGCTGCCTTGTGGAATATCCCGATTTGTAGAATGCCAGCTTGTGGAGGGATGACTATTAATTTGCCCAAGGCCCAGCATCCTCCTAGCGCTGGTCATACTAAAGTCTTGGTAAAAAGTTTAAGACCAGCATGGAAAATAATATAGAATCTTTTAAAGCACACACTTTCACCTTAAAAATGCAGTTAAAGTAAAAAAAATATATATATAATTTATAAAAAAGATAAAGTCTGGTGGAATGTATTTTCTTTTTAAAGCCTATTAAATGCGCGATTTTTATGATGACCATAAAACCAAAATATCTTGGAAGTCTACCCAGTCGGGTACGTCTGTATGTCAAGAAAGTGTTTACAATGCATTACGCTGCTAATCATAAACAACTTTCTCCACAAAGACTAGCATTGATGATCAAATTAACAATTACAACAATTAACAATAAACCACGATACAGGTGGTTATTAAGTCATGATTGCAGTGAATACATATTAAATTAAAGATTGAAACATCCACTGTCATCGATAAGACCCCGTTGGGGAAAGTTGCAGAGCTGTAAGTCATCAGGAAGTGGGCAGAATATTGATTATAAAATTTTGCGCACAAACACAAGTTAAATAAAAGAGTAAAAAAGGAACATTAGAGACGTTTGTATATTTTGTAATCTGAACATTATTTATTATTGCTTTGTAACTACAAAACACAAAATAAGGGGTGGTCATAAAGTTATTACAATCAGCCAGAAGACAGATGGGGTGACTATACGATGGTAGCGTCAGTCCTTCTCCACATATGCACTCCCCGTCCCCCAAACTTTTCCAAACAATGGACGAATTGCTAGATACCACTTTTATAGAAGTCCTCCTTTTGGCTGTTGAGAAATTGCTCCACCTCGAAGAGGACTTCGTCATTGTTGTCTTGGAAATGCTGTCCACGAAGCGGGTTCTTCAGGCGAGGGAAGACAAAGTCACTCGGGGCCAGTTCAGGTGAATAGGGCGGATGGGGCAGTATTTTGAACCCCAGCCCCACCGCAACGCGCATGGTCTCATGTGCGAAATGTGCTGGTGCATTGTCCTGCAGAAGTCTGACCCCTTTGGATACCTTTCCTCGCAGTTTGATTTGATGGCCTCCAGAAACTTCCACAGGAGGTTCTGGTAGTACACTCCCATGATTGTCTGGCCTTTCCTTTGCAATTTGTGGCTCGTTACAGATGGAGCAGCGTCCGCTCCGAGGTTCGTCTTCTATACTTGTTTCGCACACAGGAAACATTGACGCCACATGGGATTTTTTTGGCGTTATTCCCCTTCAAATGTTGCTTTCGACGCTCTGGTGGCGTTTAGCAGTACTGCACCAAATGCCACTTTGTATCCTCCAGCACTCGAAGGATGTCACTTTCCAGTGTCAGCACACACATTCAAAAGCAATAGTTCTTTCATGTTGACTGTAATGACTTTATGACATAAGTGGTCCAAACAATACAAACTTACTCACAATTTAATAACACCATTGGATACAAAACAATAAAACATACATACATTAGATGTAAGATAACGATATTTTAATTTTGTAAATTATTACAGGTAGTTAGTGTTGTAATCATGGTGCAGAATGTAAGTCCATACAATCAGTAATTTAGTGCTTCCCTTGCATTTAATTATAGTAGGTAACCACAAAAGTTCTTGCCGTTTTTATGTTGCCATAAAAGGAAGTGATAGAAGATATGGAAATGACTGTACAGTGTGGTCCAAAATTTGTCAAGGGGAGCAGGAAGGTTAGCCTGCATAAATACAGGCTTGTTGGGCAAACGAGAAGACAAATGGAGGTGTCGAAGGAGATGGTTAGGTGTTGTTTGCTTTATGACTTCAAGGTGGGCTTGTCAGCAGCAGCATCAAGTCGTCGAATGTGTCTTGAGTTTGCGGATGATGCTGTGAATGAACGCACCGCAAGGCATTGGTTCCAGGAATTCAGGTCGTGAGAATTTACCATTTCTGATGAACCCCGTAGTCACTAGTGTGTCTGGTGGACTAGACGCCTAATGGTCCACTACGAGCTGCTATCAAACTGGCGGCCAAACCATAACTGGGGGCCTGTACTCCCAGCAGTTGGAACGTGTGCAACAGGCATTGCAGCAGAATGAGCCAGCATTGGTGAATCGCAAGGGGATACTCTTCCTTCAAGATAATGCCTGGCCACATCTGGCGCGGGTGGCCAGGGAAACCACAGAGCGGCTTTGCTGGGAAACTTTGTCTCATCCACCTTACTCACCAGATCTTGCTCCAACGGATTATCACATTTTCCATTCTCTGGACAATCATCTTCATGGAAAATCGTACACCAATGATACAAATCTGCGAAAGGCACTCACGGACTTCTTTGAGTCCAAGACCAGCAAGTTTTAGAGCCAGGGGATTAATCAACTGGAGGCACGTTGGCAGAAGGTGCTAGATGCCAATAGGGATTACTTTGGGGACTAGCGATACGCTACTTTTTATGTACATCATTTTGTTTTCCGGAATTAAAAACGGCAATACCTTTTGTGGTTACCTAGTATCAATACAATGTTGGGTCATTGAGTGAACAAGTTTTTCATATCTTTTAGATCCGGTTTTTCTCAAGCTTCTTCACTAGTAATTTTCAGATTGGTAGGGTATTGAATTGGCAAATTTTTTCATCAACTCGATAAATTTGACGGACCATTATTCCCCAAATATTTTCTATGGGGGGGGGGGGGGGGGGTTAGGTCTGGACTGATGGTCAGCCGTCTAGGACATTTATTTATTTTATGATCACAGAAGCTATCTTTTTTGCATCTTGGAGAAGATGAGTTTTAAGGGTTTCAATGTACCTTTTACTGCCTTGGTTTCCTTCCAAAAAGGCTAATTTCACAAGGGGACATTACGACCTCGGAATTTTAGTTTAATACGAGACTTCGTTTAGTTGTAGTGTACCTTTAGGATGTTAATATACTTAAATATTAAGTCGCACTGATCAGCCAATTTTGAAAAAAAGACGGTTTAAAGTTTCGAGCACCATATATAAGGGAAAGTTTTCCTCTTTGGTTGTAGGTGATCCGATAACTCAGACGGCAGCGTGGTTGCTACTCACAAATCAAATTATTAGTGTGAGATGGCGGGTTCGAATCCCGTTTGTAACAATTTTTTTTTCTTTACCCAAATAATTATTCAATATATTATATTTACAAATTTATTTGTGACAACCAACTTTTTTTTCTAGCTTCAACAAAACGGTCATAAGTCCAGGAATCAATAATTGAATATTTATCAAACGTATTTCCGCCTTTTTTTTACTTCTTTTTCCCACTGGGATAAATATTCCAACTTTTTCAAACGTCGACATCCTTTCTTTTTCAAAGTCCACGTAGGATGTGCTTTGGCAATATTAATAACTTTTATTTTACAGTTCAAAGGAACGTACTCTATTTCTCTGCTCTTTTTCTCTTCTGGTTCATAATCGTCCGATGAAAGATCTTCAATTTCTTGACAAGATACTGGTTCACAATCTTCATTCACATGAATCAATGCCACTTCATTCACATGAAATATTTTTTCATCCAGCATTTCTAATGTAAGTTCATAGAGTTGCTGTCCCATCATCATAGCTTCGTGAGAAATTATAGTTGACGATTCTGATGCAATCATATTGTTTTCATGGAGCAATATTTCAAAATATACTACTGCATCCTTCAATCGCAATTTCGAAACTTCGCTGTTCATATATTCGTCAATTTTCTCTTCAATCCCCGAAGAGCCAGCAAATTCTCCGCTTTCCATTTTCACAGGAAAACGTTTTTATTAACTGTTTTATGATTAAAAAACCATTATTGTTTCACAATTAAAAACGGCTTATTTTTGTTACGGCTTGGCAAACCTCCGCTCATACTTGACTAGAGCCAGCGGCGCGAGAAAGATCTAGAACATTTCAAACCTCTTCTCACGTGCCTCTCTGCGCTCTGCCTACCTTGTGCACTATATGAGAAATATGTCAGGTAGCCTCGAAATAATTTTTTTTTAATAAAATAAAAAATAAAATAAAATAGTTATTGCTTTTAAAATGTTGATTCTATACAAAATATTTTGCAGAAAATACTTTATTACTCCGTAGACACTTGTAACAATAAAAATAAGTAGAATAATTTTGAGAAAAGGAAAATTTTGTGAAAAAAATTGGTTGTCACAAATAAATTTGTAAATATTATATATTGAATAATTATTTGGGTAAAGAAAAAAAAATTGTTACAACAGGGATTCGAACCCGCCACCTCACATTAATAATTTGATTTGTGAGTAGTAACCACGCTGCCGTCTTAACTATCGGATCACTTACAATCAAAGAGGAAAACTTTCCCTTATTTATTATGGTGCTCGAAACTTTAAACCGTCTTTTTTTCAAAATTGGCTGATCAGTGCGCCTTAATATTTAAGTATATTAACATCCTAAAGGTACACTACAACTATACGAAGTCTCGTATTAAACTAAAATTCCGAGGTCGTAATGTCCCCTTGTCAGTTTACCACCAGCAGCAAATCCAGCCTATACCATTAATGACTTGCCACCTTGTTGAAGCCTGGAAAGTATGTTGGTTCTTTACGCAGGTCATGCCAATAGGCAGGAATCCCGTCTGGTCCATCATAATTATTTTTTTTTTCCGTCATTGAAAATAATTTTGCGACCAGTCTGTCTTCATTGATAGATTTTTTCAGCAAATTAGCATGATCCTGGAATCCGAGTGGAATGGACGTGTCTTAATGAGCTCGTCGTAAGGAATTGAGTGAATATTTTTTTTTCAACAGAATTTTTATTAAGATATGAAATGTTCATTGAAGATGTGAATTGACGATATTATATATGATTTGTCTACCTGATTTATATTGGTTGCGGAAATATTATTCTTCATGATGAATACTACCTGTCCCCGTTGTCGGAAAAATGTATTAGACGAAGAACAAGGCCAGAAATGTGACGGATTTTGCAATCGATGGTTTCATCGTGCTTGTGCTGATATTTCACCAAGTGATTATCAACGATTTTGTAAAGACAAACGTCTGAAGTGGAAGTGCAATCGTTATGACTGTCTTCCTGACGAAAAACAACCATTGAATCAGCTGTCTTTACAAATATCTCATTTGGCAGGTAAATTAGATGAATTTTCCCAATCGGTATATAAGTTCCAGAATGTGATGACTGATATTAAATTAATTAATGATCGATTGGATTCCATACTCACTAAATTTACTAAGTTTGAGTCCAGGGTGACTGCTATTGAATCTAAATTGGCCCAACTTTCAGATTCGAGTACCGGTCTCGGAAACAGTACCTCTATTGATGAGATTATGTCTGAAATTAATGATCGAGCTAAACGTCAAAGGAACATAATTTACTACAATGTTCCTGAGTCAACGAGCCCAAATCATGAAGAAAAGAAGATTTTGATAAAACAAAACTTAGAAATATATTTAATGCGCTAATGTTGAATTTGACAATGATTTTGTGACTTGTTTTAGACTTGGTAAATCTTCCTTAAACTCGCCTCGTCCAATTAAGGAGGTCCTGAGTTCTTCGGAGGCTGCCAATGTATTACTAGAAAATTTTCGGTTGAAGCCATATCTTCACGGGATAGTTCACTTGGTGGAATGCAGATATCCAGAGATCGCACATCGAGCGAGCGACGTTATTTCTCTGAACTCAAAAAGTCATTGCATGATCATATTGCTTCTGGTGAGACAGACTTAACCATTAAATATATAAATAATGTTCCTAAAATTGTAATGAAACAAAAAAACTAATACAGTCCAACGGGAATTCTAATCTGCACATCTACTACCAAAATGTGAATGGTCTAAGAAGTAAATTAGACTTAATTAAGTTAAATTTCTCTCACTGTCAATACGATATTATCACTCTAACAGAAACTAATTTGTCAAATGATATTAATAATTTTGAGCTGGGTTTGTCAGATTACACAATTTACAGAGCCGATAGAACTATAATTACAAGCGATAAAATGAGCGGCGGTGGAGTTTTGATTGCTGTGAAGAATACTCACCGTTCCGATCTCATTTGTTTCTTATATAATAACATCGAATGTTTATTTGTTTCCATTTCCCTTGGATATAATCAATATTTAGTTCTTGGCAATGTATATTTGCCTCCTGGTTTACCCTCTATAAGATATAATGACTTCTCATTACGTGTTGATCATGTTATGTCTAATTTTAAAATGGATATGAATCTTATAATTGTCGGTGACTTTAATTTACCTAATATTGATTGGAATCAATTAGATACCTTTTCACCATCTCCAGCATCGTTTGCTCTATTAAATATGATTTCTCATTATAATCTGAGTCAGCTTAATCAAATAGTAAATAAACGTGGAGTTATTCTTGATCTTATTTTATCTTCTAATAATAAAGTTGTTTTCTTTGAGGATTTTGATCCTATTGTTGCTATAGATGTACACCATCCTGCACTTTGTTTTATGTTTCCTGTAAGAATTGAAAGTAAATATGGGATTTCCGGTACTTATATGGATTATCGAAATTGTAACTTAGATCAGATTTTTTTAGAACTCACAGCGATTGACTGGAATAGCTGGAACTGGAGCCAAGATATTAATGATTTATTTTCTACGTTTTCTAGTACTCTTAGTAATATTATTCTGAAATACACCCCATCAAGGATCACTAGAAGTGATAAATTTCCTCCTTGGTTCCCCCTTCACTTAGAAAGCTTGTTATAGAGAAAAAGATTCTTCACAAACAATTTAAGCGTTCATTGAAATTAGCAGATTATCTTAAATTTGTTTTCATTCGTAGACGTTGTCGCGAGTCTTCCAGGTTATATTTTAAGGAGTACATAACTCGGATTCAAGACTCCTTGTCTATTAATCCAAAATCCTTTTGGAGTTTTCTTAGTAATTATCGCCGTAGTTCAACAACTTTAAATGTCTTGAAATATAATGATCGTTCTGTTGATGATCCTAAATTAATGGCTGATTTATTTGCACAATTTTTTTCTTCGGTGTTCAATGTTGATTCAGCATCTGAGGAACATATATCGGATCCTCAAAATTTTAATAGTAATGCTAATTTAAATCATGAATCTATTCAAGATATTACTTCCTTTTCATTATCTTCTTGTGTGGTGACTTTTGAGGAAGTATATAATGCTCTTAATAATTTAAATCAGTTTAAAGGGTGTGGGCAGACGGAATACCATCCAAAGTTTTAAAATCCTGTGCCACTTTATTATATTATCCTTTAGCTAAATTAATTAATCTATCCTTTTATTATGGGGTTTACCCTGAGGTTTTGAAAATGAGTTGTGTCATCCCTATTCATAAATCAGGGTCCTTAACTGACGTTAATAACTATCGTCCCATAGTAATTCAGAATGCTCTGGCCAAGGTTATTGAAAAGATATTGTTGAATAATATCAACAATTATTTAACCAGATTCATATCTTGCGATCAACATGGATTTATGGCTGGTCGTAATACTGTTACAAATTTGGTGACTCTTGAACAGGATATATTATTGGCCTTTAAGCGTCACCAACAGATGGATGTTATTTACAAAGGCATTTGATAAAGTCGATCATGTTCTACTTCTGAGTAAGTTGAAACTTTGTGGCATTACTGGTTCGAATCTTATCTTGAGCAGCGTCAATTGACAGTAAGATTTGCATCTTCATATTCCTCTTCCTTTATTGCTCGCACAAGTGTCCCTCAGGGCTCACATCTTGGTCCAATTTTATTTAATCTATTTATTAATGATTTAGTTAATTTGATTGGTGTACGCCTGTTGCTTTTTGCAGATGACGCGAAACTCTATTTTCCAATTTCCTCATTACAGGACTGTGAATTGCTGCAAAACAATTTGCAGATAGTTTATAACTGGTGTAACTTGAATCGAATGATCTTAAATCCTAATTAATGTAAATGTATGTCTTATTATAAATCTCACACTTATATTAAGTTTGATTATTGTATACTGGATAACAAATTATCTCGTTGTGATCGGGTATTGGACCTTGGTGTTAATTTTACTAGTTCATTGAGTTTTGACGTTCATATTAGTCGTATTACCAGGAAGGCAAATAAAATTCTTGGCTTGTTTACTACGTTCTTTTAAATTTTTTGATCGGCCTTCTACCCTCATTCTTCTTTATTGTACATATGTTAGACCAATCTTGAATATGCTTCTATTGTTTGGAACCCTTATCATCAAGGTTTAACTGTTGAATTACAAGCAGTTCAGAATCGATTTATACGTTTTTTAAATTATCATTTTGGTTTTGGTTTACCTAGAATGTCTTCAAATAATACGAGTTCTTTTTCAGGTCTTATTCCTTTACTTCAGAGAAGAAGGATGCATGATGGCATTTTTCTTTTTAAACTGGTGAATGGCTTAATCGATTCTCCCATTTTACTGAGTCATATTAATATTAAGATTCCCAGTGTTACACGTAGTATCGATATATTTTTTATCCCTCGTTGTACTACAAATTACGAGTATAATTCTACCATTATCCGTATTCAAAGATTGGGTAATTTTATATCTAATTATATTGATCTTTTTAATTGTAATGTTTCTGATATAAGGAATTTTCTTTTATCCTTTGATGGTATTTTTTAAATATTCTGTGGTTTTTCTTTTAATAATTTTGATTTTTCTTTCTCCTTCAATAATTTATTATTTTTTTTTTAATATTTTTTCTGTTATGTAATTATATTATGTTTTCTTTTTTCCTGTTTTATTTGTATATATGGGATTTCCCGTTGGAATGTAGTAAATAAATAAATAAATAAATAAATTGGAGTCATTGTTGCTTATGGTGGGATGTGAGACATGGTTGAGGTTTTGGCTTCTCATGGTTCATACCGGGTCACAGTGGGCAAAAATGACAATCTAGCCGGAAAAAAATCATTTTGCATACTTTTAATTTTAGACTTTTTTTTCGTGGAAATGTCTCTATTAGTAACCGATGTTACTTTATCTTACAATCAAAATGTCATTCCAACTCATTAACGTTTTAGAATACCGAATTATACATATTTGCTATACTCAGTTATATCGCCACAAAATAATCGAAAACATTGTATAACACAGTGTCTTCATCATTTTGAGCTGATAAGCGATAGTTGTAGGCCTTTCAGTTGTTGACATACGCATGTAACATATCCGTGTGAGAACTGCCAGTTTAGACAGACTTTTAAAACCCGTGTCAAGGGGTGTCACAATAACATCAACTGCTCTGAGTAGAGTATGTTGTACACATCAGACTGTGTTAAAACCATAGTGCGGTAAAGTGCGGAAAAAAAATTATTACATTTTTTGTACAATGATGTAGGCCACCGAAATTACTCATGGAGAACTCTGTGACGTGCTCCTGGATAAAACAGAGACAAAACTCTCGCACCATCGTTTGTCATCAGGAAACTAAGTTTGGAGAATTGTTCTGAAGATATTCTTGTGAGTGTCAGTAAAACAGTTCAAACTTTACATGTAATTTCTCTTTATTACTACATCTAGTATCGTTTGAATTACTGATCAGTGATCATATCAATTATTGAATTAAGAATCATTTTTAAATTATCAGTTTATACGTATTGCAGGTTACATGTTTCGGGGAAAGTTTTGATATTAGAAAGGAAATGGGGTATTGGTATGTGAATGATATTTGCATACGCATACCACTGTATAGTGTTACCTACAGAGTAGGTATATATATAATAAGCATATTAAATAATACACATCCTGTGCTCAACGAGAATTACACGAAAAATATTTTTTCCGGCTAGATTGTCATTTTTGCCCACTGTGCGGGTGTCCCAAAAATGAGCGACGATTTGAAAGAACAATTAACGAAAAACGGAAGGCGATAGAAATGTACGGTTTGCTACGTTCTGCTGAGGAAACCAGGGAATGCATTCGCACAAAGTTTAAAAATTAGTTACAAAATTCGTCAACAGATGGCGATGCTGACGGGGGAAAGTATAAAACGTTTTCAAAATAACCACCATTTGCAGCAACAACGTGGTGCATAGGATAAAATGACACAAATCGCATATGCCTGTGCAAACATTTCAGTTGCTGCAAATGGAGGTTATTTTGAAAACAATGTTTTATAGTTTTCCCCTGTCAGCAGCTCCATCTGTTGACGAATTTTGTAACTTGATGGGAATAAATTCCCTGGTTTCCTAAGCAGAACCAAAGACGACAAGAAAGGCAGAACGCAGCAAACTGTACATTTCTATCGCCTTTGGTCTTTCGTTCATTGATTTTTCAAATCGTCGCTCATTTTTGGGACATTCGATAAATGATGCACTCTGGATTGTTCTTCTTACTATCCAAATTGAAACATCCTTCTTCAGATCTGTAGCAATCTGCTTCGCTGTCATGGTCAGAGAATTTGCCTTGCGAATCACCAAGCGTTTTTCTCTTTTTGACATATTTTTAGGCCGACCAGATGGTTTCTTCACTCCATAATTTCCTGGAACTTTGAAGAATTTAACACAACTGTTTTAGATCTGTAACTTTTCAACAATTTGTATTGAGGACAAATCAACATTTTTAAAGGCCATATTTGTCCCTTTTCCTTCACTCTACATAGTGCCAAATTTATAATGGCAAATTCATATAACGAAGTTTTTTTTGCCGAAAAATAAAAACTGCAGACTCAATCATGTTATGTAGAGTTCCGTTATATAGAGGGAGCACTGTATTTAATTTCTCATCTGCTAACAAATTCTACAGGTTTAAGTTGGTACTTTGAATAAGATAAAAATTATAAATCATATATCAATAACATATATTAAAAATGATGCTGGTGTTATAAGTTTGCACTTAGCTAAGATAAACCCTACTTTTTAGAAATCCCCATAATCAATGGTCTGGGGATCGAGGCCACGCTATTGGAACATTTCGTCCAATCAATCTGCCTTTCAGTAAAAACAAAAAGCAAAAATATGTTTTACAGGGATGATTATGTGTGGCGGCGCAGCATCATGTTGGAATGTTAAGTTTCCCAATACGAGGTGCTACCCAAAATTTCTCGAAATTGTTTTATTCTGACCGAACCGTAAGAGGTACGAACTTTTGCCGATAGAAAATGTTAGGGGTACGTCTCAGCTGTAATTGTGTCAAGCGGTGTCATCCTATGTCCACATGATTTTGAGTTTCAGCTGTTTTTGTCATTCTCTGTGTTGGTCGTGTTGCGATTCTTGATATTAAAGCGAAAGAAAACTGCGGCTGAAACCCACAGACTGTTGAAGGAGGCTTTTGGTGAACAAGCTTTAGGCCAAACCCAAACATTTGAGTGGTTTAAGTGTTTCAAAGATGGTCAGGAGTCTGTGGAAGACGACAAGCATTCTGGTCGACCATCAACAAGCACAACTCTGGAAATGATCACGTAAGTGCGTGACGTGATCCGAGAGGACTGAAGTCAGAGCATCCACGATGTTTGTGATCGCCTTGGACTGTCATACGGGATGTTTTGAGACGATTGAGGGAAAACATGAGACGCAAAAGGCAGAGATGTGGAAGAAGAAAGACTGGCTGCTCCATCAAGATAATGCTCCGGCGCACAAATCGCTCGCTGTAAGGGACTTCCTCAACTAAAACAACATGACTGCTGTCCCCTGGCGCCCTGCGAATTCTACCGCTTCCGAAAATTGAAATTGCGGTTAAAAGGGCGGCGATTTGACTCCATTGAAGTGATCCAAGTGAAATCGCAGCAGGTGTTAAACATGTTCCAACCTGGGAACTTCCAAGAATGCTTCCGGAAGTGGAATGCTTCTGGAAGCGATGTATAGATGCCCAAGGAGACTACTTTGAAGGTGACGGTGGAAATTAAAAGATCGGTTACATATTTCGGGAAATTTTGAGTAGCACCCGGTATGTCTTGTTACCTGATGTAAGGAATAACGTGATCCTGTAAAATCCGTAGGTAATGGCCACCTGTGATTGTCACAGTTACCAAAACACCATCGTTCTGTTCTTTGAAGAAAATCGGTCCAATGTGCACAGATCAAAGTTGCAACCACACGCACAAGCAGCCAAAAAACTATTTAAACCAATTTGCATTTTTTAAGATTGGAAACATTTCCACATTATGCCAATATGAACATGTTAAAATATTATTATAATCTGTTCTTTAACAAAACCATTAGCCACCCTGTATATAGCGATATTATTTTTAATTTTCACAGACTTGTCAAAAATCCACTGTTTGGACAGAATTTGATTGGGGAAAAAATTAAGACCAGCTAACTTAAACTTTGAATAACTTGAAACGACCAAGAGTTTGTTTTGGTTTGTTTGCCATCTAGCAACTTCACACAAATTTGGTCATCGATTCACAGAGCTTTTTAAGCTGTTATGTGGGATATCATCCGATGCAGCCCAGATGTGTCTTCAACCGTTGCATTGAATGATTTCGTTTTCCATTACGAGGTCTTCCAGAGATTCTGAATGGACTTTAAGTCCGGGCTGCCAGAATGGAGTGTTTTTGTACCATTCCATTGTCATTGAAGCCTAGTGAATAGGGGCATTGACTTGCTGGAAAACAAATTTAGAATTATTCAGCTCATCTTGCAGTGGAAGTAAATGATTTCCCAAAGTGTCTTGGTAATCAAGTGCTGTTGACTTTGGTCTCACGTAGGCCAGTTCATTTTTGCTGAAAAAAGCTCCCTAAAATCATTAATGGCCACCACCTTGAACCTGGCGTGACAAAAACTTTTCTTCCTGTTTCAAGTCGTACCAATAATAGCAGATACCATCTGGGCCAACGAGGTTAAAGTTTTTTTCGTCACTATAAACGACGCGATTCCAGTGATCAGTTACCAATGTGATCTTTTGTGTAAACTTCACTCTTGCTTCCGTCAGCTTTTATCGGCCTCGGTGGCTCAGTGGTTGCGTGATCGCCTCTGATGCCCGAGGACGCAGGTTCGATCCCGGCCAAGGACGACGAGGATTTTTTGAGGGGGGAAATCCTGAGATCACGCAGTTCCTTCGAAAGGGAAGTAAAGCAGTTGGTCCCATGTAGACGGTTGCCGGCTGAACGTTAAAGAACCCTTGCGAGGCAAAATTTGCAGCCCCTATAACGCAGTCCTGAAATGACCATGGCAGTTGAAAAGGACGTTAATACCAAACAAACCAAACCAAACCGTCGGCTTCTGCATTGGCTTTGGTTTCAACTAGAATTTGATGTAAACATGATTTGATGAAGATTTTAAAACATTTTTTGGGAAAGCATCTGTAATCGACAAAAACTGGAGCGTTACAGTGTATAAATTTGCTAACATATGATGAGTGTTTAAGATTAAGGTTGATATCAGTAGTAGTTTACTCGGTGAGTAGGAATACAGCAATAATTATTGCAGTATGTCAGCCTATGATTCAAATTGAACTTCCTCAACCGCAATAACGGCTGCTAAGTTTATCCTCGGCAAGAAAACTGCTCTCGTCCTTTTTCATGGCAACGGTGCAGTAGGTTTTCCGTGAAAAGGACTACAGTGATATGGCCCCATGCCTTTCTGTAAGATTTTTTATACAAATAAATGTTGATTTATATTCAATGTTGTAAGGATTTTGTGTTAGCATGTGTGCAACAAAAGTGATATGAAGAATAAATACTCTCTTGGCCCTTACAGGCAATATGCAATATCTGTAAGTTTAATGAAATTGCATATGCAAGTCGACTGCAAATTATGTGCATTGAGAATGGAAATATTTCATTTTTTTAAATCTGTCTGGCCAGTTATTATACACTTCTGATGTCAGGTTTGACATGTCTGCACCGTTGTATGCTTGCGTATGTAAGGGATGCATCTCCTGCTACAAAATTAGTTAGTAGGAAGAACACAATACCACGCGGAAATGAGCTAATACTTTCAACGTGGTGTGGTGATTAGGTGCCATATCAGCAATTTTTCAATTCAAGGAACTGCGAGCAACTGAGAGATTCCAAAATCAACAGTAGCTGATGTGATTTGAAGATGGAAGACTAGTGCTATAACTACCGTATTTTCGCGTCAATAACCCGCGAACAAGAAAAGCCCGCACCCCTGGATAACCTGTGAAAAATTATTTTATATGTAATAAAATTTTTTTTATAAGCCCCTTGTATTCCCTGTGAAGTAAACTCACAAGAATATTATTGATGAAAAACAGAAAATAATATTGCACAGCCTGGATCGACCCCGGCCGAAGGCTGCTGGTTAGGTCTCGAACTTCGCGGATGGATGTGGCTGCAACAAAAAAAAAAATTTACAATTTACAAGAATAGTATATACAATATACAGTTCATTATACAGTACATTAATTCACTTTTTATTTGAATTTCCCGTCGCCTAAAGTAATTTCTCAAAAAGATGGCAACTTGAAAACTGCTTCGATCTGACGAAGTTGCATTCTCTCCTGATGAACTTCAAACGAAATCAGCGTATAATATACACCATAGTACTTAAATTATACAATGCATACAATGTACAGTTCAATTTTTTACTTAAATGCAATAATCTACCCCGTAAAGGTCTGGATTACTAGTCTCTTTGACTCCCTCTGGTGCCAAGTTTGCTAGTACATTCTCTCATGGCAGTTAGAGCAGTCGGGAAAGTTCAGAATCTGCTGTCGTTGTAAAAAAAAACAAAATTAAAACCTACGGGATATTGACGCGAAAATATGGTACTGCAAAATCATGTCCTGGCAGGCTTCGTAAACCGAGACGGATGGTCGGAAAATCACGTCGGTCCTCTGCAGCTGATTTAACATCTGAAATGCAAAACTCCACCGATCTCGTGTTTGCACTAAAGCTATCCGAAATGAACTGATTCATTAGGTTTTCATGGCAGAGCAGCTGCACAAACCTCACATCACTCCTGTAAACGCTAAACGAAGTTTAACACTGGTGTTTAGCTTGCAGTTCCCGGACTTTAGAACACTGGAAAATCGTTCCGTGCAGCAACGAATCACGATTTACACTTGGAAATCAGATGTAAGTGTGTGGGTGTAGCGATTACCCAGAGAACGATTCTATCCAAACTGTATCGTCCAATAGTGAAATTTTGAGGAGGGTCTGTAATGATTTGCAACAGTTTTCCTTTTTTGGACCTGGGCCATTGGTTGTATTGAGTGAAAACATGAGGTCTACAAACTACCTCAACATTCTGACCAATAGAGCCTAGAATCACACTTCATGACTGACTGTGTCATCCCAACAGTGAAGTTTGGCGGTTAGTGGTGTGATGGTGTGGTCGTGTTTTAGCTGGTTTGGATTATTCCACGCTTTCTACGTTGTGGCAGCAGTTTGGTGAAGAGCCATTTGAGTACAGTTGAAGCGCCTGGTTTCCAGAGAATAATATTCAGGAACTTGAGTGGGCTCAATCCCAATGAACATCTTTGGGATTCGTGCACGTCCAATGCGACCGGAAACACATATCCAACTTGTGCAGGTTTAGGAGGACTGGGCAAAAATACCGGTTGCTTGCTATCAGAAACTATTGGAGAGAATGCCACGGCATGCGGACGCTGTGCTTATGGCAAAAGGTCACAATACACGCTATTAGACACGCTTTAAATAAAGCGTCTGTTCCATATAACATGTGTCCAATTTCAATTGAGCAGTCAGTGTATGTGGCTGATACTGTATCGATAGAAGTGGAGAACTGTCCACAAGACCTTCTATACTTTCGTGCTAACTTTCACATTTGGTTGTTGTGCTATTCCCCTCGACGACTGCAGTCACATCTGTAATTGTCCGTTCTGACACTAATTTCTGTCCTTTAATGCCGCATGCTCTAATGGTACCCTTATGACACTCTAAAATATTCAGTGCTAAGATATAGCAAGTAGTTCGTCAAACAACTCGAAATGACAACAGCGAATATAGCATTATTATGTACGTTTTCTCAATCGAGTTCATATTCGGAGATCTTGCTGGCCACTCAATGGGTTGAATATCATCACTTTGCAGAAAATCCTCCACATCAGAGCTGTGTGGGGACGTGCATTATCGTCCATGAGAATAAAATCAGGACCCATGATAAACTGTTTGCATACCTGTTCCTTCAAACTTCTGAACATCGATGGAGGGCCTTTGGGAATTTCAATGCATAAGCAGGTTGTGACGTGTTCTAAACACACAAAGAGCAGCTGTTGCATTGGCCTGGTGAAGAAAAACAACTTCACAAGTAACGTGCGTTAAGGCAATGTAAAATGCATGTTGAACTAAGCTGATCTTCGGAATGTCTTTCAGAGCTTCACCCATGTCTTTATATCCTGAATTACTGGTGCTATTGTTACCAATGTAGTCAAAAGTTTGCATTATGGACTTTTACCTGCATTTTATGCTAATTCTCAGCTACGTAGACTACAACAGCGCCACCTTTACCCCTATCGGTGACGTTTACGAAATGCTTCTTCACATATCGTCATTAGCCCGCTACCAAATTTGGTGCTTTTGGTTGTAAGATCGAGCTAGAGATGGTTCCCGGTATTGTCGGTTTACTTAAATGCACCTGGTTATAATTACAAGGTACTTGTGTAGCTTAGCTAAACGGTGTGCCTGCATAAGCATTTGCAACTACCTAAGGTTATTATTGCTGGATGGTTTCATCTGTTATACAGCATTTCTGGTAGGTCACTTTGAGTGATCCTAGATAATGTGTTTCTGTAGCCTTTAGTGTTAATAATTTGGCAATATTGGTTCCTTCACTTTCTCCAAAGACACTCCCTTCACCAAACCAGATTATTCTGACCAGTCGATGTTTCTAGGCAAATTAGCTGTGATTTCGCGGAGAAGTTTCTACAGGGCCAGACCATTATAAATAGAGAAGCAGGTTGTTTGGAACAGTAAAAGTGATTGTTTCTGAAGATTTGGGTAAACGACACCATTTAACAGCCTGTTAACCTGGGATGATTGTTGGCGCTCGGAGCCATGGAGCAAGTATCACCAAAACAGCTGCGTTCATTAAACGTTCAAGAGCAGGTGTTGTTCAAGTGTTTAAAGACTGGAAAACTGGGTCTGAATGTGAGTTGTGGCCCATCAGTGACTAGTCCATGTCCAGGCAGAACGGAGAGTCGCAAGACTGACACAAGACAACAGAAGTGCAACAGTGCATCAAATTACAGCACTTCTTAATCGGGGATCCTCTCAAATAATCTCTGAACGCACTGTTCGCTATACACTGTATCGTATGGGAGAGGAAGCCGAAAACCTGTTTAAACACCTTTGCTGTCTGTAGTAACAAGATTAAAACGTTTCCAATTCGCATAGGAACACAAGGGATTGGGCAGTCGTTCATTGAAAAAAAAATCATATGTTCCGATGAATCACGTTTCCAGTTGCATCATGCAGATGGCAGAGTGAAAATCTGGCGAAGAAAGTATGCTTTCCTGGCATGATTTGGACCCTTGAATTTATATGGAGCAACGTCTGAATAGTACAACACAACATATCTAAGTATCATTGCTTATCAGGTCCGAGCTATCATGTTGATTGCATATCCCAATGGAGATAGCCTTTTCCAATAAGATAATACGCGATGCCACGATGCTCGTATTATGCAAAAGTGGTTTCATGAACAAGGCGGAGACTTTACCTTGCTTAGGTGGTTCCAATTGAGCATTTGTAGGACGAAGTTGAAAGAGACATCAGGCAACTGGTTTCACAACCATCAAATCCCACACAACTGGACAGTGCATGGTGTCAGATTCTCTGCATCACCTTTAATCATCTCGTGGAGTCAATGCCATGAAGAATCACCGCAGTATTGAAGGCAAAAGGTGGCCCAACAAAGTACTGATGGGGTGGTCATAATAATCCGAGTGGCCAGTTTATTAGGACACCCCCAATACTGTGTTGCCCCACCCCTAGCAGCTATAACAGCACGAATTCGCCGTGCCATGAATTCAATTAGCCGCTGGAAGCATTGTTTCGTGATGTTTGTCCATGCGAATGTTAACGGCTGCTCCCATTGATGCTTATTGGATGGTGGTGGATCCATGCCTCGACTAACCCATCCCAGCTCATTCCAAAGATGTTTGATGGGGTTCAAATCCGAGGACTGTGATGGCCAAAGGAGTAAGTTGAATTTCATTATCGTGCTCCTGGAACCATTCCATGACGATACGAGCCTTGTGGCATGGAGCATTGTCCAGCTGGAAATATCCTTCCGATGGGGGAAACACAGTAGCCATGAAGGGATAAACATGGTCGGCAACAATGTTCAGGTAGCCCTGACCATTAAGGCGTTGTTCTATAGGTATCAGCGGACCAAGAGTATGTCAGGAAAACATTCCTCAGACCACTACAGAGCCGCCACTAGGCTGAATAGAGGAAACCAGACAGGAGGAGTCCATCGCTTCGTGCTGTTGTCTCTAAATTCTGCGTCGGCCATCTGCATGGTGCAATAGGAAATGGGATTCATCTGGCCACCAGTCGTCGATCACGGGAAAATTGGAGATGTTTTTTTGCGGTTTTTGGAGGAGATCAAAGGTACCCGGACTGGCCGTCGGCTGTTGTAGTGCGTTCAGAGATGTTAATGTAGGACGTGTAGTGCGTTCAGAGATGTTATTCTGCGTCCCAGTTTTGTATTCCACAGTTAGTGATGAGTCGTGACGTTTCTATTCACACAAACAAGCATTCTCGTTCAATGCTCATCCCTTGTATTAAAGAGTCGTTTGCAACCATATGCTTGTCTCTGGCTGGTTCTTTTTTGGTTGTTTAATCAGTCCTGGTAAACCCTTGAAATGGTTGCTCGGGAAAAGCCTAGAAGAAGTGCGGTTTCAGAAATACTTAGTCCACCTCGCCGGGCACCAACTATCATCCCATGCTCAAAGTCGCTCAGATTCTTTGTTTTCCCCATGGCGACAGTCAAACTGCTTGCAGTTGACAGATGTGTTCATGCTTTATATTGGTACCAACTGCCACGGACCAAATGATACGTAGTAATTGCAATGCCAATGGATTTGCATAGTCATGGGTTTTCCTAATAAATTGGCTATTCAGTGTACGTGTAGGTCTATTCCAAATGCTAATTTTGCAATTGTAACAAACCTCTTATTGCATATCATACTTTGGTAATTATAAAACTTACTTTTTTATACAAGTAAACAGTTTTATTAGTTCGTCATACACAAAATTTAACCAATAATAATAATAAATAATCAGAATTATAAGACATAAATTCAACAACTTCCGATTAAAAAATAAAGAAAATATAATTACCATTCCGCAAAGGAAAAATATTAAATTACTTTCTGAATGGAATATTATAAACTTCAAGAAGTTCTAAAAAAAAAAAATGTATAATCTCTTGTCTATTTTGATAAATTAAAAAATAAAATTACAAACATGATTTTCTATTTAGATTGAGCTTTGGAGAATTTGTTGTACTGTTCTTCATTCATCAATTTATCTATTTCATTTGGAAAAGACAATTCCACTTTAAAAAGCCAACCTAGAAAAGAGTAATTTTCTCAGTTAGTGTTTTGAAAAAATAATCAATGAGAATGAAAATTAATATTTCTAATAAATTCATTACCCTCTTTGTAACAGGATGTATTTATCAAAGATGATTTATCTTCCACAGCAGAATTCTTTTCTAAAATTTTACCCGAGACAGGACAATAAAGTTCACTTGCTGCTTTTACACTTTCTAATGTTCCACACTCGTCTGAAAACAGTGATAACCATGTTAAAAGAGTAATTACCTTAGACTGTGAATGTGAAGACTAACATAAGAGAGACGACCAACCGTTTTTTATATTAAGAATTGAATACACATGTATGTACATTTTGGTTGCTATGAGGCCTTCTTTCAGCATGACTGAACAGATAATAATCGACAATCGGACAGTGAAGTGTACATTTGTTCAGGTGGGACGTAAGCAGTGCTTACACGATTCTCACCCTTCCAGAATAAATTCCACATGAAATACACGGAATTAGGCAAGAAGCCTGACTAACCCAAAGAGGTCTTCCACATTATGAAAAAAAAAAAATAATAATAAGATTGACAATTGTCAGAAGTGGGAGAGGGGGAGGGGGTGGTATCACATTTTCCAATAATCCAGGAAGGAAACGTTGCCAATGTCTTCGAAGTTGACATCAAGAATATGCCTCGGTTTTCTATACTTTGTATGCCACTTCATTTCCATCAGGTTATTCAGTATTCCAGCCACCAGTTCATTGTTATGGCTCTTCATCGTCTGCACCATGTTCATCAGGAGATCTTGGACATACTTTCTAACGTGAATCATATTCAGATCCGAATGGATGTAATTAATGATTTTTTTATGGTCCTTCTTCCAAACTGGGCAATAGTCCTTAGTGTAACATTCTGGAACGACTGGAGTTAACTCCATCTGCTTCTACAACTATTCGCCCACGCAGGCATACCATAGAGGAGGATGGTCCGAATCACAGTCTTATATAGTAGTAATTTATTGTCGATGCTGAGGGCGTTGTTTCTGCCCAGAAGAGCTAAAAGACTGTACTTAGTCTTCTTCAACTTGTTCAGAGTGTAAGTCACGTGACGATTCCAGGAGAGTCTTGAGTCGATGATAACGCCAAGGTACTTGTAGTTGTCAACCCACTCGAGTTTCTTATTGAATAGAACCAGGGAATCAGGGGGACACTTGAGCTTTTTGTTGAAGTACATGACTTTGCATTTTCCGACGTTTCCAGCACTTAAACCAGTCTTCGAACTTCTTTAAGGCGTTCTGCAGCCCATGCCATGATGGCAGTATCATCAGCATAGAAATACAGGGTGATTCAGAAAGGTAGGTCAAGAATGAAATACCATGTGCAGTTTGTAGCGGGGAACAAAATTTTTCCTATAAACATGGGTCCGTAAATGCATCCTTACAGAGATAATGCAACTTGTATGAGGTAGGAATGACATTACAGTAGGTGTTCAAAATGCCGACCCTGAGCCTAGATGAAGGTGTTTAGTCTGCGTATGATTTTCTCATGATCTCTGGTAAAGATGTCCAGAGAATCACTGACTTTTCCACATGCTGTTGGTAAATCCTTTCCGCTTCAGTAGCATTACCCTGTGCCTCGCCATAGACGAGAAGCATGTCCGCCAGCGATCCATTGTATGACAATGGAGTTACAAGTTTCGTTTCCTCTCTTTTAAAGCAGAGAACACGAACAATTTACATGTTTAGATCCTAATTTACATGGACCCTACCATTGCCGTCCGGATAGCATACATCCATTCCTACCTCGTACAAGTTGCATTATCTATGTAAGGATGCATTTCCGGACCCATGTTTTTAGGAAAAATATTGTTCCCCTCTACAAACTGTACATGGTATTTCATTCTTGACCTACCTTTCTGAATCACCCTGTATAAATTACACTTCTCGGGTTTTGGAAAATCGTGCACAAAATAATTAAAGAGAACGGGCCCAAGGACAGAACCCTGTGGGACACCGGCCTTCACCTTGCGGGGCGTGGAGAAGTTTTCGCCAACTTTGGCTTGATAGAATCTGTCGCTAAGAAAGGATTTCACCATCATAATCAAATCAGGAGGGAACCCGTCTCTAATCATCTTATAGATTAGCCCCTCGTGCCACACCTGATCGAAAGCTTTACTGACTTCAAGAAAAACCACGCCACAATACCTGGAAAGGTTTAGTGGGGTGCTCAGATCTTCAACGAGCCTCCATATCTGCATCTGACACGAGTGGGCGGCCCGAAAGCCAAACTGTTCTTTCCGCACTAAACCATTGGTGAGACAGTAGTCTTTGAACCTGGTGAGGATCGTTTTCTCCAAGACTTTATACATCGACTGGACGGGAGTAGGCCAATAGGCCGGTAGCTCGCGGGAATTGGAGGATTTTGCCCTTGTTTGGGGATACTTACACAATAGACTGCTTCAAAGCAGTTGGTAAATAGAAAAACTTCCAACAGTCGCTTATGATATTCGAGATGTCGCTAATGATGTTCTTTGGGAGATTCTTTAAAGCGTTATTATTTACCTTGTCTCTTCCTGGAGCCTTTATCTTTTTCAGATTTATTATGATGGTGGCTATCTCTCCAGCTTCGATGATGATCTTAGTTATAGGCTGCGGGACTTCATAAAAGTTGGCAAGACCATCTTCCACAGTCTGGGTTAGATCAAGGGCCGGTATCCGTTATCTACTGTGAACAGCCGCATATTCTTTATCTCCTCTTTTTGTTGCTTGGTCAAGGGTAGTGAGTGTGCTTTTCTAATCATGAAGACGGGCCATGCTGCAATACTAAATAACTATCGGATTCTGCTCCAGGTTAGTGATCAAAGGCACTTAAATTTTCTTGAATCACTGGAAATTTCCAAAAAACGTACTGGAGAACTCTTGAACTCAGATGAAGGTCCCATGGATTTCTCTGATTGATCGACCTTCGTGGAAGTTATTAAATAAGGATGTTAGTGGTTGTAATTTCTCTCAATGGTTCTTATAACTCTCTGTAATTATTGTAATGCTCCTTTTGGCTGGCTATTATAACTCTCTGTATTGTATTACATAATTACTTGTAAACTTATTATCAATTCAGTCATGCTGAAAGAAGACCGCATAGTGACCGAAATGTACATACATGTGTATTAAATTCTTAGGGGAAAAGCGATTGGTTGTCTCTCTTGCGTTAGTTGATGATCATATTATTTAAAAACAAAATACAGAATAAGCCTTCACCCCCATCCCCACAGGAGTTTTAAGATTATTACCTTAAATCAACCTTTGACGAGTGCATTCAAGTTATAACACCTCCGACTTTTTTTTTCTCGAGACTAGAAGTAGATAGAAACATGCAATTTGTTTTAAAATATGCGTGCACTCCATTGTGAATGCATGACAGAAATGGCAGCACTGTATGGCAAACAGAACTTTAGCGGCAGCGGCTAGAGTCAGGACTGTTTTTGATACTTAAAATTGCGACATTATCATTACAAGAACAGCGTGTAATCATTCGTTTTCTCCATTTGTGTGGTTTGACACCGATTGAAATTCATCGCCAGTTGAGTGAAACATGGAAGTGTCTAATTTGCATTCGTGGCAGAACGTCGTGGGACAACAAACCAAGACAATCTTGGCCTCGCACCAGCCGGTCTGACGACATAATCAAGCGAGTGGAGAAAGTTATTTTGGAGGATCGCCGAATGAGTGTGGAACATATCGCCTCCAAAGTTGGCATTTCCGTGGGATCTGTGCACACAATCCTGCATGAAGACCTGAAAGATATGTGAAGAACTTAAAGTGATTTCTCATGCTCCCTACTCACCTGATTTGGCTCCTAGCAACTTTTGGCTGTTTCCAACGATGAAAGATCCTCTCCATGATCGCACATTCACTAGCTGCGCCACTATTGCATCAGCGATTTTCAAGTGGTCAAAACATACTCCTAAAGAAGCGTTCCAGCGGCCATGGAATCATGGCGTCGCCGTTGTGAAAAATGTGTACAAATGGGAGATTAAATCTGCAGGGAGATTACGTTGAGAAGTGACACAAGTTTCACAGTTTTCGTGTGATTAATTTGTGAGAAAAAAAAATCGGAGGTGTTATAACTTGAATGCACCTCATATAAGAAAAAAAATAGTGTATTAAAATAAAAAAAAAATTATTTATTCCTCTCGAGAGTCGCAGGTTCGAATCCCATTGACAAGAGAACTATATGAACCTGCATCTCACAGTTTCACAGCAAACTGAGATATTTTACTCACGTAAAGCTATTGGGCCGTAAACTTAATTTTAAAGGACTGACAACAGATGACGGACTCAGCACCGAAAGGTGACATTCCGCACGAAAGCCAACCGCAAATGAAAGTATGGCATTACGCTGGAAGAATCAGCATGTGTCAGTTGGGAGACGTGTAAACAGCAGATTTGTTTAGTGCAACGAAGATGTCGATTTTTGTGCCAAAGAAACGCAATGTGCAGGAAGGCATTTCATTTCCATTTGAAGAACTCGGCAGCAGAAAGTCTTGAAGCGTTACTTTTTCATTTAGGTTTTCCTCGATTAGTGGAGGAATGCCATATATTCGGTGGTAGATACTTGCACAGTCGTAGTCGTCACTGCCCTGAAGAAGAAGTGAATTCGAAACATATAGGCAAATAAACCAAGACCTGTTCCTTATTTCTCGTTCATTGACAACAAAATTGACCAAGATGCAACTACCGGAAAGTCTTCGTTTGCTGTCCGAAGCTTATGGGGAGTATGCTCCGTAGATTTCAACGTGAATACAGCAAAGCTAAATAGCCATTATTTGAAAGTGATTCTCTTATTTGGCGAGATCAGAAGGGATCTATTTGGAGCTACACAAACCTGGTGAAACCATTACAGGAGCACGTTACCGACAACAACTTGTGCAGCTGAACTGCGAATTGAAAGCAAAACGATAGGAATACCTCAGAAGACGATAGGAATACCTCAGAAACGATAGGTGATCTTCCAGCAGGACAACGCTCGGCCCCATGTCTCTCAAATGGTGAAGGAAACGCTAGAGCTGCTTGGATGGGATCTTCTACCCGATCTACCTTATTCCTCACTCCTTGCTCCTTCTGATTACTACTTGTCTCATTCCATGCAGAATCACCTTTCTGACCAGCACTTCAGTTCCTTTGAAGATATCCAAAAATGGATTAATGAGTAGTTCTCCCGCCAAGGAATCTGTCTCTTACCGGCCATATGGGAAAAGATTGTAGGTAACGATGGCCAATAGGTACTTTGATTAACAGGTACTTAACCTTTTTTTCGTACTAAATGCTCATTGTCACAGAAAAAAACCTTTAAAATGAAGTTTAGGATCCAATACTGTTGATGTTTGCAAAGTAAGAAATCACAACATTTTGTTTCTTTCAAAATAAACAGCGAAAATGAAAAAATTTGAGCACACCTAGACATACAAAGACTCCATTGTTAGATCACAGTTAAAGTATTGTATATATTAACTTCTTTCCTCCACCATTTGACAATAAGCACGAATCCAACGGAACTACTTCCTATGAAGGAGCAGCAGACTATAATTGAATGGATTTTGAACTTTCTAAACACGCTTGTTTTTGAAAAAGTGATTAAAATTACCTAATTGCCATCCCGTATAAAAATCTGTATAGTAATTAATAACTATTTCCTTAAAGAGAAGATAATAATAAACTAAAGATATATTTCAAATAAATCTTAAATACGAGGGGCGTTCAAATTTGACCTGGACTTTATTTTTTATAAAATCAGAAAACTACAAAAAACCACACACTCCAGTTATTTCTCTAAGAACTTTCCTTGCTTCTCTACACATTTTTTCAAGTGTTCTGGGAGCATCTGGATAGCGGTTCTGTAGAAATCTTCAGGCCGATGTCGAAACCACGTCGGGACAGCCTTTTTCACTTCCTCATTGGAGCCAAGCCTCTGCCTGCCCAAGAACTCTTTCAGTGGTCCAAAGAGGTGATAGTCGCAAGGAGACAGTCGGGCTGTATGTAGGATGTCCCATTTGAGTTCCGTCAGTGTGTCCATAGTCTTCCATTTGAGTTCCGTCAGGTCTGGCATTGTCTTGCAGAAAACAAACACCACTGGTAAGGAGTCCTGGTCACTTTTTCCTTAGTGCCAACTTCAGGGATGTCCTCAAAATGCCACAGTAGTAGAGTGCATTTATGGTTTGACATTCTTCCAGAAAATCAACATCCCGGAATACAGTCGCCATCACTTTTGTTGCCAACAGTGTCATCTTCAATTTCTTGGGTCGTGGTGAGTCAGTGTATCACCACTCCATGCACGCTTGCTTTCAGGAGTATGGTGATGAATCCATGTCTCGTCGGTAGTCAACACGCCTTAGGAAGTTGTCACCTTTCCTGTCATATTGCTGCAGCAGCATAGAACAGATTTCCACGTAGGTCGTTTTGTGATCCTCGGAAAATTTCTTAAGGACCCATCTGACACAGATCTTGTTGAAGTTCAGCTTATTGTGGATGATGGTCTCCACACTGCCAGTGCTGATGTTCAGTATTGAAGCCAATTCTCAGATAAGAATCCACCTGTTGTTCCTTATGAGCTCATTTATTCGTGCGATGAGCCATCATTGACAGCAGTTGCTGGCCTTGCCTTATGAGGTTCATCGCCGGTGGATTCTCGCCCTCCTTCAAACTTTTGGCAAAGACAGCTGATCGAGACAAACATGACTCGGTGAACTGCCTTTGAAGTCTCGGATGAATTTTAGATGCTTTCACACCGTTGTTGTGGAGAAACTTGATGATTATTCGTTGCTTTAATTTAGTCGACACATCCCTGTCTGCCATTTTGTTTAAACAAACAATTGGATGTCATGGCAACCGCATGAGTGGCGCTGTATTTGCATGACCGGCAGTAGTTACCATCTCAACAATTAAAGTTTAGATTTTTACAACAATGAAATTTACCAAAAAATAAAATCCAGCCAAATTTGAATGCCCCTCGTACAAAAGAGAAAAGGGAAGGAAAAATTCTGTGACCTGGACTCAATTCAGCAACCAAGCCTATCACTGGCATTGCTCCTACCATTTGAGATATAGCAGACGATGACCACCATGCTGTTGGAATGTGTCCAAATGTACTTCCTCGAAGTCACAAATTAGTTCAAAGACCTTTGAGATCATTTCTTTAATTTATTATTTTATTTTATTAATTAATTCAGTAATCGTCGTAAACTTTTCAGGGCTGACTTCATGTATTTGTGAGTGAAGGAAGGGAATTTAAATAATTCGAATAATTTGAATAGGAAAAGAATATTAGAAAATCAAAATTTAGACTCTTTAAAAAGGCATCATTGAGGTGTCGCCAGTTTGTTGGTGTAGGTCAAAACCCATACACCATATGACTAAAGATTGTGCACAGGCACTGAACCACAATGAACTGTAACTGTACGAATCAATTCATAAACATAGTCTCTTTACCTTTATGTCCCTTTGCTTTCACTGTGCACATCATCTGAATAAACGAATGCACCTAAAGTGTTAATTCATTTTTCTATTTATTATTATATTTATTTATTGGGGTGCAACTGGCCATGCAATTGATAGAGGGGCCCCTCTCCATCTATAATCAACTAATAATAACTAGAGGGCTAATTTATTACCCATATAACCACCAGGCAGCCTATTCACAGAATTAACCTGCTAGTGTTAGGAGTCTACTTGTAGCATTGATATAACACCAGAGTTGCACTTAACTAGGCTCGGTTATCCACTCTGGAACGGCTGCAGATTCCCAAGTGAAATAGGTCTCATCCATACTATGAGGGCCCCCGAATTATCGCAGAATTAATCAACGTTACCCTTGACGCCGTGTGTCCCCTTTTAGCATAACATAGAAGGGGGGAACACTGGAACCCTTCCTTGGTGGGGACCTCAGAGTAGGATTCAAATGTCCTGTAGCAAGGCTCCAAACATGCTTTGGATATGGCAAAGGGTTCCTCCCTTGGGTAAATGGAAGTATATATGCGCCCTAAGCAATCTGAACAGGTACAGTATGCCCAACAACCAGTAATCATCCCAACAAACTCGTCCGAAAAACCTCAATACCTATAAGTTTAACCAACTCTGTTTGCCAGGTTCAATTCTGTCAACAAACTTAATCCACCTTGTATTATCATTATTAATTTCGATGACTCATTACAGCATTGTAACTTATAAAACATCTAGAGACCATTCAGAACTCATATGGCTAATGTTTATAACACTGGCCTAAGCATTATGGTTCAGTAACTAAATTTTCACAAGTTAACTGTTTGGCGACCTAATTCCGCAGTTGAATCTACTAATGGGCCACACCTCGACAAATATGGTCGTTTTTTCCCACGACCGAGTCATCATCATCGCAGAGAAAATGTAATCAAAGCAGTCACTCACCAAATAGGAAGCATATAAACCCCGGGGAAACATCGATTGGGCTGCACGGCGACACAAGCTGCTGGGATATTCAATGGCTGAGTTCATTCGAATGCGCTCCAAATCGTTACAACTCCAAATTAACTCAAAGTTTTAACAACAAGATATCATTTGTTTTAGATAATGAGTGAAAATGCATCCACCATTTGCTGGTTCTAAAATAAAAGGGCATTAGCCCCTGTTGGGTTTAGAGTACATTTATTCGTCGTGTAAGAACACAAGAAATCATCCTTCTCAGACTCAACCCAAACAGCAACAACAACATAAAAAACACCGTTTTCAAAACGAACATCATCTTGCTTCAAAAGATTTACGCAACAAACGACTGCCGAGAGCACGACAGCTTCTCAGAAATTTTCTCCCAGGAAACAATGTCGTCCCTCAACAATCGTGAAAATTGCCGACATGCAATCAGCAACATCACGATAATAAAACTTATAACGAAACAACAATAAAATAACTTCACCCCCTTTAACCCCAGGGCACTAAAGCAAACGAACTTAGCATTAGATCTACAACAATAAAGCAATACAAATAAGAAACTTAATCTAACATAAACACAGCTCAAACACAGCCAGCGAGGTGCTGACAAAAGAGCATCGTAAAAAAAAACAAAAAAAAAAACAGCGCATTCCCATTGGTTTCTGCCGGGCCCGTGTGACACTCCACTGACATGAAATGTCACAAGATGCTGGTGAACATCGTTTCATCTCCTAACTCAGATTAACCCAAGGAGGTGAATATGGCGTTAATGTAATAAGATTATTAATTCAATTTAATTAATTTTAAAATCATTACCCATTGATTTATATTCATTGCCGACTTCTGGAAGTTCAACATAGACTATATCTCCCAAGGCTTCCTATATACAGAGAGGAACATGATTAGGCTAGCAAATTAAAAATTTAATGAAAACAAAATCTATGCTCTTTACTTGGGCATATTGAGTGATTCCTACTGTTGCTATATTGCCGTCTACTAACACCCATTCATGTTGTTCTGTGAATTTACGACCTGAAATTTAAAAAAAAAAAAAGTAATGTCAATAAAGCACATTAATTGTTCTATTAAACTTAACTTTATATGCAAAAAATTAAGAAACAATGATCATATGCTTTACTTGAATTTAATCACTGAGAAATTGATAAGATGTGCAAAAGTAAAGCATTTGACATTTCAATGTACAATTTAAGAAGCTAAATGTGAAAATATAGCTTAAAGTGAATAAAAAGTCCCGGAACAGTCTAATATCTCGAAAAATACATGTCTTGTCAAAAAAAAAAAAAAACAAGAAAAATACATGGTAAATATTTTTTTGAATGCTATTTAATAGTGGGGTGGAGGGCAATTTTAAAATTTCAAATGGGAACCCCTATTTTCAATGATATTTTTAGATTGTACACAACACCTGAGAAAAATTTTATTCTTGGCATTTTTTCAATTGATCCAAACATTTAGGAGATAGAGGCAGCGAAACTGCAGAACTTTCAAAGTTCTGAACCAATGAAGACAAAGAGATAGAGGGTGGGTCTTAAGCCTGGTTCCCATAGTTCCGATTTCAGGTCCGATCCTACGATAATCGCATCCGACTGAGCCGAGCCTATGGAAATCGATTTTCTACTCCTCCGATTTTCAGTTCAGACTCTAAGGTCCGACTGAAATCGAGGCGACTAATCGTTAGTCGCAGTAGTTTTAACCGTTCAAACTTTTTCAAGCTCTGATCCTACGATCTCGGTCCCATGGATCGATGTGAAGGGATTCCATAACACCATTCGAGTTTTGACAATAAAAATGTGATTTTCGTAACTCGCAAAATGTTAAAAATAAATTTAAAAAATGGTTTAAAAATATGAACGTTGAGGAAAATTGTAAATCATATAATTTATATAAATGGATTGTTTTAATACATAAAAAAAATTACCAAAATGAAAAAAAGTTTATTACCCCCAAAACGATCAGACATTTTTCAGGAATTATAAATTTAAAATTGAATTAACCAAAATGAGACGTTGAGGTGGTATTTGTTTTATAATATAGTTGAGATTTTTAAATGCTTTATTTTACTAGTATTTAAAATTCAATATTTTAAATGTTCTATAAAATTTGGATTCGATCAGAAAATAATGCAATATATAATTAAAATATGCAACTAAAATGTTTACTTAAAATTGCATCAAAATGTTTTTATCAAAAATAAATTAATTCATAATAAATCTAAATGATACAAAACTTTTAACAGTCAGTGGATATCGATTCATAATCTAATAATTTAGCAAACTAGGGGAACGCCCCAGCGTATAAAAATTTATATTTATTTTACGATTGTAATTACATGATTTTCAATTTATTTTTGCTCTCAATATTTTACCCATTTGTTGTTGAGATTTAAAAACAATCATTTTTATATAAAATTGATTAATTAAAAAAGGCTTACTTCTTTTCTATTTGTGAAATAAATAAATTTTTTATTTTCTATTTTATCAGCGCCAAAGCACAGTCAAAAGAAACAAAGCCAGCGTTGTTTCTCTTGACTGGCTTTGTCGATGTTGTTCCAGCGAAAGGAGGAGGAGGGAAATTCATCGAATCGTCGATGATGTTTTCCATGCTCCTGCCTTTTTACGTTGAGGAATGTCAAATAAATTATCACAGACGAATGTAAAACTATTTTCCTCTTTATTATTTGATAATTTTTAACGGGTACACGGTTTTTTAAAGCTGTATACAACGTAAGAAAACACTCTCACCTACGTATCGATAAACTAGACGCCATGTTTATTCTCTCTCGACGCATGCGCAGTGTAAAGTTGTAATTGCAAATCGCGCTTATGGGTATCGGCACCCTCTGCCGATAATCGAGTACGACTCGTGTCGATGCTTATCAAATCGGGCTTCTCAATCGCAGTAGTAGTCGTAGTGGCCAGTAGTAACGACCTGTCGGAGATATGGGAACCAGCCTTTAGAGACATTGCCATTCTACTTTTTGATGGTCTTTAAGAATCCAAAGTCAGAATTTCAAAAATCCAAAATTTTTTGGTACACCAGAAAAGTCTTCGGGTCAGCAGTCCTATAAAGGCAAATCTGTGCATATGTGTTAAAAAATTTTGAATTTTTGAAATTCTGACTTCGGATTCTTAAAGACCATCAAAAAGTAGAATACGAATGTCTTTAAGACCTACCTTCTATCTTTTTGCCATCATCAATAAAATATGGTTCAAAACTTTGAAACTTCCACATTTTCAGTGCCTCTCCTAAACGGTTGGATCAATTGAAAAAAACACGAAGAATAAAATATTTCTCAAATGTTGTGTACAATCTGAAAATATCATTGATTATATGGGGTTCCCATTTGAAATTTCAAAGTTTCCCCCCAACCCCACTCCCTATGAGGGGTGCAAGGGGCTAATTTTGGCACAATTAAATAGCATTCAAAAAAATATTTGACACGCATTTATTCATTTCTTTGACGCGTATTTTTTCGAGATATTAGACCATTCCGGGACTTTTTATTCACCCGATATAAAAATTAAAGTGTTAAAAAAATTGTCCTTGATTTTTTTAATATCAAAACAGTACTTACTTAAAACTCGTATATATACTACTTTTGGTTGTATTTTTGGTTATTTATGAAGAACAGTGTACTGTTTTTTCAACGTAATTTCCACCTACAGTCGAATCTCAATATCTCGAAGAATTTTTATTTCCCTACATTTTCACTATTCATTTAATGCAATTTTCCCCTTGTTATCTCAAAACATTTTCTCGGAAAACCTCACTATGTCGAATTTTGACATGTGCCAACAAATTTCAAGGCATTTAAAAACATTATATCAGGTTGTCCGGAAAATGTCTTCCGGAAACTTGATGCGTGCACAAACAATTATGTATCTAGAGTGTTTGTTCAACAATCCATCAAGACAATCGCTGAAACTAGTTCAGAAGAAAGCCGGTTCTGTTTCATCAAGAGAACACTCGCCTGCACACCAACAAGGCCACCTCCTGGACCTTGCACGTGCTCAAATGGGATATCATATCATGGCTCTGCCCCCCCCCCCCCCCATATAGTCCTGACCTAGCACCCTCCAACTACTACCTTTTCTCCCACCTACAGCTCCATGTTCGAGATGAAATTTTTAAAAGTGCAGAAGAGTACAAAAAAGAGGTTGATTTGTTCCTAGGGTTCATGGATCTAGGGTTCTTCGCGGCGGGAATAGAAAAGCTCCCAAAACGTTGGGAGAAGATCATCGAGTTGGATGGGGGGTACTATCCTCATTAATTCAATCATTTTGTACATATTTTTTTGCTTTCGAAATAAAAATTAAAATCCAGAAGAAACTATCCAGACGACCTGATAGTTAAGATTTTTTATCATAAAGAGAAATTGTTCGTAAGAAAATGAAAATTTTTTACATCATTTCCGTTAAAGTTCAACGATTCTCATTAGTGATGTGCGATACTCTTCAAGTATCGATACTGGAACTATCAAGCATTTGTAAAAAGTACTCGAAAATAGCATCGATAATTTTCATAAAAGTATCGAGTACTCATGAGTATTGTGAGTACTCAACCTAACCAATCTGCAAAGCCAAAAGATATTTTAAAAAGTAAACAAACAGTACCGTAAAATAAAAAACAATCCAAGTAACCAATATTTACTGCATTATTAATGAATTTGGATTTTAGACCCAAAATACAGACTCTCATTCCTTACTTTAATTCAGACTAAGTTGATAAATATACTATCAAAATTCACAATTACATAAAGTTGAGGATAACACTAAAGTCATAAATCTACCGATTTGGATATTTTAAGCTCAGAAAATGGGCTGAATTTAACAATCTGAAATTGTGTTTCATCTAATATAATTTTTCCTATTATAAAGATGGCACGATTTAATATTTTAATTTGTTACAAGTTACCATATTTTTATAATATGACAAAGAATTTATAATATCTTGTATTTTTGGTGAAAGAAATTTTATTGAATTTTTAATAGAGGATTTTGATAAAATATTTTATTTAATAAAGATTAATTGGTTTTAGATGAATTATTTAATTGAAATGTTTGCATTTTATTCGTTCTCCTGATTCTTGAAATAATTAACAAGAAATTAATTCCTCCTCGGAGGGTATAGGAAAGCAGCGGAGTTCGTCTATTTTTTATCCCTTTTATCCTAACTTTTTAACCCTCATTGTTTTATATCAAAAATTGATTTTCTCGAATGTAGTATTTAGAAAATGGAAATGAACTCTACCTTCTTTTGTTTCGCATCTTTCAATCGAATGATATATATTGTCTTTTGAAAACGTTAATAGTTCTAAAGACCAGGTAACCGGTCCCTTACGTTTCCGAACCCACTGGAAGAATTTGGTCCAAACTTCGTAATAATGTAGATTTCTTTTCTAGTTTTCATAAAAACTCTAAACTATACAAGATGTGGCATAGAATAAAATCTCTCATTATCCATTCTTAAGTCATTCTTTAATGCAGGTTTTGCCTAGAGAATCTGCATATCAAATTCACCCCTTTAAATAAGTTTATACCATATCGACCAAATCGTCCCTTATAAATTTCACCCCCGTAACTTCGACCCCACTGAGTCAATCAAAAATACAATGAACTAAATAATGAAGTAGCACATGCCCATTGTAAACTACATTCCAAATTTTAACCATCTATGTCAAAAAAATGTCAAATATTAAAAAG
>JAHWFO010100943.1:3398450-3417260 GCA_023313115.1 Rhysida immarginata | reverse complement strand
AATTGTTGTCGCTTCTGTCTTCCAGTGTCTGTTAACTCCTGATAAACATGGATCTTATACGGGAACAGGTGTAAATCCTTTCTCAAAATTCGCCACATCGTGGTATACGACAGCCCTTCTTCAATGGATAGGCGGCGAACAGATTTTTTGGTAGGGGAATCGACCAACCTTGTGCGAACATTTTCGACAACTTCGGCCGTTCGAATACGAGCTTCGCTCCCGCCGTTTTTCTTGCCTTTAACACATCCAATACCACGAAATTGCTTGACAAAATCCATGATTGCTTGCCTGCCTGGTGCGTCTCGATACTTATACTCCTTCCGGAACTTTCTTTGCACGGTTACAGGTGATTTTGTCTCGAAATACCATTCGACAACCTTGCATTTCTGCTCTGTTGATAAAGCGGGCGCCATTTTTCAACAATACGATTTTCATGCAGCGCTGTTGCAACAATACAAACTCCAACTATTTAGAAATTCGATATGGCGCTCATATTCTTTCAATTGTTTATCCCTAATGCACGTCATTCGAGTAAAAAGGTCAGAAATTGACTGAATCACCCTGTATAAATAGGCAAAGCGATAGTTGGTGCTCGACACATGGGACATTCCATTTCTGAAGTGGTGCGGACATTCCGCACTCCACGATCCACAGTGTCAAAGATGTACAGAGGATACCTCACTTTCAGGCATTACTTCACACCATGGACAGAGCAGTGGCCGACCACGGCTGCCAAATGTTCGTGACCAGCGACATCTGGCCAGAATGGTCCTTGGTAACGGACACACGTCACTACGTCAATTTACTGCCACATTTGTTATAGAAAAAACGGGTCTCTGAGGTCAGTGCAGCGAAATTTGGCAGTGATGGGATATGGCAACCAAAAACTGACAAGAGTGCTCTTACTCACAGCACGCCAACGGAGGCTGCACCTCGCCTGGGCTCGTGAACATATTCGTTGGACCTTAGATGACTGCAGTCATCCATGGAAATTCATAGCTTGGTCCGATGAGTCACGATTCAAGTTGGTACAAGCTGATGGTAAGGTTCGAGCGCGTCGCAGACCCCATGAGGCCATGGCCAAAATGTCAGGAAGGTACTGTGCAAGCTGGTGGTGGCTTTATCATTGTATGAGGCGTGTTTACAGGCAGGATCCTGTAATATTTTTACAAGAGATTGCACCTGCAACACTCACGCATTTATGGGCGGTTATCTAGACTACATGGCTGAACATCTCTTCAGAGGACTTCCGCTGATTGGTAGGGTCCATGCCACGTCGAATTGCTACACTTCGCCAGGAAAAAGGAGGTCCTACACGATATTGAATAGGTATCCCATGACCTTTGGCACTTCCGTTTATTATACAACGCAAGATTCTGTCATACAACTTAAGCCATTGACAGAGATGGAGGGGGAGGGGGTGATTCTTGGGATCAAACAAGAAAGAATGTTCCTATGAACATATGTCCTCACCCCCCATTAAGGGCTTTCCACATCCTTAGATATATGCTACATCCATTTATATACTAATTACTGGTAATATTCTACAATAAATTGGATAAACTTTGGGTCCTACATCGTTGATCCGCCATTGGCCATTGAAATAGTCATTTGGTAATTTCCATATGCAATTTCGAAAATATAATAAATAAATAAATAAATAAATAAATAAATAAATAAATAACTAAACCCAATTTACGACAGCTCGCTTTTCCGCCTCCCTGTTTTAGATTCGTCCTAAATCTCCCCCCCCCCCCCCCCCACTTCTCACTTTAATGATATCGAACATCCCAGGCAGGAATTTATGAAAATTTCATGAATCCTTCTTGTACTCTTGTCTATCTCTACAGTGCCGCCCTTTAATCCAATTGAACATAGGACTATTATAATCGTCCTCCCAATGGGTCCCGCGCTAGGGCAATCTTGTCTAATCTTATCAGATACACAAAACAAAATCATAGTTATATACAAAATTTCATCTAATAACCATGACAAAAGATTGCGACAATTGTAGGTTTCTTCCATAACATTTATTAGATTCTTTAAAAATGTGGGGGGACAAATGTATATTTATACAGTTTCTAGTTGCACCCTGCAGTCCTGCCTGCAAAGTGATCAGATTTTTCAATTCAAAAATTCGGAACGGACGGAATAATGCGAAGGAAGGGGGCGGGGATTATGTAAACATTCTAATTGATATGTAATAGAAAACTATTTTCAAAATTAAATTTTATAGTTTTTATGCGCAAAATAAAATGCTTTTATTTTTTCTTTGGTTTCCATTGGTACTATAACAATGAAAATAATTCGTTAATTTAACTATCATTATGATGGATTTGTATGATATAACGTGATTTTTTTTTATTGAGTACGTCGAATCTACAGTGAATAATCACCGCGATTTGATAGAATACTAACCTTTAAATCTATCGCCTGATATTATGCGAAAACATAAATTGATATGCTTCTAAGATAGTCTTCCCAACATTTCACTGGCCTCCTTTTACTATATTTATCATCCACACAGCCACTATAAAGTCATTTGGTCATTCATTATTTTCATATATCCAAACCATCTCAGCATAGATTTACATGCTACTCTCTTATATTATCGTTTAAAATTAGCCCTGACAGATTATAATGTATGTTCGATAGTCCAATCTACTCCGTTATTTCTCTCAAATATTCCGGAACAAAATTCCGTGTTCTCCTCAGCCACGCCCATTTTTCAACCTGATAGCAACAGCACTTTGCTCATTACAAACATTACCTAATAATTCCTTGTATATTTTCCGAAAAAAATATGGCTTGCAGCCCAGTTCGTCGTCTTCTAAACACACAGTTAATTTCACAGAGTTACTCCCTATAAAGGTACCCATTCAATATTATGCTGTTCGTTACTTACCCTTGCATCTTAAACTCACACGCCCTCGTCTGCTCTTTTGCTTTTCACACACCATCATTCAACCGTGTCGCAAGCATGCGTAGACTTTCTTCACCCTCAGAAAAGAGGATAACATCGTTTGTATATAGCAAACAACATGTTTTTTTCACCTACTTTTAACACTTTCAAATTCGTTCACCGTAGCCTGCCATGCATCTATGCACACGTATCGAGGATGACCATGCAACGCATTTCCAGGGCCCAATGATTTCATGTCAAAAGACAGATAAGGAGAATAAAGCCACAATCAACTTTAATTACGTCTTTGAAATAAACTTATACATTTTTAATATGTTTTTAATGTATTTTTAATATACTTCTCAAAAGCTAGCACTTCCTATGAACAAATGTGGACAATATGGAAAAGAAAATTCATAACATTTTTTAATGTATACATTCAGATAATTAACATTCTAATTATATTATTCATTCCTCTTGGCATTTTGTAATAATTCTTTTTTATTTTAGAGGAAATTCTAAATGACATTGGTGAAAAGTAGAAACAAGAAATTAACCCCCCTGAGGAGAGTATAGAAAAGTAATGAAAGAAGCCCCGAGTTTATCTATTTTTACACCTTTTATCCGAAACTTTTAAACACTATTTTTTAATCAAAAAAGTAATTTTCTCGGACGTAGCATTTGAAAATAAACGTACTAAGAGCTCTATCTTCTTACGTTTCTCGTCATTTCCGTCGAATAACTTATCAAATGCCATATGTAGCCATATGGAAACGTTAATAGTTCTACAGACCACGTGACACGTAACGCCCTCACAACACTGATCCCACTGGGCGAATTTGGCCCAAACTCCTTAGTAAAGTAGATCTTGCCTAAGGAATCTGCATAGCGAATTTCAACCTTCTACGTCAAAAAAAGTAGAAAATATGAAGGGGACAAACGGACATTGCAAAACCAATAAGTACCTTCATTCTTCCGCTACTTAATAAATATCCATGACGAAAGAAATCTTATCGTTAATTCTCAGATCTTCGCTATAAGAAAATCTTCAGTCCAATTCACAGTATTCAGAAAAAAAGATTTACGTTTCATTTAATTTCATCGTAACTATTTTCTTCCACGAATAAGCTTACGTAAAGAAATGTCATCATTGCTCCTTGGACATTAGAAGGATATTTAGTACTCATATTGGAACCGTCATTCTTCTGAAATAAAAAGTAATATATTTCCGATTATTTCGACTTTTTCAAAATTTAATTTCATATTGGTAATTAGATAATTCGTAGTAGAAAATGTTTAGATTCAACGCCAAAATTAAGATTATAAAGGAAGGAGAAAAGTGACATACGGTGTTTGGTTATTAAAAACAGTGAAAAATCACTTAGTTGAGGGGTTTTTCTTTGTTGGATATAAAGAAATCCGCTTTAAATAAAAATAAATTCGCTATATCTACTGTACGTTTATAAAAATACGGTTATAACGAACAAAATTGCAGACGTTTAAAAATTCATTATAAGTGGGTTCGACTGTATCATCTATGAAACAGAGTGTTCTTGGATCGGTTGCGTGCTTTTACTTTGCTAAATTGTAGTTTCTCATCGACGAATTTCTATTCAGTGCCTCGGTCTTTATATCTTGGAGAGTTGAAGTTCCATCCAAGACCTTATGGAATAATTATTCCATAAATGATTCTTAGTTTGAAATTGTGGTCCATCTTCGACAACATTTTTCAATCAAGACTAGACTTTTTCTACTACATTCAAGTCGGGAGACATTGCCTTTCATAATAATGGACATGTTGGATTGATAGTTGCCTCTGAGGTATGGATCGTGCCACCATCCTGTTGGAAGAATTACTTTCGGCCTTTGAAGGGTTTAGCCACTTTGAAGTAGATCGAGTAGATAGATGTATTTTTTTTTGGAATTAACCCTTCAATAGTAATAAAGTATGCAAACAGCCAAAACTGTGCTCAATTGGTTAACAAAAAAGGAAGGAAAGTTTACATTCCTGAGAAAAGAAAGGAAAATTCATTTATGTGGAATAGTAGTTTCTTTCCTTCCTTTCTTGTTAACTCTTCAAGCTTTTATCCGTACAATACCATGTCGTTCTATTGTGTACATCCCAAAATTATCTGGTCCATCCAATGAAAAGCACTTTTCATCGGAAAAGATTGTTCGAGTTCAATCATGGTCTTCTTCTAACCATTTGCGTGTCGACTCAAGCCTTCTTGCCTTGTGTTGAGGCTTAAGAGAAAGGCTATAGTGGACGATGGTTTCCCTTTTCATTTCCCGATTAATGGCTCTAGTGGACACGAAAAGAATATATTGTAGTTTTTTGGACGTCACTGGCTCCCCAGACAAACACAGTCGTTTAACTTCACGCTTTAAGCGCCTTTTTTTTTATTTTTCCTCAGGCCTGGAGTTTACTTTTTGGGCCATTTTTTAACTTCTTGTAGTCATGTTTGTCCATGTATTTGGCCGTTTAGAGTACTTAATTCCAAGCTGACTGGCTATTTCCAAGCTAAATGGCTATTCAAGCCATCCTTTCTATACTCACGAAATTTTCAATTATAGCTTTCGGATACATCTTTACAACTGATAATTATACTTGGGAATGAATTATTTATTCCCAGTAGCATCGTTGAAGATGAAACTTGTAAATTATTAAAAGGTATCCGCGCTTTTTTTTTCATTGGTCAAAAAAATATATTGCGATTGGACGTAGCCCAGATTAGATTTTTGTTTGAAATGTGGAGAGGAACGAGTTGGTAATTCAATTTTAGATGATCACTAAAGTACTTTTGGAAATCATTTCTATTGATGTAAAAAATAACTCTATTACTACGTATTTTAGTCTAAACCAAACAAAAAACTCATTTCTATGGAGAAAAAAAAATGTGCGGATAGCGTAGAGCTTGGATAGTTAACGTGTTTTTTCATGTAATCACAATTGGGCTAATTGCAGCAGGACTTTACTTTTGAATCGTAAAACATCCAGATGACTTTCACTGCCAAAAGTTCACTAGTTTCACTAGTTCACGGTTTGTATGGAAAGAATAAACGAATTGCGAATAAACCCTGCGTATCCACGTCATTTTCGTCATAAGCACAGAAAATTACTTCACGTTTTGAACTCAGTTCAGTAAAAGAGAATTTTTCTTTTTATAAACAATATAAACAGTCAAAAATTGCGCATACAAATTTACTGTTATACGCATTTACACGGGCTTTTTTTTTCTTCTTCTTCTCTTATTTTTGCCAAGACGCTTATTGTCATTTCCCCGAATTTTGTTCTTAAAATAATACTTCCTGGCAACATTTTATTCGGTACGAATTACAAAAGCAGTTTTTCCTTCATATTCTTTATTGCAGCATTTTTTTGTTTTCGTGAAGAACAGTTTTTTGTGAGGATTCTGAGCAACAGAAAAAAAAAAATTCATAAACACTGAACAATTTGTTAATTGTCTAAAGGCGGACGAGGGCGTAGATAGTTTTTCTTAAGTTGCTGTCCGTAAATTTCGATATGATGAACAAGCAAATAATTTTTAAGTTTATTATTGCTAAACAGCGAGTAATTTCAGATGTTTCGCTGACATTTGATTTGTACTTTGAGGGATTTTTTTGAAAACATGTTTCCAAGGATGGAATGTGGAAAAAATTTTTTTACGTGGATTGTTCTTTAATTTTAAGAGATTGTTCTTGTATTTCTAGTAAAATGCTCTAAAAAAAACAAAAAAAAAACAAGTTAGTATATAGCGAACTTTTTATATTAAAACCTAATACCGAAGAAGTAATTTGAGCAGCCTTGAAAATAAACGAACAGGAGGCATCATTTGTACCAACCAAAGTTCTGGCTAGTTATACTTTTTGCTATGCAGCCCCCTTCCCTCAAGCCTTTCATGCCATTTCCGAGACCCGTTTTATTTTGCCCCGTGTTGCTGCCATCTGTCGGCCGAATGTTAAGCAAAGCCTTCAAAATGTCAAATGCCATGTTCTTTCTCGCTTTGGCTTACCGTTAAGAGTTGCTCCGTCAATCGGTATTGTTAACATTGGAGATCATGTCTCTGGCACCAGAAAAAATAATCGAATTAAAACAGTTCATTCATTCTCATCTGAGCAAGGTAAGGAAACATAGACCCATTAATGTTATTAAATAAGACTTTTTTTCCTTTTTTTTTTAGTTTTTTATTTTTAATTAGCATGCCCGCTCGTGTTTTGAAACCCGCGCGGAATTCGACCTCATTTATTAAATATCACGATTATTATTAGCAATATAAACGTTATTGTGATAAAGAGAGCAAATAATCCAGTCATAATAATTGACAACATTGCGAGTTATGTGGAGGAAGGCTTAGAAAAGCAAGGGAGGAGCTCAAACGTTGGCCTCACCTAATTTAAAACTAAACGTGGAGGAAAACATCGATAATGGTTTACGCTAATATTTACAGTCGACTTAAATGTTTTAAATCTTCGATTACATTATTTCACAGCATTTTGCGAAAGCGATGATGTGTATGCAATTCAATATGAAATTCAACTCCAGAAACGAACACGACTGACAATAGAAATTTATTAGCCAACTCGAAACGAATCCAATCCCAGATCAGTTATATTGTTATTGTTATTATTATGTACAGGAGTTTCAGCTATATAAAATATTTGCATGGAAATATTGTTTAAAAGAGAATGGAATCTTATAAAATGGTGAATCTTGATCATTATTGAATTTTATTGGTAAACTTTAATTACAAAAAAAAAATGGCTTGAATCATATTATAAACAAACAATTTTGCATACAAGTAACTTTGACATTTTTAAACATTTTTTTTTTAATATACATAATCATAAACTCCAACACTTAAAATTAACGTTATGTTTGAATTGATTTTATTTATTATTGTACAAATGAATGTAATATTCAAAGCCACCTTTGAAAGAAATTAAAAAAAAAAAATTCCAACTGACTAAAAGCTACGGTAATTATTAAAACAGAATTCACGTTTAACCTCTAACACTGATGCAGCATGCTAATAGAAATGAAAATATGTCAGGACTCAGCCAGAGGGTGTGTCAGAACACGAATGAACGAAAATACTTGAAGCGATGGCCTGGCAGCCTACCTCATCTCTTAATATAACTTCACAGTTAGATCTTCATCAGGCAGTGGCATCATCATCATCACTATCATTATCATCATGATGTGGCATTACATAACCAATTTTTTTGTTGTGAACAGTAATTTCTGGAGGGTATTCATCATTTTATAACTTTTCTTAGAAGAGCTTAATTTTTTATATAAAATAATAGATGTTAAAATGCAGTTATGATTCATATATACTAATTACTTGCTGCTAAGATACTTGATAAGTACAATCTCATGTTGAACTCCAATCTGATTACTGGTCTTGTTTGACATAACATAACTAAGAGATAACTGAAATAATATTTACTCTTCAGATTTTTAAATTTCATTTATTTTACAACAATATCAAAGACAATAATGAACTGCCTTGTTCTTTCTTCAGTTAAAGATAAGCTTACTCATTTGGTGTCAATTTTTATAGAGTAATGTTTCCAGAGTATTTTGGATCAACGTTTAATTTTTGTTAAAATTAAATAAATAAGTTTATTAAATATAAATGATCGCCATTTACCCCCAAGGCTGTTACTGACATGTAGAAAGTATGACTTTATACATTCTGTAGCTAATACCGGAGGCTGTATCTTACTAAGTTTTTTTTATTTTTTTGTTTTTTAGAAAATTTTGCTATGAATCAGTGTGAATTGGAGAGTATTTATGTTCTAATAGAATCCTAAGTTTTGCTTCGTAGTTACATAAAACTGCTAGTATAAGGTGGTGGAAAGGTTTGGGCGCTGTAAAATTCGCTTGCCAATAACTTTCCTTTAAAAAATATTTTGCTCTATATTCTTTTTAATTAGATATCCTTAAAGCATTCCAACAACGCTTTCTAAAACACCATTACACTTAAAATTTGGTAACCCGTTCCAAAATTGTGAAACAGTTGCCTCCTCTGAAGCATCATGTATTTCAGTAGGAAGTTTGACTAGCAGAAAAAATTTTTTTTTTAAATTGAAAATATTTTTAAAATGGGAATTCTGAGTGCCCAAACATTTGCACCACCCAAATTTATATTTGCTATTTTCTAATATCGAATAACCAAGAAGAAACACTGCATCTTAAATTACATTTTAACATGATAATGTTTTAAGGCTGGACATCTATCTACAAAAAATGTGATGCGAAAACTGACACCAAAAAGAGTTACGGAAACAGTTTTCCATTGTTATCACACGTTAACCATTGTTAGCGCCGGCTTGAAACACATGCTGGAACTGAAAAGACACGTGACCATTGTTGTCTGAGCAACAATTTTTATTTAAATCTTTACTACAGAGATATTATGAAATATATTGAAAGTGTGGTAACAATAGCGCAACTATACTTCGCTGTCTTACCTAGCCATGTAATGGCCTAATGTTTTGCTTTCAGCGTTTTGAATGAAGACTATTGAATCCTACTGTATTGGAATAAACTCATCTCCATTACAATAAATATATTTTATTTTTCACAATTTAATTCATACTTTATTATTTTGAAACATTTAGATCTTTTGATGGTTTTTGAAGTCTTCAACTTATCCATAATTTACGCGCTGGTTGAATTTCTATGTGCTTTGAAGTGCTTAATTTATTTCTACAAATTCCTTCCTCTCTATAGTTAAGAATAACTTTCCAGCTAAAAAGAGCGTTATGGGTAATGCAATAATTTTAAGTTTTCGTCACACTCTTTTTGAGATTTTAGATACTGAGAAAAGCTTGCAGGTGCCGTGTTTGTTGTCCCGCACTCGACTGTGAGCACAGACGCGAGTAAGGAGAGGAACCTTAAGTATAAACACCATGTTTACTCGACGTATCGAGAGACTCGATACTCGTGCTTATGTTTCATACTTCAGTTATTATAAGTTCTTATTCAGTATTATTGATGTAGACTCGTCCATTGATAAATAAATAAAAGGTTTATATTACTGTATAAAATGTTTATTTGTTTGTTGCATCTAAAAACATTATCATGATTCAATGTTTCGGGTTGCAGATTCGAAACTAAGTCATTTTTTATTTATGCTCGTTAATTTTGAAACCTATTTTAGAAATGTGGAAAAATCAGTTTCTAAACTCTTTCTTGTGTAAGCTGTCTAGTTTTTTTCATTGTTTTATATTACTCACCGTTCAGAATGATGTGCTTGTTGGAGATAAAAAAATCATTTTTGAACAAATCAAGATATATTTTTTTGAAAATAAATCTTCATTGAATTACTTAGTCAAGCATCAAAAGTTAAAGATCGCCATCACAAATGCTGAATGTAAATGCTAGATAAATTATAAGATTTTGCAATCAGGGTTGGCAGGAGGATAGTGGGATTGGTAATTCTGCACAAAGCCCCTCGATCTTGCCTGCATTATCAAATTGTTGTTGGGTTTGTTTGTTTTTTTTTTTTTTTGTAACTATTAAAAGGCCCCACACAATGACTTTGCATTGGATTCACCCACTCGGTTGAAAATTAGGGTGGTAATTTTGATGTGTATTGATTCCATAATGGTTTCTTAAAGTTGTACTGCAAAACTTCATTAATCTTGTTGAAACGGATGGTTCTAAGATTGACAAGTTGGAAGAATGTGAATAATGAATATAAAGCAATCACCGTTAAAAATTATAATTTATAAACAAAAAAAGCAGATCTTCAATACAATACACAATTATTCACAATTATTTACTTTAGCTCTATAAAATATAGAGAAATTATGGGAAACAGCATGTGCCCCCGATATTGCATTACCTGTGAAGTTAACAGAACAGTCTGCCAGAACATGAGTTAAGGTCTACTGTCATCTAATGCAATTATATTCTTTCTTAAGTTTCAAACCCACTTATCTGTTGGGTCATGGGGACTACAGGCCTATGGAGTTAACGTGATCTTTCATACATGTTCTCAAAGGTAATGCCAAGCCATTTGAACTTAGATTCTCCATATAGTCTTGTCACCTGGTTCTAGGCTGACCCCTTGACCTCTTACTCATGGCTTGGTTTGAAATGAAATGAGGAGGAAATAGAATAAAAATCAAGTAGAATAACGTCTGCCGCCATCTCAGTAATCTTATTTCAGTGGTTTGCACCCATATTCGCATTCTTTTGTTCATTATTCAACATTCATGAACATAGACGAAAATGGGAACAAAGATAGATTTGAAAACAGACTTGGTTTTATTTCATAGCTCATGCTTTGTTATCAAGAATAGCCATAGCTCATATCTGAGACTGCTTGCCGCATCGATCTGAAGTATCCAGTTCTCTGTCCTGCCTACCATCATTCATAAATGAAGTCCCAAGATACTTAGCCACACAGTTTTTCATCCCAGCCTCTTCACACTTGGGTGCAAATTGATCTAGAAAAGTCTCCTTGCTTTGATGGACCCAGTTAGACCCAGGCATATCACCCTGTTGTTGATAAAAAAAATTGCCCATGTCTTGCCAACTCTCAATAAGTAGACCAAAGCCACATCCAAGGTGATTGTTCTTTCATTTGTCGCCTGCCAGAAGAGCTTTCATACATTATTCTGCTGTTGGTTCGCCTCTCTGCCTTGGCAACAAAGTGTGAATCCGGTCCTTATGACTGCGTTCTAATTTAAAATCTTGCAATGGCCTGTTGTTTTTCTGTAAGGACTAGCCTTTACACTGCTTGAATGTTAGCTTTAGCAGTGTTCTCCCCAGAAAATTTTATCAGGTGGGCAGTAAACTAAAATAACTGGGCAGACAAAAATTAAAAACAAAAACAAATAAAATATTTTGCACTGTTGTGCAGTTTTTCGTGTATTCAGCCAGGTGGCGCGTCTGTTAAAAAGGGCCTGGGAAGAACCCTGGCTTTAGTACGGGAAGAATGGGTGTGCGCTTTTTGTTCAGCCATATTAAAATGTTGATTGTTCGGATCCATTTGTCTTCAACGTTTGATAACTTTTGTTATACTATTTTTGGAAATAATGAAAGCTGTTCCTGTTCTATTATTCTGGAAACTTCAAACCAGCGTCAGAAAGGGTTACGACTTAGCCCTCCCAGAACGATTCAGTTTTTGAGGATATTTTGACAGCAAACTTGAAAATGAAGAACGGAATGATAAGTTTGATTGTAACCGAACTTGCATTAATGCAAAATTTCACGAGCCTCGTGCATTTCAAACCCCTGCTACGATGTTTTAACAATCGTCACCATAAACATGAAACAACCCTCCGTGTATCAACCTCAGTTCATCCAGCCTAAGTTTGCTCGAGATGTAAACAAAATAATATGATATCCCTGCGTAGGCTCCTGTGATTGGAGGAATCGATATAGCTTCATCTGGCCTTGGGAATCCCTATCTTTCTATCCTATAATTCTTTAATCCCTTATGCTCTCAAGAGATTCAATTGAAACTCCTTAGGATTTTTTACTATTTATTAAAAAGAAAGTAAATTTATTTAAAATTTATTAAAAATTGATCAATTCATTTGTAATTTATTTTGTTTTTATTACGATTAATATTGGATGACAATTCTAGTAAAAAGGCACAATTATACCCGAGAAAAAAAAACTATAAAAAGAGATGACAAATTTAATATTAATTAAAGTATAACTATGACAAATGACCAGAATTGAAAATAAATCATTAAATGTTTTTAGTTGTTTTCAGAACTGATTCTTGTAGTTTTAAGTCATTTTTCCCAGTTTTCTTTTGCGAACTACATTTTTATGTGCGCCCCGGAACACGGAAGTTGCAAGGTTCAATCAGCCAATGGAATCTTACTTTACCACATGCTTTTGTTTACATCTTGATCTGATTATTAAAATCTAAGATGAAGACAATGAAGTTTGAATTGTTGCTCAGACCCCGATGAACAGGTGTTTTTAGTCCCAGTCTTGTCAGTTTTTCTAGGCCAAATTTGGTCTTTAACGAGCTTGCAGCTGCAGATTTCCAAGTGTGGTATTGCAACTTATTTGTGTAATTAGTAGTGGACTTACAGAAGAAAATGTTCAAATCAGATTCTTCACATGTATTTATGTATTTTAAAGCATTATTTATGTCTGAGAGATGTGCTCACTAATTTAACAATATTTAAAAAAGTCTTGCATTGTCCTAGGACCAAAAAGTATTGTTATTACCATTTAAAAAATCTTTTTTCTTCCTTCCTTGCATTTATGTTCACCTATAAATATATCAGTTTAAATTGGTCTGGGTTTGCAATTAACAGTCATTAAGATCTTAATGATCATGATCGTTATAATGATCTTAATACAAGTCTTACAAGGAGACTCCAAGGAGGACTCACCGTTTTTGATAAAAAAAAAATTCTATGTGTAGCTTTCACCAAATTAAACACCCATGCAAAGCCATTCAACGGACTTCTCAAAATATTTCAAGAAAAATATTCATAAAGTTATAATTGATCACACTTTATAATTGCCCAAATTGTAGCATAGATTTTTATCGTGCTCAGGTGGACTAGTGATAAAATGTTAGGATTCTATTTTGCATGTATAGGTTCAAATCCTGTCTTCGATAAACTTTTTTGTTTCTCTCTTCGTACATTTTTTTTTTAACATGTAAAGGAATGATAAATTCATTTACTAAATATATAGTGACTAACAAAAACTGTCCCAATGTTAGACAGCGAGATGTTCATCCATCCGATATTGATATTGTATACATTCAATAGTCACCGTTGCTTTCATTTAAGAACTCAATATCTGAGCATGAAATAAGTGCAATACAGAATTTTTTCAAAGATTATTTTTTATGTAATTAAAGAAAAACCGACAATTTGTCATTGGGACAGTATTCCACCCCCACTTCAAATGAATGTAATCAGCCTGGATTGTTCCACTAAAACATCAGGACCCACGTATTTTTACAATTTCTTAATCCAACAGTTTCATATGCTAAGTTCTGCATAGCTGTCAACAGTGAAGCCTATTTCCAGAGACACCCGCAACAACATTGTTGCCCTTATTGACCAAGGGCTTTCTACAAGAGATATTCAGTCATGATTAGGAATTGGATGCACAACTGTAAGCAGAGTTTGTGCATTTTGCAGACCAAATGCACAGAAGATGAAAAGGAGGTCGTCCACAAAAATGAACTGCAAATGATAAAAGAAAACAGATTCGGATGATAACAAGTACGGATGCTGCAGATGCTGTCAAAGTGACCCAGCAATTTATTGCTGAATCTGGAACAATTGTCAGTTGCTCTACTGTTCGTCGACATGTCAAAGCATCAGGATTAAAATCTGCAGTGAAAAAGAAAAAGCCGAAAGTGACAAAGAAACACAAAGTCGTCTCTAGTTCGCGATATGGCATCAACATTGGACCCAGGATGACTGGAAAAGAGTTATATGGTCCGACGAAACAAAAATAAACCAATTAGGATCTGATGATCGATCATGGGTGTGGAAACGTCCAGGATCAGGTTTAACAGAACGGGAAGTGAACAGAACTGTTAAATTTGGTGGTGGCTACCTGATGATTTGGGGTTGCATGACTTTTACAGGAACTGGTTTGATGTGTCGAATTGATGGCAGGATGACTGCTGCCATATACTGCGACATTCTGGATAACTATTTCATCTGGATTTTCATGGACTAGACAAACAGATTATATTCCAGCAAGACAACGATCCCAAACATCGAGCATGCTTTGCCACACAGTGGTTCCAAGATAACGAAATTGAAGTTCTGGAGTGGCCTGCACAGTAGAACATTTGTGGGAACACCTTAAAAAACAAATGGCCAAATATCCGACTGAACCAAAAGGAATGCAAGAATTGTGGGAAAGAACAAAGATGGAATGGGAAAATATTTCTGCCCAAACACGTATTAATTTAATCGACAGCATGCCTAGATGTATTGCTGCATTGTTGAAAGCCAAAGGAGGCTACATACAATATTAACAAATGAATTCAATTCATAACACAGCATCAAAACTGTCCCAATGACAAACTGTCAGTTTTTCTTTAATTACATAAAAAATAATCTTTGAAAAAATTTTATATTGCACTTAGCGTATTTCATGCTCAGATATTGAGTTCTTAAATGAAAGCACTGGTGACTATTGTATGTATACAAAATCAATAATGGATGGATGAACATCGCGCTCTCTAACATTGGGACAGCTTTGGAAATCACTGTATTTCCGATTTTCCAATATATTACCATCCTTTTTTTTTAAATTTACAAAATGCATATGAGAATTATTATAATTAAAGATAATCTAAAATTTCCGATTCACTAAGGTTATTTTTACATAAATTGGAAGATATTTATTTCCTTTTTAAAAAGAAAAACACAGGTTATAATTGACGTGTAGGTAAAGACAGGTAAAATAGTTAATTTCGTTCATAACAAACTTCTGCTCCTAGAAATAGGAAATTGTAATTTGGTGGCTAATGTGCTAGTTAAAAACGTTATTGAAGGGACATTGATAAACTATAGATACAAATATGATGCATTATATTTCAGGATTCATTCTAGACTTAAAAAAAGGGCAGGGTGCTAACGGCTAAAAAGGGTTCGACATTATCAAAAACGGGCACTTTGCTCCCCAAAAAGGGCACTTAAAAAAGGGCATTAAGTTTTCAATAAAGATTACATTAAATTACAAAGAAATTCCCGAAAAGGATCAAATGCTTTCGATTTTGGCTTTCAGGTAAAAAGAGGATCCCAAAACTCGTTTCATAGCTCTTGGAACCAGCCTTGGAGAATTCCCATATATCACGTGTAGCGCGGTTTTTGGTGAGGCACGTGGCGAGATCTTTAGATTTTTCTTTGCGAGTGCAGTTTCAGGTGTCGGAGCGCGTGATCAGGATCAAAGGGCAGTGGGGCAGGAATTTTTCATCAAACGGGCTTGTAAACTCCGCCTAAAATGAAGTCTGATACTTATATAACCTTTGTGTGATTTAAATGTCATAACAAAAGTTGCAAAATTTATAAAAATAATTAAATGTGGATAAATAAACTTTTTTTTTAATATTCATTTATTAATTAGAATATTTCATATGTGCATTTTATAAAAAAAATGATGGTAGCAAATTGGAAAATCAGAAATGTATTTAGTAAATGAATTACACATTTCCATACATGTTAAGAAAAAATTATGGAAGACTGCATTTGAACCTTTACCTGCAAAACAGAATTCTAGCATTTTACCTCTAGACCACCTGAAGAAGATAAAATTCTCTGCTACAATTCGGATATTTATAAAGTGTAGTCAATTATATCAAACTTTATGAATTTTTTTCTTAGAATATTTTGAGAAATCCATGAAATGGCTAAAAGCTGCACGTAGAATTTTTTTTTTATCAAAATTAGTGAGTCTGAGTACTTGGAGTCTCCTTGTTAGTTTTTTGCAAAAGAGTTCTTCATTAAGATGCTGTTATTATTTAGGAGCAACCGAGGGGTCTGAAACTCAACAAAATTATGGCAAAGACATGAATCTCGATAATTTGATCAAGATTCAGAGAATTGTTAACGGATTCAAAGATTTGTCAGAATACACAGATCCTCCAAAGATTCACAGATTCAATAAGGGATTCAGAGATTTGTGTTAGATTTACTTAAGATTCAAAGATTTTTCAGAGATTCATGGCCAAATGCAGGAACTTTTTGCTTGTCTCATTTTTTTACAAGAATCTCACTCGAGATATCGGCTCGAGAAGTCAGATTAAGGATTCAAAAACATGGAATTCAGAACAGATTAGGTGGGATTCGTTGAGATTCATTTTACCTTTGTCAAAGATTCAGAGAATTGTCAGACCCCCTCGGGAGCAACTAACATTTGGCTTAGATGCAACTTATTATGAGCATTATCTCATTAGTAAGTAAATTGACATTTGTGTAGAACAAAAATTAAGCAAAAACTGTGGCATGAAACAACCATAAAGGGAAACCTATAATCCACAAAGAGAATTGAAATATTGGATAAGTATTTTGGGTACCAGGTTCCCATCTTTAGTGGTAAAAAGTAATTAAAAAAAAAAAACAAAAAACAAAAGAGGCTGAATATTAGTGCTGTTTTTACTTCTTTTGTCTTTCTCCGCTGCAGATGGGTAAATGGTACAAGAAATATGTATCTGGTATTTCAATTCTCCTTGTGGATCAGAGCTTTCTGTTTTTGATTTGTGTAGAAGCTTTTAGACCTGTAACATTACAGACTTTATATTTACATGATTTATTTATTTATTTATTTCTTTAAAGAATGAAGTAAATGAAAAGCTAAAGGCCTTATTAACTGAATCTCTCGGAGGAGTGCCAAATGCAGATGATCCCTCTGTAGCAAACCATATTCGGCAGCTTCTTCAAGAAAATGGAATTATAGATGATGTAATGGAAGAGCTCTTAGAACATTTGAGAGAAACTTCACCAAAGAAATCAATGCCTAAGATCATGGATAATAAGCTAAAACGTAAGTACATTATGGTTTAAATAAAATTTATTAAGTTGTATGATCTCATTTTACGATGTTAGCAAATTATTTGGTTGTAAATGGTGAATAGTCCTAAAACTGGTACAGTAAAATATCGTTATAAGTTACTTCAGGGGACCATGGTAATTGGTTCGTTAAGCTTAAAATTCGTTTATATGAAAATCAATTACATGTATTTTTTGAACAAACAGAAAGAGATTTGTGTTTTAGAGCTTATTTTATGAACAAAGAGAAAGAAAGTAATAATTAAAAAAAAAACTGAACTAATAAAATAACTGAACTGACTTGCCCATTTTGAACGTCTTCAAAAGAACTTGTTTATTTCTAAATCATTAGTTGTTTTACTCGTTGGCCTACAAAGCCACTATGGCCCCCTCCAGGGAGAATTTGTTAAAAACCTATGATTTAAGAAAACTTTTTTTTTTTTTTTATAGTTTTGTATTGTCCCTTAGCGGGAACAAGTGTAGGAAGAGCGCATGTATTATTTAGTTAAAACAGAAATAAATAGTTGTGCTCTTTCCCCTCCCGGCCCTTGGAGGGGTCAACCACTCTTGCCTTTCGTATTCATTAAAATAAGTACCGTGTTTTTTTCGAATATTGGCCGCATTCGCTTTAGGCTGCAGGCACAAGTTTAAAGGTGGAACGAAAAAATAACCGTTTAAAGATCGGCTACAAAAACTAGGGGCTACAAAAAGATCGAACTACTTCGTTTTAGCGTCCCACAGTATCTTAAATAGTAATTTTGACAGCAGTTTTATTATTTATGTAACCTTTCAAATTATTTTTAAATATTTAATGAAACTTTTATAAATTTATTAATGAAATGTGTAAATAATTACAGTAATTTCATTTTAATGAGCGAGTATAACTTTTATTTCATCAGGGGCGGCTATGGTTCTATCAACGAAATGCTGACCATTAGCGTGATAGAGCATTCTATGACATCACAACATCTTGGAGTAGAGTGGGCTTGAAAAACTCTCCAACTATCGCCGACAATTTTAACACATGAATTTCATAATAATGTATAAATGAAAATATATGTGACTGGTTAATTTTTATCTGAAGGCTTAGAATATTAACTTCATTGTTAGAAAATGATTCAATAAAAGCTGGTTAATTTAAAGCCATGAACCATGTTTTTATCGGATAATTTTTGCCGATCTACGATCGATTTACCTTTTCAAAAAGTATAAAATATTATAGAAGCTTCCTATAAAAAGATAGGAAACGTTTATAAAATATGTATTGACTATGTACCAAAAATCATGATGCTTATGACGTTTTTGGCGCTATTCCTCATTAATATAAAAAAAAGCGAACAATAATTCGACTCTTATTTTACTATAATTTTTGTATAAATAAGTACAATTGTCTCGTA
>JAHWFO010100943.1:3350586-3387527 GCA_023313115.1 Rhysida immarginata | reverse complement strand
CAACCAGTCTCCATGAACTTGGAATGCTATAGTTTTATACACCCAAAAGATGGTGTTATTCAAAACTTGTTGGCTCTTCACTTGTGTTAAAAGAATATGTTAAATAATTTTGTGTTATATGATTTTTTTTTTTTTTTATTTTTATTTAATTTTTTTTTAAATCTCATATGAAATCCTGAATTGTTTGGATTTATATTGCATAAACTGTGTAAGCGTAAGAGTTATGAATTGACAAAACTGCACGATAGTTCTATAAAAAAATGACACCACTTACTTTACCAGTTATAGATTTCTTAATACAACAGTTATTTCTTTATAATTCAGTTCCTTTTTATAGATATGTGCATGAGTATATTGAAGTGAAGGAGCAGTTGCCAAAACAGAAACCCAAAGCAAGACATCAGTTTGCCAGAATAGGCTGTGTATTTAATCATTGCAGCTTTTATGCAAATAGTCAGGTAAATTCATTTTAAAGTTGAAAAATATTTATTCAATGCATAACTTTGCTCTTCACACCACAGATCAAAAGCCTCATATTTAAGAGCTGCCTTTAATTTAATAAAAAAAAGAAAATCTCTTTTGTGAAACAAATACTCTTGCATTGCGGTGATATGCTGCTACTAAATTATCAAATGCAGCAAATATAGTATTTACTATACACAATTTCTTTGGCATTAAAATAAGGTCATATCACACAAATTTAAAAAATAACATTGTATCCCTATGTTTATTTAGCGGTATAATAGAGGCTATTAGGTAATATTGCTAACAAGGAGACCTTACGATGTGGTACTAATCGATTTCCATAATTTTTAGTAATACAGTATTTTTCGGAAGTAAGGCCGTAACGACTGATAAGCTGTAGCAGCTAAAATTTATATTCGTATATTTTGTGCACCCATGCATGGGGGCGTGTCCGATATTCGGACCGGAACCTGTATGACCTCCGCACGATAGGGCAGGGGAGGGTGAGACTCGTGAGGGCGATGACAAAACAATGGAATAGCAGGTGTGATTGGGTAAACAGGGTGTTTAATTTCCAACAACAAAATTAACAAAACGGCAAATATCAATAGTATGCATAAATATTAACAAGTACATCCATAAGTAACAAGGGGTCCCCTTAAAACGTAAACAAAACTAACAACATAGTCATGCATCAATTAGCAATCAATCAAGTAAAAGAAAACAGTAACAAAAAACAATTAATGTAAACAGTGTCCAGTAATCGGGCTTCTCGCCGGCACAAGCTTTCATAAACCACTGTAGGCGCTGAACAAACTCTGCTATATTGGCCTATTCGCATGCAACCACTACCGCACCCAGGATTGCCGAAGCGTCTGAGAATCAATAGGATCGAGTAGCCTCACGAACGTGCTGCTTATTCCTTTTTATTGAGAGCACCCCGCAATCCTTTTGGCTCCTATTCTTTAGCCGCTTCGGAATTGGGGAGAAGAGGGGTGCTGTAACCCCTATATCATACATAACCTACTGAGCACCCCGTGCTCGAGCAACAGCAGCGCACTACTCGGTCTCTATTTCCCAACCCACTTCGATTAAGCGAGGTAAATTTAACCAGCTGCACCATAAGCGAATACTACGCATAGTTACAGAGCCATTGCCTACTTCACAAGGGCCGAAATCTAGGTATTTTAATGCTAAAAAGTTTCAGGATAACGTACCTCACTTTAACGTACACTTCGGAATAACGTACAAATTTTACGTTCCCTTGGATAAATTATCACTTCATTACAACGTACATTGTTCAAATGTCTTGCTCTGATTGGTCAATACAGCCCATGCGAAAGTTGCAACTGGCAATGCATCAAAAGGAAACGACACGTCATCACTTAAGCCAATGGTCTAATTAAGTAGAGTTCACATTTCATTGGTTGGTCAGTGTAGCATATATAAACCCGGAAATCTCTGCATGCTATTTTCTTTCTGACAATCGTCAATCTTATTTTCTTTTTTGTATGATATGGAAGACCGCTTGGGTTGGTCAGGCTTCTTGACTACTTCAATGTATTTCATTTGGAATTTATTCTGGTTCGATGAGCTTTGTGAAAGCACTGCTTTCATCCCACCTAAACAAATGTACACTTCACTGTTCGATTGCCGCATGCTATTCAGTCGGGAGCCATTTTGTACGGCATTTAGATTGGAAAGCTTCACTTGACGGGCGATTGCCGGTCTTCAATACGGTAAGGTCATACCACCATGTGTTTGTTTATTTTAATTTTAGTTTTAAGTAAATGTGCATGTAACAGGGTGACTAGCGACTGGGAAAACTGGGAAAGGTCAGGGAAATTTGTGTACCTGGGAAAAGTCAGGGAATTTTACAAAAAGTCGGGGAATTTTACAAACAATCAGAGAATTTTTTTAAAAATTAACCAACTGTAATACTACACGTATGCTGTATTTGTATTGAATAAAATAAAATGCTACACTTCATGTACTCTTATGTTTTTTTATGCATATATGCATTGTTCACAAACCTCCCCCCTCCCCAGTTTCAGAATAAGTACACCTCGGAGTAACGTACAAATTTCCAGTTTCCTATAAGTACGTTGTAACAGGATTTTACTGTATCAATTGCACAATGGAGTCATGCTGAAAGAAGGCTACATGGTAATCGAATTGCTATCCATTGAGTAAATTGATTTATTGTGAAAAAGTGGTTTTCTGTTCTGTTAATTCATTTCATGGTATTAGCCACAGTACAAAAGGTAATTCTGGGTTTGTTTGAATCTGATTCAGTGGAAATTTTAGAATTCAATTTTGAACAAATCCTCGTGTGATCTGAATGAGGATTGGCTCATTAAAAAAAAATATTCTTTTTTTAATGCAGTTTTTGAATTTGATCCTTTTTCATCCGTTTTTATTATGCATAAGAGGATGGGTGTAAGAATTATTTGAAAACTTGTCGTTTTTCGAATTCTTGAAGGAAATGTAAAATTTTTCAGCTTTTGAAGAGGAGGATTTTTAATCTTTTGATCTGTGTGTGAACTCGCAAGTATTGTGTAAAGTATACATTACAATAATGGAACGGATATCTAATTTACAGATAGTTTGCAATTAAACTGACAGTGCTTAGATCGTACAAATGAAAACGAAAGTTTGTGTGGGGGAAAAAAAAAAGACTTGTAGGATCGTAAGTTTTTGTTTTCAACAATTGCAAAACTCCACGTGCAAATTGAACAATAGGTTGCAAGTGTTGCATCACGTGAGAAAGAACGATAGCTCGCGCTTCGAAGCTCTGCGAGTGATCGCTTCGTCTAAACAACAAAACCCCCGAAAAAATCAAAAGCAATCGCAAACTGCACGGAGAAGGTGATGCTAACCGTGTTTTATTGATCGCGAAGGCCCGATTTTACTGGACTTTCTTGAAAATAGCACCACAGCAGTTAACTCTGCACGATACAGGGAAACATTGAAGGCACTGCGCGACCGTCAAATGCAAGCGTCCTGGACTTCTTACAGAAGGAGTGCTTCTTCTCCACGACAACAGGCGTCCTCACATCTCGAAAGCAACAGTAGGCCTCATCAAAAAGTTCAACTGTGAAGCAATGCAGCATCAACCTTACAGCCCTGATTTATGTCCATGTGACTTTCACGTTTTTAGGGATCTCAAGAAACATCTGAAAGGCCGCAGGTTTCAGTCGGACGATGAAGTGAAAGAAGACTTCTGGAATGGTTCCACACGCAACCGAAAGACTTCTTCCGTAAAGGAATTACACGCCTTGTTACACAGTGGGATAAATGCCTTAACGCGTTTGGAGTATTTTTAAATTCCTTGTATACACTTTGGATAAAATAAATAATTTTCGTTTTCATTTGTACGACCCTTATATTTTGGAACATTTGGAATACTTTTGTGTGTGTGTGTGTGCGTGTTTGTGTGTGAATTCCTTCTTCCTGTGTTGTCATTAGTCCCTCCCCCCTCCCAAATTTGGTGACATTCTGGCTGTGAGACCAGTCTGCAGATGTCTCTTTGAGTAGTGTCAATTTAATTACAAATGCCCTGTACATGAAATCTGACTTGGGCGTTGGAACTCCTGCTTGCACGTCAACAACTGATGTGATTTTAACGAAGGGAGCTTAGTGACTGACAGAGGAGTAATAATCGGGTGCCACATTGCAGGCATGTCTGTTTGTGAAATTTCGAGAAAGTTATCATAGCCATGTAAAATATTGGTGATCTTGTGAAGAATTGGAGCACTACACATATCGGAATACTCCCTTGCCCCATGTCGGATGATTCTCAAAACTCACTGAAAGCGACTGAAAGTTCTTAAAAACTGCAAAAAAAAAAATCCCCACTCCAGATTATCAACAAGGAGTTCTGATAGGCAACAGTAGTCGGTGTGCATTACAACACTTTGCGGAAGGAACTACATGCATTTGGAAGATGTGTAGCCACATACAAGCCAAACATCTTGCCAAACCACTAAGACTGCCAAATGCTAGTTTTGTTTGGAATACCGATATTGAACTGTTGAAGGGTGGACTGAAAAACTGGAAGCTGTTTATTGGAACCTTGTAGAAGGTATGCCCAGAAGGATGATTGATGTAATTTCAGCTGTCCAACAAGATATTAAATATAATTTTTCTTGATTCTGTGTATTGTCCATTCCATTATTGTGGGGTAATGTATATTTATTGAAATCATGTTTTGTTGATGTTTCAGTAGTTTATTGAAGATTTTTTATTCAATGTTTTTTTTATGCCAGAGATTAATTTATTTTCTATTTTACTTGTTTAGCCCAGTGATTCTGTGCTTTCATGTCAGTTCAATTTGGAAAACGGTAGTCAATGGAAATCGATGTCACCCGATAGTTTACAAGCTGTATGCTTATATAGTAAATGGGTCTCTGTTCGACCCCCACCTCTTATTGGCAACCAGTTGGATCCATTACTATCAAGCAGTGATTTAGAACAAGAATTACGTGCATTGATAATTGAATATAGACGGGTAAGTTTTCAATTTGCAAATTATTTTGCGACGTGAACCCCTCCTCCTAAAAGCCCAATGTATTCACATACAACCACAATTTCTACAGCCATTATTCACAGAACTTAACTATCGACCAACATACTACTTTCACATTTATCTTAAAGAAAATAAAGTTGTTACTCAAACAACAACAGATCAACAGTTCTTCAGAAAACACAAAAACTGTTCATCACTGTTCATAAGGGGCATAAGGGGCTTTCAGAAGAAAACAAAGTACATCAATGCTTGCGAACCTGGTGTTTTCTGACCAGGGGTTTTCGCAAAAACGTTCGTCGGTGAACGATTCACTAGATCGAGGTGGCCTCCTCCTTGTTAGAAATAAAATAAAACAAACTTGCTCACCCGTCTTGTTGTCATGTAATAGGGACTGGTCATGGGCTTTTCTGCCCAATGGTGTACCTCGCTCGCAGTCATGGGCTTCCAAACACTGACGCTATTGCCAGGGCTCATGGCTCTCGAACGTCTGCCACAATTTCAGGCTAATAAAATCTCGAATGCAAACTCAAGAGTCAAAATGCTTCACCAAACATTAATAAAATAAACCAACTTCAGTTCAGCACATCAAAGGACAAGTGAGCATCAATAAAAACAGCAAATTGCTGATATGCAGTCATGGCTGCCGCCATTCGAAAACTCCAGCACTCCTGTTTTTTCACGTCCTTGCTCCACTGATGTTTTTTCGTAAAAAAAAAAAAAACTACGCGCTATAAGACCCATTCCAAGATCTTTTTCTAACTACGTCTTAACGATTAGATAATAGGCTGTCATCACCTTCTCGGGAAAACTCCGAGAAAACAATGATAGCCCTAACAATGCCTGGACGCTGCCGCTTTCTTCACTTGTGACAACGGGCATGCAACCAAGCTCTAATGCTAGGATCCGAACAACAATCATAAAACAGAAATAAACTTTATTATAATAAGGACCCAAGAAAACACTGCGCACTGCACGCGGAACAAAAAATAAAGCATTATTCACATGTAAACAACACCAACACGACCCAACACCACCCCCACATGAACCCAAGAAAACACAAATGCACACTCGCACACCAACCAACGCCAGTCACAACAGACTAAAAAAAAAACACCCACACTTAAACAAAACATGAGATCGACGGCCGAAACGAAAACACTACCCTAGAAAAATGTTTATAAACACAAATAAACAACTGCTGACCCCTTTCACTCATCAAGTGCACCACCGATGTACGAAACCACAAAACAAGCTACCACTCCAGTCACTCCGAAACAAAAACAACAAATACTAACACCCATGACACACACACAAAAAAAAACAAATACCACTCACAAAACAATGCCCCCTGCCGGGCGTAACGGACCCAACTGACATGGAATATCACAATTTATATTTGAATTCTGATGTTCTTTATTCATCTTTGTTAGCTTTAATCTTTGTTCATTGTTGGTTTTTGTTACATCCTTAAGATTTAAAGAATTTAATTCTGTATTCTGCATTTAACACTGACAATGTAAGAGATGGCTAAATGAATATCTTAGCAGAATGGTCTGAAAGAATTTTATCATTATCTTAATGCTGTTTTAATGCTCATTTGAAAACAATTTATTATTATTAATTATAAAATGCCGTAACCTGTAAAACACTATACCACATTAAGTACAACCTCTGACAATTAAGTTCGGTGAATGAGTTCACACAACAAAATGCAAAACAGATAGAGCCACATTTACTTTATTGTCCTTCGAAATAATCACCCTGGAAGGCAATACAATTTTGGGATCGGGTGCATAAGTCCTGGAAGCTCCTGGTAAATTCCTCCTTAGGGATGGCTTTAAGTTCACGTGTCACATTTGCTTGAATGTCTGGAATGTCCGTTTCAGGCGTGGGAACAAGAAAAAGTCTGCTGGTGCCAAATCTGGTGAATAAGGTGGATGAGCTGTGGATACGACCCCTTTGTTGGCCAGAAACTGTTGCACGATTACGGCAGTGTTCCTCTTTGATCCATTATCCACAGTTACGTGCGCACGCTACACCTTCAACTGAAGAAACGAGCATCTGCTAAACCATTGGACGCACAAACGTGACCTGTCTGAACTTGCTTCAACAATGACTGGGCTTGTATTCACATGCATTGTTACTCGCGTAAAGCTTGCACAGATTAGGGTGTGACGTTATTCACCGAACTTAATTGTCAGAGGTTGTAGAATATGTGGTTTCTTTAAAGATAGCAATTAATAACTTTGGACTAAATTTGCTTACAAACTTCATGCAATACTAAATTTAATTCAGAATTAAGAAATAATACAATATAATCATGATGTCCATACAGTCTAGTATCAGTGAATATTAGAGAGTATTGGCAAGCACCACTGAAGTGGCTGACATCTAGCAGTCATTTGAGAAACTACTTAATGGCGGCTGTGGAGGGTATTATCACAGCCATAGCCTACAATTAAAAGAGAAAGAAAGCGCATCAATAACAAGTATATAAGTACTTAGGACCGGGCCAAAAAAAAAAAGTTGATGATAAAAGCTCGTGCGGGATCTATTTTTAAAAGTATTCTTAGTGCGAGGCGTATTTTCAAGAATATTTGTATTTCAAGTATTTCAAAAATCCAGGCATGGGGTTTTCTACAGCCGCACTGTTCGCACAGTCTTTGGGCCGGCCCGCGCTGCAAGTACTGCTGCATTGCCGGTGGTAATTTAAAATATTCAAAGGAAAAGGGGATAGATTTACATTATTTCCCGAAAGAGAAAGGTAGAAAGAAGAATAGGAAGTGAAATTGAATCTAGAGAATCATGCAAAAAATATCATGTAAGGGTCCTTCTAAAAATTTATTCATCATGAGCTGTGCATCTAAAAATAATGTCTGAAGATTCCCCGATCTTGCCATAGATTAGTGAACCCTCACGATCAACACCATCGTAATTTCTTTCTGAATACTTTCTAAACTTTGAGTCCGATTACTTTCAGTTTGAGTCTGATCCTTTTGCTTTGCAATTATAATGGCCGCTCAGTGAAAGCGTATGCCACCTTGTCGTTTGTTCCCAATGCAGTTAATATGTTTTTAATGAACCTGAAGCCACTGAGTATACGCTACGAAGGAAGGAGGTGAAGATGAAAGCGAAGAGTGCTCTATATATTTGATTTTATAAACTTTTCTCTCACGTTTCCAATTTTTTCTTACACGCACAATCTGTTGGATCTTTGCGACTTCACATATCTCTATTTACATTTATTGTCAGGCAAGAATAAATAGCAGTGAAATCTATTAAATCGACAGAAAGGCTGAAAGCATAATGTATTTTTCTCTGTCAGTTATTTCTTGTTTACTGATCGCTGTCAAAAATCTTCATGAGCTATTGAATAAAGCACTCACCAACTATTGAATCACGTACCTGAAAATGAGCTCTCGATAGTTTTTAGAAGCACCTGATGTTTACAGCCATGTTTTATAAATTGCAGAGCATCTTCAATTAACAAGCCACGTTTAGAGCCTTCACTCTGATGGAAAGTTGTGGGAGCGAATCATACAAAGAAGGAAAATAGACTGCCAAAGTAGGCTAGATTGAACATTACTTGATTGAATCTTGGTTTCTTGATTTGATTATCACCATAATTTGTGGATTGTTAATTTAAATATAGTTCAATTGTGATCTTTGCCCTCAATATGATTGAAATTCCTTCCCCTCTTGCTCTCTTCAATTACAAGCTCTACTTCATTTCAGTCGAGAAAATCAAGATTAATAAAAATTTATTATACACTAGCTCAGTATCTTCTTACTTGATATTTCAGTGACAAAGGTCGGGTTCTTGAAAAGGTGGCAGTTTGTGTCTTATATATTTCAATAAGTCAAGCAAATTCGAGAATCAAATAATAAAGCTTTATTCAAAGTCAAATAGATACCAATGAGATACAAAAAAAATCTTAATTCTAAATCTATGAAAGAAAGGACAGATCTTAATGCAAAAGCATAGCGAATAGAATAAATAAGTGTGATTACTTTCGTATTAAGCAATGCTAAAAATCAGGCGAGCGGCGGATGTGCGAAACAACAGCGCTGCTATAGATTTCGACCAACTTCGTGGCGTTTTTTTGCTGGCTGCAAATGGGAATTTCACGTTTCTTGTTCAGTTTCTGTCGTATATTTTATTGTTTCACTAGTTATACGTGATGAGCTTGTTATAATGTGTTAATAGTGTGATTTGCATATCATTTGTTACGTTTAAAACCGTATTTTTACTCTTATTTTAAATTTTTTTTATAAATTACTCGTTATATTTACTCGTGCACGTACCTTATGACAGCAGATAGGCCTACTTCATTCCATCGGCGGTTAGCAAATGTCTGACTATCGCAGTCATTATAAAGATCACCAGAATTAGGCCTTTTTGAGTTGGAAGAGATTCAAGTTTCAATGAATTTCGTTTTAATTTTCAGTGAATTTAAAACTGCAGGATTATAGAAAAAGCAAGACACTTCGAAATGAACTGATCACACAATGCTGTTTGCATTTGGATATAAAGTCTTCACTGGCTAAAGGTAATCAGATGCTTCTTAATGGATTCCGATTGTATAAATATTTGAAACGTGAAGTTTCTATCGGATTTCTTATTTACACATCCAAAGAGAGAACAAGTTAAAGGCATTCTGATAGTAAAAAGGCAAGCAAACTCCTGCTTTATGTAGAATCGAAACTAAGCTAGAAATGACTTCTTGTTCTGCTGGTTCTCCTGAGGGGACGAGAGGGCCAATTTTTGAATTGTTCTATCTATCGAGGCGTTTTTCTTAATAAAATATTAGGATAAATCTAAATTTTTGAATGATATATTAACCTGGATGCAAAAAAAAATAAACTTTTTGAATTTTTTTCTGTGGAGTTTACCTTTAAGAAATAGTAAATAAACAGTAAGAATAAAAAAAGAACTCTTGTTTGAAAATTAATTTTTAAAACTACTGTTAACGTTTCATCCTTTTCCTTGTAAGCGAATACTAAAAACCTGCGACTTGCTGGTTGAAAACGCACGCAGTGACATCTTGCGGATGCGCCAGAAAATTACGCAAGTAATCACACTTACTATTCTATTCGTTATGGCAAAAGAAGAAAATTAATTCTAAAATTCCCCAGTACCTAAAATTACTATAGTGAAATAAAAATTCAATAAATGATAATTATACAGGGTGTTTTTGAATTGAGTACAGATTTTTTGGGAGATGCTAGAAGAGGTCCTTAGAAGTATTTTTTGTCATATGAACATGGGGTCCCTGTAGCTCCGTTTACTTACAATACTGCATTGAACAATCAAATGACACCGGGACGCAGCGTGTGTTGGTAGGCCTAGATTACTTTATTTTTAACAATTAACACAAGCAATCTACTGTATGACTTTTACAGTAATTGTTCGAAATGACCGCCATTTGTTTCATAGCACAATTCGCAACGCCTTATGATGGATTGATGTATGCGTGGAAACAGTTGATTTGCACGGTCGCTGATGTCACCTGCTGCCGCGACAACACGAGCCGCCAATTCTTCTTCGGTATCTACGGGTTCGGAGTACACCATTGATTTTATGCTTCCCCATAAAAAAAAATCCATCGGTGTGAGATCTGGCGATCTCGGTGGCCAAGCAACTGGTCCGCCACGACCAATCCAACGACCAGGATATGTCTCATTTAGGTAATCTCTAACTGCTCTTGTGTAATGCGAAGGTGCGCCGTCCTGTTGAAACCACATCAAATGTCTGGTTATTAGTGGAACATCTTCAAGAAGACCAGGGAGCTCCTCCTTCAGGAAACCAAGGTATGTTTGCCCGTTAAGACGGCATGGTAGGAGATATGGCCCAATCAGGACATTGTGAATCATGCCAGCCCAAATATTCAACGAAAAACTATGCTGAAAACTGTTAACATGTGTTGCACATGGGTTGACATGAGACCACAGATGACTATTGTAGCTATTGAACATTCCCTCTCGCGTAAACGTTGCCTCATCTGTCAACAAAACCATGGAAGGAAAGTCTGGAATCCTATTCTGTTGCTGCATAAACCATTCCGCGAAAGCACGCCGGGGACCATGATCATTGGGACATAATTCCTGCACCTTTTGAAGCTTGAACGAATGTTGCAGGTTGTCATGTAAAATGTTCCATACAGTGGTATGACTAGTATTCAAAGCAGCTCCGACTGCACGAGTACTTGTCGATGCATTTCGGTTAAACCTTTCCAAAACTTCATCCTCTAATTCAGGGGAGCGTAACCACCGACAACGTCCACGCTGATGATTATCATGAGCGAATGCGCCCGTTTCTCTTAGACGACGATCTACTGCACCAAATGTTCGTGAATTGGAAAGAATTCTGTTGGGATAACGTTCAGCATACAAACGCCTTGCACCATCCATGGTACCAGCAGCACCGAGACACAGATGCATGTCTGCATAATCATTCCATGTAAAACGATTCATACTGTTTGTTTAACTTTACACATGTAAAAAGTACATCAAGTGAACTTTTTAAAACAAATCTTTACCTACTGCTTTCCCAGAATATGATTAGTTCATTTACATATGGACTAATCGTATTTTACAAAGGGGTTGGATACCATGGAATCTCCTTGACGAAGTTTGTCGTAAGATTTTTCAACAAACAAGCACGTGCACCTTGAAATTTCTTTGCAAACAATTACTTTAAAAATTATTACAGTAGATTGCTTGTGTTAATTGTTAAAAATAAAATAATCTAGGCCTACCAACGCACACTGCATCCCGGTGTCATTTGATTGTTCAATGCAGTATTGTAAATAAGCGGAGCTGCGGGGACCCCATGTTCATATGACAAAAATACTTCTAAGGACCTCTTCTATCATCTCCCAAAAAATCTGTACTCGATTCAAAAACACCCTGTATATATATATATTAACAATAGATCTAGTTCTTTCAATCACACAGAGAATAATTAAATCCTTTCAGGCTCAATTTTAAAATAGCTCACTCAAATTACCTATTAATCAACATACGGGACATGACCATTTATGAATCTTAGCAATCAAATATTTCACTTTACTTACAGTTGCTTAGTATCAGGTTATCCACAGATCTGCAATCACTTGTATTCCACCTTTGAGCACTTAACGCATTCAACATTAACAGGCCATTACGGATGGTTGATTCAGATAAAATGAGACGACTTTAAACGCTGCGTATGACCTTGACGGAATGTGATTTGCATGACTCGTCCACTATTCATGGGGATTAGCTTTGTATACACTTGTTGCTGTTATTTTGGACATTTCGTGCTGAAACATGGCTTTTTGAGAAGGGTTTGGCCTTTCCGACGCTAACTTCAGTCTTTCGTGAATTGTGGAATTATGCAAACGAAATGGTATTGTGGTATCCAAAGCTATTGTGGGTCGAATAATCAAAAAGAACAATTTGTGACCATCTAATGAACGTGGACGAGCAGAGAAGCAGACCAGAAACAAGCCCCAGCCAATACGCCCAGCTCAGGTGGTGCGAGAAATCCGATCTGAAGTGCTGAAATAAAATCCCTCCACACAGAGAAGTCTAGCCCAAAGGAAAGGTATTTCACAGGCAACAGTCTCCAGAATAATTCATGACAATCTTGGGCTGGAGCGACTGAAGGGAATAAAGCACGTGGTCACACAACTAAGTGACAGAACGCAACTGAACACTGCCAAGTCATCTGTGGCTTACTACAGGAAGATGGAACAGGAGATGGGCATACGAGTTATTCCCTTCTCTCATGTGCCTGTAAAATCTTCTGACGCATCACCGATGGATTTCTGTGGTTTTGGTCTCCTGAAACGACTGCTCGGAAGTCGCCGACCAAGAACCGTTGATAGGCTATGGAAAGTGTGTCAGCAGGTGTGGAACGAACTTCCCATGGAGTCCCTCAAACTCAGCCTTCTTCACTGGAAATTACGGTGCCGGGCGATAGTCCAACAACGTGGTTCTCGCATCGAACACAACCGATGGTGGCGCCATGGTATTACACTTTCGTAACAGAACTGCAAAGTCGTCTCATTTTATCTGAATCAACCCTCTGTATATTTCACTGATCACATATCACTTATCACTTTGAAGCACAAAAAACATACGTTAGAAGGATCCGGATCAATCGATGAATGAGTCCACTGGTTGACTCAAACTGTCCTCACCAAGTTCTAGGGAAAATTCCAAGTATGAAGTTGTCTTATCTTGATGACACGCATCAACTATACGGATTGCTGCTCACAACAGCTATCTCCTTTGATTCGCCACACTTTGATGAATATTCGTATCGTACATCCAATGATGACTCCACTATATACAGATGGTGTTTCTCTTTCATTCATGAAACCACTCGGAAAACAAACTCCACTCCTTGCAGTCCGTATAAGATTTGCATCCAGATAAAATAGAAAAATGTAGAATGGTCACCAGAACAAAACGGACTAGATTTACACAGACATCCCCCTCCTCTTTCATAAAATTTAGAATTTTCGGTTACAAGCTGATATAATTACGTGTCCAATTAGAGTTCGGAGGAGATGCCACCCTTCACAAAGGGTTTACCCAAATTTCATTGATGATGAGCCTGCACGAGCCCAGATTTGGAAGGAGAAGCCACCAGACCTCTTTAACTGGCTACGAAGGCTCCTCAGCACCCCTACGAATCTTGACCAGCCCCTCCTCCAAAGTTCCAGCTTGCCGTCATAAAATCACAACCAAGAGAAGAGTGCGCTCAGCCTCCCTCCTGCTATCTCCTTGGCAGACTCATGAGCTTTCCTCCTTTGCTCTCGTTTAAATAGAGAAGCCGTTTCCAGTCATCTCTCCCTTTCACATCTTAAAATAATCCCACATGTATTAATGAAGAAAACATTATTATTTCAATATTATTTCAATCCATCTTACAAACAACCCTCCTATTAATTCAATGCTTCTAAGAATCAATAAATTCAAAGACCAATTTTACATATAACCAAACACTACTCAAAAGACAGTTACATACCGTCTCAACACCTCTCCTCCTGTTAATTCACAATCATATACACGTGACTTTTATCCCTTTTTATAATTCCCAATTCTTTCAACACTGCTAACTTACATCACAAGAATTCTCAAAATTTTGCATTCGCATGACCAAATTATGTAAAGTAAATTTTCATTTCAATGACCGAGTCTTTCTTAAGTGATTCTAACAATTCAACAAGTGAAAACGTCACACAATAACAAATATTAACAAAATCTGTACAACGGTTGCCAATTATTGCTGAATAAAGTAAATTGCCTTGAATCACTGTATTTCTTTATTTCAGTATTCTGCTGGAGTAATATGCATAAACATTTAAGAGATTTTGTTTAGCAGATTTACCGTGTACGTTACTGAGTTCATTTAAGACGTGTATTTAGAAAGTGAACTATTGTTGAAATCAATGTTTTCAATCTTTATTATCACTTGAACCTATAATTAAACTTCGTGGCATGTTTACATTATAATGATTGAAAAGTAAACAAAAAAAATTAGTATACTTATTTGTATAATAAAAAGATAGTAATTAAAACTCTTAAAAAAACTCATTTATTTTTCTGTTTATAAAAATTTTCGCGCCACGTATAAGATCCTCTCACGTTACACAGGTTTAAACTTCCAATCTAAATCCATTATGCCTGCTATTTTGTGACGTCGTGACATGACCAGCGCTGCCCCCATTGGCCATGGTACTTGCCAATAGAAACAGGTCCAAAATAAGTGATACAGTAACATGCATAAAAAAAAAGGTCAGCTTTTGATCTAACTGTCCAAATTTTTTGAAACCTGGCACACAGCTGAAGCAGGCGTTAGTTAGATGCTGTGCCAAATTTTATAGTGAAATTCTAATTTATATATCACATATATATGTAAAACATGTCAAAATGCATGATGTAACAAAAAGATATGGCCAAACTTGAGGAAACATTCCTCACATGTAGAGGAAGAAAATATGTTATATGGACATGGCTCTGGAAATGCTTTATTTCCATGTTAGAACTCATTTTCTACAATTCTTCATTAATTACATTATCCATGGGAAACATACAGGAACAGAATGTACCAGCATACTACATGAAACTCTTTCTTACATGAAATATTCAAAATGCCCTCCATTAGCATGGATACAGGCATCAACCTGCTGTCGCATTAAAATGTGACTGTGCCTCAGTGTGTTTTGGGTTGTGTTTAATTTTATTGGCTGTCTTGCAATCACATGTGCAGGGTATTGGTTGTTTTTGTCCATTGTGTTTTTGTTTTGAGAGTTTACTTACCGTTTAGTAGAGAGGTGGGGCTCATTAGCATAATTGTTCAATTTTGGATTCGTCGGAACCTGCTGCTCCGAGCTCCGCCACCAATGTGATGATGTTAATATTTCATTTTATTTTTCGTATATTCTGGCTTTATTACGCAATTTTAAAGCCTTGTTGTTTTTAAAAATCGTTATGAACCGTCTGTTTAATGTTTTCTATTGTTACTTAATAATTTGGAAGCTGCGACAATGGATAAGTGAAAGGTTGTGAATTCTTTGTTGTGGCATTGATTTGCGGAATCCAGATGATGAGTAAAGAATCGAATATGTTTGTTGATGCCCGACAATTAACATACTACCATATAATATATTTACCAAAAATTGCCCGTGCGTGGCATTGTGTTCTCGTTTTTTTATGGGGTAACGATAAAGGGTTAAGGGGGATAGTTATAAAAAGTAATAAATAAATAAATAAATAAATAAATAAATAAAAATTTTTTCTTTTTTTTTTTTATTAAAATCTTTGGAGAGATAGAGAAAATTATTCCAAAACAAATAAGAGAATACAACTTCTAGGGCGTGCAGCTACTCAAACGTTTGCTAAAAAGGTGAAGGTACTTTCCCTAATGAGCTAATAACTGGAGAAAATTTATTTTTCATATGGTATTTGCAATGTAGTAACTTCCTTTAGCTAAGTTATAAATAATGTTTATCTAAACATATTAGAAAATTATAAAGATCTCAACTGATTATGTGAGAGGGCAATCTTTGAAAAATGTTGAACTACTGGGGAAAGTGACATAATAAATAAATTAACAACTCTTGTCCACAAAATTATTTAATCGACATATACGTATTTCGAACCGTTTGGGTTCATTATTTAATGTCAAAATGATAATCAGTACAGTTAATCAGTACAATTTATAGTGGAACAGACTCCCAGCCCTCCAATCGCTGTTCACAAGCAAGGTTCACAGCCAATGCAGGAACCGGGAGTCTCTTCTTACAAAAACGCAGACCTAGGAGAAATACCCAGGCCGCCAAACAAAGCAAAATAACATAAAAATCGACAAATCGACCAAAAACCGATTCCCATATTATACAAAAGAGAAAAATAAATCAGCAACCAAAAACCTTCAATGATTTTATCAATGTTGAATCTCCGATGGGGTCTGCATCTCCATTTAATAATAAATCTGGGTTCTTCTTAGCAATTTCCAGTGACTCAAAGGCATCAAGTGCATTGCGATTTTTTACACTTCTAATTAATCTACAATCCATAAGTATTACCTCTTGTTCCGTCTCAAGCATGTGCTTAGCCACCGCAGATTTTTCAGGGCGTCAGATTTTTTATTTTTTTTTTTAATATAGACAGAAATAATTCAATACTCATATTAGCCTTTCTTTGATATTCTAAAATGTTAAGGATGCAATGTCGAATTTTTCTGGGCGAGCCCAATTGGACACAAAATTCCAGTGCGAGGCACTTTAAAGAATTCTTTTTGTTTTTCCAAAGTGAATATATACTTTATTAAGGATTTTTCATTTACATTCAAATTCAAGTATGGCAAAATTTCATCAAACAAACAGTCCGAGCAACACCAGGCATTTCAGCTAGTATTTTAATAAATACGAGGTGCAATCAAAAAGTTCCAAGACTGGTTCATTTAAGAGAGAGTATACAGGATGATTCAGAAACGTAGGTCAAGAATGAAATACCATGCACAGTTTGTAGCGGGGAACAATATTTCTCCTAAAAACATGGGTCTGGAAATGCATCCTTACAGAGATAATGCAACTTGTACGAGGTAGGAATGGATGTGTGTTACTGTGACGGCAGTGGTAGCATCCATGTAAATTGTTCGTGTTCTCTCATTTGAAAGAGAGGAAACGAAACATGTAACTCCATTGTCGTACAGTGACTCGCTTGACTAATGTGGAGTTGGCGGACTTGCATCTCGTCTACATATCCCGATGACCTTGTAGCTGAAATTGTTACAGCGTGTGGAGAAGTCAGTGATTCTCCGGACATCTTCACCAGAGTTCGTGAGAATCTCGTCCGCAGACTAAACACCTGCTCAGGGTCGGCATTTTGAACACCTACTGTAATGTCATTTCTACTTTGTACAAGTTGCATTATCTCTGTAAGGATGCATTTCCGGATCCATGTTTATGGGAACAATTTTGTTCCTCGCTACAAACTGTATATGGTATTTCATTCTTGACCTACCTTTCTGAATCACCCTGTATTTAAATAAACATATCAAATTCATGCGATCAAATACAGAACCATTGCATTAACAAGTATTTTGGGGAAAGTCTTGATGTTAATCCTATTGGAAAGATTAAAAAATCAAGTTGAAACACAGTTGGCTGATGAACAAGCCAGTTTTAGAAAAGATAGAAGTACTGTACAGCAAATACTATCACTACAGCCAATAGCAGAAAAAGTTCAATGGAAGAGAAGAGAAATACATGTATATGTATGTTTGTGGACTTTCAGAAGGCCTTTGATAGTATCTGCCAAAGTATTATCTGGTCTGTCCTGGAATCGTATGGAGTGGACAACAAAGTTATAAGGCTTTTAAGAGACATAAATGAAAATGCTGAAGCTGCTGTTCGAACCTTCGGTCAGATTGGAAGATGGTTTAGAACACAAAGAGGAACAAGACAAGGAGACCCTATTTCTTCATTATTGTTTTTTATATATTTGGAAGGAATGATGGATTGTATAAAAAATGAAGTAAGCATACATGTAAAACCAATTAACAATTTGAGATTTGCTGACGATATAGCTATCATAGAAGAAAGTGAGGAAGAACTCAAAAAAGACATTTAACAACTTAAATGAAGAAGGGAAGAGATATGGTCTAGAAATTAATATTGAAAAGACCAAAATACTTATGCTGGGAGGGAAAAAGCATAAGAATGATCATAAGAATGATATTATGATTGATGGCAAAAAAATAGAGACTGTTGACGATTTCACCTACTTGGGAAAACGATTAACTTATGACCTAGATTGGGGCAAGGAAATAAAAACCAGAATAGCCAAAGCAAATTCAAGATCAAAAGCCATGTAAAAGATCTGGAACAGCAAAGAAATAAATATGAACATAAAACTGAATATTCTTGAAACTTGTGTCTTTAGTGGGATGTGAAACTGGAGAATGAAAAAAGTGTGGATCACGAAAATTTTGACTTTGAAAGGAAATGTTATAGAAAGTTCCTACGGATAAGTTGGAAAGATAAAGTAAGAAATGAGGATCTATACAAAAGAATACAAACTAAAGAGAATATTTGCCAGAAAGTTGTAAAAAGAAAACTTCAAATGTTTGGACATATCTGTAGAATGGAAGACAGCAGGAGCTTAAAATATATAGTCCTTGGAATAATGGAAGGCTCCAACAAAAGAGGAAGACCTCATAGGGAATGGATAGATGATATAAAAGAATGGTGCGGAGGCCGGCCTGCAGGAACTGACTCGCGCAGGAGCACATGAGCGAGAAGCTTGGAAAGATTTGGTGAAAAAGGCGTCAGACTCCAACGATGATGATGATATTTAAATACATTTACACAGTATCTCCTTCAAAATAGTCCCCTTGCGAAGCCATACAACGGATCCAGCGTTCCTGGGAATGTGTCCTAGAAGTCTTTTTGTTGAAATGAATCGAGCACCTTCTGTGATTAGCATTGGATCTGCTCAGCCGTATCAAAACTGCGACCTTTCAACTGGATCTTCATTTTTGGAAAGAGGGCAAAGTCTGCAGAAGCCAATCTGGCAAGTAGAGTGGGCATGGAAGCAAAATCATGTTTTTTTGCAAGAAACTCAGGTGTGAGGAGAGCTCGGTGAGAGGGTACATTGTTGTGGTGGAGCATCCAGATTTTTTCATGCCATAGATCTGGTTGCTTTCGCTGAACATCCTCCTGAGATTGTTCATTTCTCAAATTTGATCGTTCTTAAATTTAATGTCCAGGATAAAATCGCAGATAACCTCACACAAATGATCACAATAGCAGTATTTTCTCAGTCCCCAATACACATGAAACAGAATCCTTTGAAAAGCTGATTTATGTGTGGTGAGTCCCCCACCCCCTTATGATACATGACTCTAGAATTAAACTAGAAAGACTGCAGGGATGGACCCATCAGAGTTCGGGCATCGAATAGGGGAACACATTGGCACATGGGGAAATAAACATACTCGTTTCACAAATAAAACTCCCTTTATTGGACTCTGGACCTTTTACACTGATTAACATACACATCTGGTGCAGTACCTGTACCCAACAATTACAACAAAATTACAGTACAATGCAATAAATGGAGGGGCCCCTCAGCTTATGCTATATGAACCACATCTGACTACAGCATACAGCAGATCATCTTAGATCACCTTGACTGCATGATACAGATGCAGCCTCATAATAAAGTACTGGGAAATATAGAACTCAAAGTCCTCGACTGCGATAGAACAATGTTGAGGGCGTGGTGCTTTGCCTAAGGCTGGTCTATTCCTGTGGGGAACACGGCTATCAAATACTCCTTACTAAGGATGTTCCACATAAGACAGGTGATTCCTTTAACCAGCCAAGGGGGGATCACGGGAACCCCTGTTGGCCCGTTCCTTTGCAAGAGGATTCCGCAGTCACAGGTTTCCAGAAACATCTGGCAAAACTAGAGAGCTGTCTCTGAGAAATTCAGCTTCTCTTCTGAGGGTGTCACCACCTTATTCAACACACAGACTGAACCGCTTTCAGCTCCCAGCATCCCCCTTTATTTGGATGCTGCACCCCAAACGTCTAAAAGCCTTACAGTAAAAACTAATACAGTTACAAAGAACACAGCTCTGTATACATTATTTCCTGTTTAGCACCAACTGTTTAAAATAACAACTGTCCACAGCTGTATCCCACAAAAAATAGGGCTCTCTCCCTCTATAGTTCTAACATTGAAGTAACAGAGTTCCTTCGAACAAACTGACTGGCAGGTCCACAAATCAGACCAGGGACGCATTCGACGCTCTTAATGGCCGGGGAAAGGAAAAAGACAAAGTCACTCACCAAATTGACGACATCATTTTGGCTCCCACGTTGGAGCTTTTCTGCCTGGTATCTTTACTTACACCGCTGAACTCTTGACAAGATCGGCGCTCCACTAATGACTTATCTGACACGATCCAAATTAATTTTTTTTAAAAGAACAGCTGCATTAACCAATGCTCTAGTTCAATGAAATGGTTTAAATTAATGCTTACTGCCTTAAACAGAACTTTTAACTAGTTCATTCTCAAGATCAGAACTAAAAAAACGTTCTGCTCATTGCAGCGGCGATGCTCCTTTTTCAACATGGCTCCTCCCTATTCCATTCCGCTATACTATCCAACGACGGAGGACTGTCCGTCTCAATCTCTTGCAGGATTCACAAAATAGAAAAAAAGAGAACTATTTACATTCCAAGGCAAGGCAGAAACGTCATTAACAATGCATTGGGAGGCTGTCATTATCTCGGAAAACTCATTTCGTCGAGAAAACAATGACAGCTCCAACAATGTGCAAACGCTGTCGTCTATTATCGCCGCGACAACAGCCACCCAATAAGGAGGCAAAACTTAAAATTACCGAAACGACAACAATAAAATTAAAAATATCAATAAAAGCTTTACAACAACAAGATCATTAAAAAAAAACAACAACAACAGTGCACTGCACCCAAATGCATATCTCCATTAAAACTGAACAAACTCAACACAAATAAGCATACCAGTCCCTTTCGTTCACCTCCCCTAAAACGAACACAAAACCAACGTCAACAGTTCGGAACCCAACACAAACGTTAACCACAATCCCTTCCCCTAGGACGAACAATAAAACACAATAAATGACAAAAGGGAAAACGTACCCACGCAAATAAAACGAAAATATAACAAGAAGATTCGTAAAAAAAAAAAAAAAACAATGAAAAAACACATAATTCCGCCGGGCCTATGCACGTCTACTGACATGGAATGTCACATATGAATTTGTGGATTTGTGCTGCCATTTGTTGGCAAGATGCGCAACCAGCCCCAGAACGTTTTGATTATACTTCCTATTTCCTTGAATCACACTTCGTATTTCTTAATTTATAGTCAAATCTCGTTACTGTAAATCGTGTACCATGAATCCTCGTCTAATTCAAACTCATTTTCTCAGTTTGGTTGGCTGGCTACTATTCTTATGCATTTTTACTAGTTCTACGACGAACTCTGTTTTCACGAAAGCTCAGATAAGTCGAACCTACTTTCAGGTCAAAGTCCATGGTATACAGTAGTTATGTACAGTACAGGGTTAAGGAATTAATGTACCAGGTGGTGCAAAAAAAGGTTTTAGAAAGTTTTGTCTATTACAACATAATATGAGGTTATAGGTTCTTGTTATCATATTTATGCTAAAACACGCATCCTGAAATTTAATGCAGAAGTTTTTCAAAGTTGTTTGCATCTGATTCAGTCCATGTGTAGAGGTTTGAACTGAATTCCGTTTTACGCTAAAAAGGAATTTTTCCGTTTTACGCTAAAAAATTTTTGTCTGCTGTAATTTAATCGTATGCCGTAAATGATTTTTCTCGTGATACTGTTCTAAATATTCTACAGCTCGCTCACTGATATGTCTCATTGCATTTCCAGAGAGATTCGTGCAGTCCAAAATGATGTTCTTCAGAGAGTCGCCACGGAATTCAGTTCTAGGCTCTACACACAGATTGCAGCAGATAGAAATCACTTTGAAAATCTTCTGCATTAAATTTCAGGATGTCTGTTATGGCATAAATATGATAACAAGAATTTATAACCTCATATGTCGCAGTAGATAAAAACTTTCTAACATCATTTTTGCGCCATCCGATACACGTGTAATTTCAAAACAAAAAAAATTTATATCAATATAATTTCTGCACACTCTTTCTAACCATGTACAGTATTTATGTACATTATGTATGCAGACTACCACCCTGTTTTGTGTGGTGTTCATACAAAGCCTTGCTAAAACAAACAGAGTTTGTGGTAAACAGGTCATGTGTACTACAAACTTCGCATACTACGAACTGATATAGCATGCATTTACTAGTACGTGGTAACGAGATTTGACTGTAGTTGTTTTTCTCAAATTGTTTCGTATTATCTAAAATTTGCGTAAAAACATTTTGTATTAATAGATGATTTTACATGTAAAATTCACTGAGGGGGCAGGAAACAATTTCTTATTAAGAAAATTACACTTTCATTTTTTTTTTAATTTTTTGTTGCGGGATTCCTTCTTCCCACATGTCATTAGTTCTCCTACCAAATTTGGTGCCATTCAGGTTAGTCACTGACTGGGTGACAGCCTTTGAATATGTATCTCCTCCCCCCTCCCCCCTGTGCTTTGGAGGGCACATTAAGCCGTCGGTTCCGGCTGTTACTACCATCTCATAGCAGTTGTTAGTTTAGCCAGTGTGAGGACACTGGCGACACAGAAAGGAGGGAAGCTCTTGCTGCATAATACTCATGTCTCAAAAACTGGTGAGAAAATTATCAGACTCCAACGGGTGATGGGCCCATGAGTAATGATGATGATGAAAATAAGTTATTTTTATTTCTTAACCTCTGGAACCTCAAAGTGGAGATCAGTCATGTGATGGGTCAAGTTCTCTAGTTTATTCATAATTTCCCTCGACATTTGCTTTATGTACATAATCAGAATTCTTTTTACAGTGATCGCTGCTTAATATGGTCACCGCGGGACCATCTTTAAGTGGCCACATTAACCGGTGGCTGTTTTAAGCGAGGTTACCAAGAGTACTTATTTTTTTATCCAGCAAGTCGAGCATGTGTTTGTACTTACATATAAACAAGTTTGTTTGCTTAAAAAATCATTTATTCACGTACAGTATCTTGTCAAGATAGTTTAATAAAATTGGTAGAGACCTTAACAACACAATACAGGGAGGGAGAACAGAGTTTCCGACTAGTTTTGCCATTTATTCCCGGCTTTATCAAGGATAACACACTAGAGGCTATATGCTCTTATACGGGTGGTGCAAAGTGATTCAAGTGATTGGATAAAGAAATGACAAATAGTATACAAAGTTTGGGTTTGAAAACAAAGAATACAAAGAAATAACGAATAGTATAAAATAATTTTGAAACATTCAGAAAACATGCGAAAGGCTATAGAAAGAACCAATAGCGAGTCGTGGTAACAGTATAATGCTAAAACAAAATAAAATAAATAAAATGGGAACAGGAAACTGAAAGCAGTGTATCATACGCTGAACCACGGACTTAAGAGAAGACTCATCTGGTTGTCTATTAAGGCAATACATGATGAAAGTTCAGTATACATAAAAATTTCTGTGTTCACACGGGAAGGTGGCTTTAAGTTGCGAAAACGGGGTCGACGAACGGAAGGAAACTTGGAGGCCAAGGGAGGAAAGGAATTTGAAGAGACTGGAGAAATGGGGACTAACAAGGGGACATTACGACCTCGGAATTTTAGTTTAATACAAGACTTCGTGTAGTTGTAGTGTACTTTAGGATGTTAATATACTTAAATAATAAGGTACACTATTCAGCCAATTTTGAAAAAAGACTGTTTAAAGTTTCGAGCACCAAACATAAGGGAAAGTTTTCCTCCTTGATTGTAATTGATCCGATAGCTCAGACGGCAGTGTGGTTGCTACTCACAAGTCAAAGTGTGAGGTGGCGGGTTCGAATTCCAGTTGTAACAATTTTTTTTTTTACCCAAATAATTATTCAATATATTATATTTACAAATTTATTTGTGACAACTAACTTTTTCACAAAATTTTCCTTTTCTCAAAATTATTATGCTTATTTTTATTGTTCCAAGTGTCTACGTAACACAAGTATTTTCAGCAAAATAGCCTATTATGTATGGAAAGAGTAAACAATTCATTTCATGCAAATAGCAATATAACACAGAAGTAATAATGTTAATCAGTTAAATTAAAATGATATACGTGAACCAGAATGATAATTGTCATAGAAGCATGGAAAACAAAAGATACCACAACAATTCGCACAACAAATAAATGAGGACTTTTTACAAGAACAAGGGGTTTTAAGAAAATCTATTGAAAAGCACACCTCGTTTACATTCACAAAGATTTCCCTTTCGAACCTGCCACCTCGAAAAATAAAATAAAATGGTTATTGCTTTTAAAATGTTGAAAATACTTTATTACCCCGTAGACACTTGTAACAATAAAAATAAGTATAATAATTTTGAGAAAAGGAAAATTTTGTGAAAAAGCTTGGTTGTCACAAATAAATTTGTAAATATAATATATTGAATAATTATTTGGGTAAAGAAAAAAAAATTGTTACAACTGGAATTCAAACCCGCCACCTCACACTTTGACTTGTGAATAGTAACCACGCTGCGTCTGAGCTATTGGATCACTTACAATCAAGGAGGAAAACCTTCCCTTATGTATGGTGCTCGAAACTTTAAACCGTCTTTTTTCAAAATGGGCTGAATAATGCGCCTTAATGTTTAAGTATATTAACATCCTAAAGGTACACTACAACTACACGACATCTCGTATTAAACTAAAATTCCGAGGTCGTAATGTCCCCTTGTAAGATAAAGTAGAGAGACCCATTTTTGGGGTTGGCATAGGTCAGGGGGTTTAGGTTTAAGGAGAGCGAGTTTCCTATGTCGGAGAATACAGGAAAAGGTAGAAGAGGAGTAGCCAAAATAGTTTATTTAAAATATTGTCTAATGTTTGTTTGACAACCTTGCTTACTTAAAAAAATCATGAACGTTACTTTGAACTTTTAAATAGTCATCCATTTTATCATAGTCACTCTTTTGAAGAGCTGTTTGGATGGTGCGCAGGCTTGCTCGAACTTCGCATTTGACGGTTTAATAATTCCTCATCATCTCGCTGTTATTGATTTCAAGTTCTTGTTTTTCGTTTTCTTTTTGAATCTTAGAAATGATGTCGGCCAGAGCATCCTCATCTGCTTACGTGTTGGTTGATTCTTTCACAATTGGAACATCATCGTCATTCATTACCCAATCCTTGAAAATATCGTCACTTAATCCCATAGGTGGATTCCATTCACACTTAAAGACTTTATATACACATAACTGACCAATCAGTACAATCTGTAATTTTGGGCAGCAGTGCCCATTGGCTTAGAGAGAAATGAAAAGTGGATATTATAAGCTGAGTGTGGCCACTTAAAGCGAAAATTTGTTACATAGGAAACAGAAAATTCCGGACCGAGCTGGAGTGGCCATATAAAGCGGATGGCCATATTAAAGGTGGCTACATTAAGCGGCGACCACTGTAATCATGTTTGTTGTTCTTAAAAGCTGGATGTGTTATTTTTTTTTATCTTAAATATTGTTATGTTATGTGGTAATTAAGTTATATATTAAACAATGTGCACATTGATTTATTGTAGGATATAGGATTGACTACTCTATGGGATGATCATCTTTCTTATCTCTTGGGATCAGCTTTAGCTTCATATGAATTGGAGAGAAAAACAGGTGAAGTTATTTTAAATTTATTCCACAAATGTAAATCAAAATAATTTTTGATAAGTTTGAGGGAAAAAAAAAAATGGTAAAATTTTATCATATACTGACATAAAGATACCTAAATTGCAATATGTGCGAGGGAGGATCGAAAATAACCCACAACAATTTTTTTATGGAATGCTATTTTGGTCCGGATGTTCAAAGTTGGCAAATTGATAGTTTGAATCTTTCACTACAGACAGCAATGGATTGATCAGGTGTCGTCTTAGCGGAAGGACCAATAACTACTGAGTAAAGATGGTGCGCTTGCTAGCATCATCTACATGTGAAGAACGATGAGGTGTAGTTCGGTTTTTTGTGGGCCAAATGAAAAAATGCAAGTGTAATCTACAGGGAAATGTTGGAGATGCATTGTGCTGCAAATGTCATACTTCTTCACGACAATGCTCGTCCCTATATCGTGATTTCTGTTTGTGAAAAATTTGAGGAATTTGGCTGGGAGGTGCTCAAACACCCTACATACAGTCCAGACCTCGCACCATCTGACTATCACCTCTTGGATGAACAGGTAAAATCAGCCGTGCACAGGTGGCTATACAGCACAGGTGGCTTTATTAATGAGGTCTATTGAGTCTGTTGCCACGATGAGAGAAATGTGTTGAGAAATAGGTAATACCTGCAGCTTTCTCAGGGTGATCTAGAATAAAGGTAAGTCCAATTTGTCAGAAGTGCTTAAAGCGCATGTATATTATGGTGTCACTGGATGACTTACAAAAGCCTTAGCCTGGTGAAATGAAACCTGGTTCATCCTCTGCACTGTAAAGATGTGGAATATCAGAGCAATAAATTGGTTTCAGGATATTTGTTTGATAGGAGACATTAAGTTTTGCTTTTGATGAAACTTTGTGCCATGTTAATTTTCTATTGCAGTAGCAGTTTTTCTGGTCACAAAAGAAAACGTTTTCACATAAAAAACAAACTTTAATTGTATTTCTCAAGAAACATTTATTTGTAAACTTACTACAGTCGAACCTCACTTAAAGTTAACTGAGGATTTCCTGAGAACTGAGAAAAAAATTCGTTAATCTTAAATTTCGTTAAAGTGAAATTTCCTTAAACAACTTCGAAATAAGGTATATCATTATAAGCTTAGGAAATTGCAGTATTTAAATTAATAAATTTCAACAATTAAACTATTACTTTTACAAATGTAATTAATTTGTAATGTAATTGTAGAAAGATATGATAATAGAATTGCAAATATCCTTTTTTCGTTTACTTTTCCAATTTCTTTTCAAACTTTAAAAGTTGACGTTTTGCTATGCTTTACTGTTTGCTTTCCTTCTGCATGTGATCATCTGCTGCGTGTAGGTGGAATTCTAGCTTCCTTACTGCTTGAGAGCTTGGATTGGAATGAATAGAATCAGTAGCATTAGCAGGTCCCCTTTAATAGCATAGCGCTTTTATAAGCGGAGCTTACAAAAACAAGACAGTTATTCAGGGAAATGAAAAGTGGCTATTATAAGCGGAGTGTTCTTTTATCCAGAGTTCTTCTTAAATTTGTTCAAGTGAGGTACTGCAAATGTTAGCGGGACTATGTAATTACATTCATTAAAGTGAAAGTTCGTTGAAGTGAAGTAAATTTTGTATTGCAGTAGAAAGCTTTGACCGAGATCGAGGAAAAAACTCGTTACACTGAAATTTCATTAAACTGAGGTTCGACTGTATTTTATAGATTAATATTTCCTAATGCCTGCATAAATAAAGATATTATGAAATAACACCGAAATTATTATCTCTCTTAACTGCTAAAGGTTCGGACAAATTGATTTTGAAATCTTAATGAGGAATAATAACTAGGCCTAATGATAACGAGAAATACCTTATCGTTCTTGTCTCTGTGTTCATTTTAAAAAGAAATACACAAGCACATTTTACAATAATTATAAATCCCTTTTTATAATGGCGTTATGCTGTTATATAATTAAAAAATATAACTTAAAGGATGAGAATTGTGAAGGGAATGAACGAGTCGTCAAGTGTCTCTGTCGCGAGACTCTTGCTATCATTGCCGCCATGCTTTGGGGTCTGTGGAGGTTTCGATTTATTGGGTGTTGGTTTCGCTGTCGTCCAGTGACGTCAAAATACGTATGCGCAATAAGGCATTTTTACCACTTATTTTCAGTATTAAATTATTACAATTCCAATAAAAGAATTCATGATTTTGACTATTATCAACAGTGATGAGTGCTGAGAAGCAAAATTGTTGAAACCTCGCGAGGTAACGGTCAACTGACCCCCACCTTTTTCTACTTCACCTGGCAGCTTTCTTGTGCTCCATTTTTGGTTATTTTTAAAAATGTTGCCACGAAAAATTGTTGCGTTACTTTTCGATTCTCCCTTGTAGAATGATAAAGTTGAGAACTTTAAGTAAGGGAATTGATAGCAGATCCATTTAAGAAATTCTAAATACAGTAGAACCTCATTTTTACGAACTCGCATTTTACGACATTCCGGATTTTACGAAGTAATTCTAAAATCCCGACCCCCTCCTGTTAATTTCTATATAATAAACTTTAAGTTTTACGAAGTGTTTTTACGACGAAATTCGAATTTTAAGAAGTTAGAAGTTGTAATTGGTAGTAAACAATTTTACTAAAAAATTGAAAATTTTTTGCGTGAGCGGCGTGGTTGCATTTTGTTCATTTGGCTTATGGTAGGCCTATCGCCGTCGCGATCGATGATTAACTGGACTAGTTTCCGCCGTCGCCAACAGAGGGCGCCAAAAGTAATGCAAACGAAAGTGAAACTGAACTTGCAGTCCCAAGTGAAGATGATAGCGAATTTGAAGGATTTGAAGAGTGGGAAATCCTGAAAAGTAAGCTGAATTTTCAGTCTAAATTCTAAACATTGATGCGAATGTTTTAACTTCTCTGACGTTAAACGATAACGAAATTTGCGATCTTATCAAAGATGGCGGCGAAGAAGAACATGAAGATGACAATGACGAGAAATTGGAAAATACGACATTCAAAGCAATATAAAGCTTTCAGATTATTAAACGTCTTTTCATGTGTTTGCCTTCTCATTGGCCGCTTCATTTAACCCATTCCAATTTCGGCCAATCCAATACGGCCTTACCCTTGCCGTTTCTGCATGCTGTATAAAGAAGTTCTCGTTCGTCTCATTGGCTGATTCAATTAGTTTATAAAAGACCATCAGAGCACACCATTGTCGGTTTTGCTTTTACCATTTAATCATAATGACAAATTGCTCAATTATCCCTCAAGAATGAGTAGAAATTAATTTTTAATTTCACAAATTAAAAGCTCCTTAGAAACTCTAAAAAAACCATCTGTATGTAACTAAAAATGTACCAGACGATATTTTTGACAGGTTTTTTTTGATTTTTCAAACTACTTATATAATGATGTAACTTCAAATATGCATTCTTAATATTTTCAAAACTCGAATACTTAATCATTGTATAAGCCTATTTGTATTAAAAATACTGCCTATTAAAAATGCAGTGCCCATTTGCCCATTTACTTTTTTTTTTTTTTTTTTTTTTTTGGTTTGTTTTTTATGAAGTTCGGATTTTGCGAATAAATGTTATTGGTCTCCTGAGATTCGTAAAAACGAGGTTCTACTGTATAAGAAAGTTGTATATCTATCTTAGTTTTTGAAATATTTTAAATTTTTATTAAAGAAAGGTAGGGGAAAAAACTTAATCAGCCTTTGATGTATTGGGTGTGCAACTATCGGTTTCTTCGAGAAATTATAATTTGTAAATCAGCTGTGGACTGTATTTAAGAACGCAAAGCATAGAGTATTCTTCAATTTCCTATCCACCGAAATCATGACCCAAAACCCGAGAAAATGTAAGTTGAATACATTAAGAGTGGAAATGAAGTTGCAAATTTTAGACGGTCTGTGGGATTCTTCGGTTAAAAAAAGCTGATCTTGCTAAAGAATTCAATATTCTGCTGTCCACACTATCAATGATCATCAAAAATGAGGGAAAATACAGGATCAATTAGAGTCTAACCAAACTTAGAAATTATTGAAATGTGCACAGCATGAGCTGCCTAGAGCAAAAATGATGACAGCTGTGAAAACAAACAGATTCCAACATCTTGTGAGGCAAAGCAAGCATTAGAAATAGTTAAATATTATTTCATTCATATGCTTATATAATACTGTCGATTCAAATGTATTTAAATATTTAAAGTAGGCAAACATTTCTTATTTCAGCAAATAAATTCTCCATAAATAAATAAATAAAGCTACACAATTGTTTGTTTCCAGTTTTATATAAGTACATTATCAATAATCACATGTTATGAGCCTTAATCTAACCTTGTTTTGGGCATGCCGTTTAAGTCGAATTCTTGATAAGTCGATTTTTTTGCTCCCCTGACACATGGGCTTAATTTGTTTTTATTTTTTATAAGCTAATTTAAACCAGACTGGAAAGAAATGTCACTGGGCTAACTTACTTAAATCTTGAAATATTAAAAAAAAAAAAAAAAAAAATCTTGAAATATTAAAAAAAGACTATTAAATTGATTTCTGTAAATATTTCTGTCTGCACTATCATTGAAATTGAGTTTGCTTCACTACGGAAATCTTCTGAGACCATCAGCTATTTTGCCCACTGTAGTTGGTTTCAAGCTATACGTGTCCCTGTTTCACACCATTTGTTACTCACACAATTTTTATTACATGTAAATAATAGAAGGATGACTCTTGAAATGTTTATTCCAGTTTTTCATTCATCCACAATCATTGTTTGTTTAAAGTTAGTTGATTTCATCCCATTTGACTGTTCTATTGTATTATTACTATGCAAATTTAAACTTAGGAATATCCATCCCTCTACAAATATATAAGGCATGTTCAAATGAAAGTGATTCGGATTGTAGCGTGCGAGCACGTGAGGCTTATGCTCATATTTCATTTGTGTTACAGTGAATCCCTCCTATTAAATTTCCGTCCAAAACTGACCAATGAACGGAGATAATGCTTCTGACAGCTGAGGAGATTCCACCAGTTGACATTCATGCTCGGATATTGAATGTTTATGGAGAAGCTTGTGTCTCGAAAGCAACCGTGGTGCGTTGGGCCAAAATGTTCCATGATGTTCGTGTGGAAACTGCTGATAAACCACGTCTGGGCCAAGCAAACGTGGTTATCACCGATCAATTGAAGACAGACATAGATAAGTCAATTCGTGAGGACAGGCGGATCAGCATACAGTCACTTGCAAAGGATCACAACATCAATATTGATTCCGCACATGCTTTAGTGAAAAGCCTGGGATATAGCAACGTCTGCTGTCGGTGGGTATTCCGAATGCTCACGGAAGAGCACAAAGGGCTGCGTTTCGGCTGCTGTTTGGATCATCTGGAACGTTACAGTCGTGAGGGGGAAGCATTTTTGAAGATGACTATTGCGGTACATGAGACCTGGTGTCATTATTGGGAAGCCTCTGGGAAGGTATCCACAATGCAGTGGAAGCATCCATCATCACCACAGCCCAAAAAATTCAATAAACAGAAAATAAAATCCCACTGTTAACTGATCTCATTCGGAGAAGAATAAGTCGCCCACAGGCAATGATTTCCATAACAATTCGTACATAGAAATTGCATAAGAAGGGCTAGTCGCAAAGTTCGGCCGGGAAGGTTATGCTTACGTGTTTCTTTGATTCCAATGGTTCCTCTGCTTTTGGAGTTTATGGAACCCAAAACCCGTTTTAATGCTATTGCATACACCAAGACACTGCAGAACTTGCGTCAAGCTGTGAAAAACAAGTGTCCTGGTAAGCTCTGTGATGGGGTGATCCTCCTCCAGGAAATGCTAGGCCACATGTTGCAAGACTGGTGCAGGAAGCAATAACCAAAATGCGGTGATAAGTTCTGCCACACACTCATTATAGCCCGGACCTCTCACCATGTGATTTTCATGTGTTTGGTCCTTTAAAGAAAGCACTGAAAGGTCGACGATTCGCCAATGATGAGGAGTTAAGAATGCTGTTCGGACATGGTTCAGAGAGCAGCAGAAAACAGACTTTTTTGCGGACTGTATTAGCCGATTGATGCCCCAGTGGGTGTCCTGTATTGCGGCAGGTGTAGATTTTTTTTTTAGGACTGCGCGTCTATAATAGTGACTATAAGATGTTCTTCTTTCATATAAACGAAGATAAATATTAATACTTTCATTTAATCCGTCTCAGGGCCCTTTGAATCACTTTCATTTGAACATGCTTTATACATGATTTGCTATGTACATGATCATCATTTATCACGGGAAGAAATTAACTAAATTGAAAAGGGAAGGAAAAATTCCGCGACCTGGATTCGAACCAGGGACCATGCCTATCGCTGGCACTGCTCTTACCAACTGAGCTACCATGGATATGAACTGCTTTGCTGTTACAAGATATCCAAATGGACTTCATTGAAGCCACATAGCAACTCAATCGGCAGAGCAGGCCCCGACTCAAAGGTCGGGAATAGTCCTTACCCTTTAACAATCAAATAAATTGATGAAAATAACTCAAATATAAGATAATAACTGAAGAAACATCTCCAAGACAAATTGAAAAGGGAAGGACAAATTCTGCGACCTGGATTCGAACCAGGGACCATATCAGTTTCCAAAAATTCTAGTTGCCCAATTTCAAATGTGGTTTCCGACATGGAGAGAATGGCATTTAGGTTTTCCATTAAAAGTTAGCTTTATTCAAGTATGATCGCGAAGATATACACAATCAAATAAATCACTACAGACAACATCAATGTGTTAAGTTTTATCGTAATCATACCCTTTCTATGATTATGGTTTTATTAAAAAAAAAAATTTATCTGATACAATCTTAGAATGAATGTGTATAATCACTGACATTACTCACGTCCGTATTCAGAATGAGTGCTTTTGCTCAAGACCATTGTTGAATACAAATTCCATATTATTGAATTTGTACTCAACAGTATTTTTGAGCAAGAGTACTCATTCTGAATATGGGCCTCAAGAGTCTGAATCACCTTCTGACTCACATCAATCTATATTCTTGTTTCAGTAATACCACCAGCATCTTCAATCTCACTTTCAACAATATCAGCTTCAGGCCTTCTCAGTTTATCCTTACTATACGGTTTAATAAAGAACCGTTTGGACCGATTCTCAGTGTTAAACCATAAACTACGGTAACTGCTTCATCAGGATTAAAATTTCTGATATCGTCGCTTTGCAATATTATTTGCATCAAATCAGTATAAGCACAGGAAATTGTAATAATCCTCGTTGTTAATAATTTTTATCATTGAAAATCCCCTTTCATAATCTACATGTTGGGAGGCACAACAGAACATTCAGAAGCATGGAAAAGTTCTTGCAGTGAGACCCAACAGAATCGATAATAATATCCCGAGGCCTGTATTCAGATAGAGAATAAATTCAGTAATATGAAATTAGTATTCAACAATGGCCTTGAGCAAGAGCAGGAGTGCTCATTCTGAATACAGGTGCAAAAGAAATTTTTAATGTTTCTATGATTGCTATGTTTTGGGTATATAGAATATTTAACATAAATAAAATATGTTAAATTTAACATGCACATCCATTGTTTTCCAACAGTTGGGGAAAAATATCTGTACACCACAACAGGTCATTAGAGAATTTTCCAAATTATGGTTTCTCCTTTCTTCTGGCCAAACTTTGAAGAACTGTTTTAGGCACTCCAGCAAATTCGCACCTGGCGCAAATGCCATCCCACACGGCTGTAATGAGATTGCAGGCCATTTGATCGCACTTGGTGCAAACTCCATCCCACGCTATTCTCAGTTCTACATTTGTGTCGCTAAACCTCTGATTACATTTTTGAATGTTAGATACTATATTTGCTGTTGGATATTTCTCATAATTGTCAATTTTCATGATGCGGGCCTCCATTACTGCCACTTTGAAACATCAATACTGCAATGATTCCCCAACTATTTTTCAGACACCTACCAAGTGGCTGACAACTCTGATCTGATTGCTGATTCTTTGTTGATGTTAATACGCCCGGGCAACGAGGATTAATAGATTGTTTACCTCAATGAATTTTCAGTGCGGGTTGCCAGCTGGGCAACCAGCAGTGAAAAACGAATAGACAGAATGAATTTTTGGTAGTCAGTGGACGAATGTTTTGCAACAAGGAGATCATAATTTCTCTCAAAACTTTAAATGGCATTATGATTATGAGAGTTACAGGGTCTTTATAATTAAAGTTCCATTTTGACATGGCCATAAAAAAAAACTACTGGACCATACTTGGTAATATTATACAAGAGGGCATGGGAAGTTCATACCCACCAAAAAAAAATTAGTTCAAAAGGTCACCACCAGCATGGAATGGTGCTCTCTGCAATATTCATATATGAAATTAGACACAAAGACACAAGTTAACAAGTCTTTAATCGTTACTAAAATTAGTTACATGTTGAATGTGGCCTCCACCATTTACTAAAAGCGGGTTACACCATTGTTAACCTGTGCCTTCGTGTCTAATTTCGTATACGAATATTGCATAGAGTGCCATTCCATGCTGATGGTGACCTTTTGAACTAATTTTTTTTTTGGTGGGTATGAACTTCCCATGCCCTCTTGTATAATATTACCAAGTATTATAGCTTTTGGTCCAGTAGTTTTTTTTTTATGGCCATGTCAAAATGGAACTTTATTTATAAAGACCCTGTATATTAATGATCTCCTTAGGAGCAAAAGCAGGCAATTGAGAATAGATGATTTTCTTTAATTGCTATACTGTAACCGTATGTACTTAATTATTTACTCTATTTATTTTTTACTCTCCTTGTATTGTTGTGTAACATCGAAATAAAGCGCTATTTATATTGTATGCAATAAAAAGCCTCATTTTTATTTTTTTTTATCTTTGGTTATTGTAGTCACTCGGTTACTGTAATCAAATAGACTTGGGACCAAAGTGATTACAATAAGCGGCGACTACTGTATCAAACATGATATAACTGTTTTGGCTTCCTTGTCAGGGAAATTGTCCAAAAGTAATTCTTTTTTGAAGGAGATTTCTTTAACAATTTTTCTGAATTCTTCAAATAATGTAAATGTATTTCTAGGGCTTTGTAAATTACTATCACTTCAGGACATTTCATTACTCTTTAAATCATTATGGCTTGGTCAATATTTGTTCTTGTTTCAATGGTCAGATTTCTGTCATTGTTCATTCAAGATCTCTTATGTTCTTTTAAAATATTTATGAAATGAATAGTTAGTGAATCTGATATAAAAATATCCACAATCCTGGCAGGTTTTTTACATTCTGTAAGCTTATAACTAGCATCTATTTTAAATACACAGGTAAAACTCCTTATAACGAACTCGAAGAAACCAAGAATTCTGTTCGTTATAAAGAGAATTTGTAATAAGAAGGTGGAAAGAAATTTAAGAAAATAAAAAACTGACAACTGAATAAAATTATCAATTAAAAAAATTGGTTATATTAGGTTGCACATAATAAATTGTCAATTTTTACAAAACTTGATAACATCGGGAATGTATTAATGTGAAATTAGGTATTGTTTCATCTTACGATATCCATCCCTTGCCTGGGATAATTACGCTTGCAGATAAACAGAACAACCTCAAAAATCTAAATTAAACCTCCAAATTGGTTAAATAATAACTCAATCATTACAATATAGAGTGAAGGGACTATCCATTCTAAGAAAAATCCGAAAGACAGGAATTTACCTCTTCACTGAAAAAATCCATTGTAGGTGATATACCGGGAATTGATTTACCAAAAAAAACTTTTTTAAAGGCTCACAATGGATGGACCTCTCCAAGGATGCCTTCTAGTCTAAATAATTTTTTACTCACGTAATCTTACTTTAGATGTACACTTGATGTTGTTGCAATTTCCTTTCTTCTTTCGATGTCTTGAAGCAAAAATTGGCCATTCATCACTTTGTGTAGTCTAGTGGTCGCCAATTCTTCTATTTACTTGCTTACCATTTGCTCAATACAGCACGGAGCTACAGGAGTGCTTCCTCTATCGTCTTTCACTCTTTCTCAATAGTCTGCTAACTCATTATCTCCAGTTACTGATCATTTTTAAAGATTTTCAAGAAATTGTTAAGTACTAAGAATTCTCTTTTCTAAGAAAAGCCTGAATAACAGGAATTCTATGCATTGCACAAACTTTGCCTTGCATTGTTGGTGATGACATATATTGTTGATCCATGCATAGTGTTGGTGCATTGCGTGTTGACACCATTGTTGATACCTATTGGTGCGCAAACTTTTATTTGCATTGTTGGTCATGAGATATATATATTGTTGGTCCGTGCAGAGTGTTTGTGAATTGCGTGTTGATACTTATTGTTGCAAAAACTTTGTCTTGCATTGTTGGTCATGAGATATTTCTCATTAATATGCCCTGCCATAACCATGAATATCGATTTTTTATCCATAATTATTATTTTTTCGAAATCTGAGGTAGACAGTGACCTTCCTCATGCTTTGAACGTCATTTATGCGAAATTTTATCAAGATCGGAATAAAACTGTAGATTTGTATAAAAAACAAACAAACAAACATCCTTCTTTATATATATACTAGCAAAGGTACCCGGCGTTGCCCGGGATAATTACACTTGGATGTAAACAGAACAATCTCAAAAAATTAAATTAAATTTTGCAATATCTTAAAAATAAACACATGAAAATGCTTAGAATTAATACAGTAAAAATTCTTAATGAAAATTCGAAAAAAATCTTTTTAAAGGCTCACAATGGCTGGACCTCTCCAAGGATGCCACTGCTAGTCTAAATAATTTCTTACTCACGTAATCTTACCTCAGATGTATACTTAGTGTTGTTGCAATGTCCACTCTTCTCTCGATGTGTTGAAGTAAAACTTGGGCATTCATCACTTTGTACAGTCTAGCGGTCGCCGATTCTTCTATTTACTTGCTACCCATTTGCTCAATACATCACGGAGCTAAAGCAGTGCTTCCTCTGTCGTCTTTCCACTCTTTCTCAATAGTCTGCTAACTCTCCATTATCTCCAGTTACTGATCATTTTTAAAGATT
>JAHWFO010100943.1:3223533-3350186 GCA_023313115.1 Rhysida immarginata | reverse complement strand
GAATTGCGCGTTGATACCATTGTTGATGCGAACACAATGGGCCTATTGTTGCACAAACTTTGCCTTGCATTGTTGGTCATGAGATATATATTGTTGGTTCATGCAGTGTGTTTGTGAATTGCGTGCTGATACCATTGTTGATACCTATTGTTGTACAAACTTTGCCTTGCATTGTTGGTCATGAGTTATTTCTCATTAATATGCCTTGCTATAACCATGAATATCGATTTTTTATCGATATTTATTATTTTTCCGAAATCTGAGGTAGACAGTGACCTTCCTCATGCTTCGAAGGTCATGTATGCGAAATTTTATCAAGATAGGAATAAAACTGTAGATTTGTATAAAAAACATACAGACAAACCCACTAACATCCTTCTTTATATAGATAGAAGACTAGCAAAGGTACCCGGCGTTGCCTGGGATAATTACACTTGGATGTAAACAGAACAATCTCAAAAAATTAAATTAAATTTTGCAATATCTTAAAAATAAACACATGAAAATGCTTAGAATTAATACAGTAAAAATTCTTAATGAAAATTCGAATATAATCTTTTTAAAGGCTCACAATGGCTGGACCTCTCCAATAATTTCTTACTCACGTAATCTTACCTCAGATGTATACTTAGTGTTGTTGCAATTTCCACTCTTCTCTCGATGTGTTGAAGCAAAACTTGGCCATTCATCACTTTGTGCAGTCTAGCGGTCGCCGATTCTTCTATTTACTTGCTTCCCATTTGCTCAAAATCTAAAGCCTGTTAAAGGAGCTAAAGGAGTGCTTCCTCTGTCGTCTTTCCACTCTTTCTCAATAGTTTGCTAACTCTCCATTATCTCCAGTTACTGATCATTTTTAAAGATTTTCAAGAAATTGTTAAGTACTAAGAACTCTCTTTTCTAAGAAAAGCCTGAATAACAGGAATTCTATGCATTGTTACAAATTGAAACTTATCCATATTACATCATCATTTTATGTTCATTGTTATAATTCTTGGAAAGATTGCTTTAACATTACATCATCATTTTATGTTCATTGTTATAATTCTTGGAAAGATTGCTTTAACATTACATCATCATTCTGTGCTCATTGTTATTGGTGAATTGCGCGTTGATACCATTGTTGATACCTATTGTTGATACCTAGAAGAGGTACCCGGCGTTGCCCGGGATAATTACACTTGCACAAACTTTTCCTTTCATTATTAGTCATGAGATATTGATTGTTGATCCCTGCCTTGTGTTGGTGCATTGTGTGTTGATACCATTGTTGATACCTATTGTTGCACAAACTTTGCCTTGCATTGTTGGTCATGAGATATTTCTCATTAATATGCCCTGCCATAACCATGAATATCGATTTTTTATCGATAATTATTATTTTTCCGAAATCTGAGGTAGACAGTGACCTTCCCCATGCTTTGAAGGTCATGTATGCGAAATTTCATCAATTTCGGAATAAAACTGTAGATTTGTATAAAAAACGTACCCACAAACATCCTTTTTTATATATATATAGATATAGAAGATAAAGACACTGATACTCTTACTGAAGTATTTCTTAAACTTTTTGAAGGGGGTGACCCTACTCCTCCTCCCCTTCCTCTCCCTATTAACTAACCCCCTCCAAAATACTATAGTTAAGATCCCTGTAATTGTAAATCTTTTAGTTTTGAGATTCAGCCTGGATTTAAAATAAAAATATGCAGAAAGTTGACTACTCTTATGCCTAGTCATAACAGATGTTTTTGTTTGAATTTTATTTATTCATGCATAGATTAAACTTTTTAATTATAAACATGGTTGTAAAATTGAAATTTTTTTTTGTAGAGAAAACCAAATTTTTGGTTTCATTTTAAACTAATCATTAATAATACAATATAAAATTATCTTGCCTCAATATTATGAGGGTAATTAAATTTAAATGAAGAAGGAAAGGACAAAATTACGCAACCTGAATTCAAATCATTGATCTGAATTTTTCCTTTCCTTTTTCGTATGTATTTAATCAAATGAACTTGAACCCTAGCTTCACTATATTATGAGGGTAAGTCAAAAAATAAGTTTCCTTATTTTATTACTCAGAAACCAAGAATCTGAGCTTGCTGTAACTTACGCATCTTATCGTTCCAGCAGCAGATGATACATAGTGTATAAGTCAGTAAAACAGAATCCAAGTGTAGTGTTGTGGCAGTTGCAAAATGGCAAACATATTGAAGATGTGGTCAAGGGAGGAGTATGTAATAATCTATGTTCTGTGGGCAGAAAATGTGGAACCTGTCATCCTTCAAAGAAGGATTGTTTGTATAAAGAGAGAAAGTGATGTTGCACCACAGCAGACCACATACAGTACGTTTCTGTCCGAATTTGGCTTCTTTGTACTTTTATCTGTTTGGCAAAATGTAGAAGTATTTATGGTTTTCCCATAACGACATAGTGAATGATAATGTAGTGAAATGGCTTGCTCAGGACAACGCCACTTTTTGTTATCAGGGAATGGAAAACCTCATTTTACGCTTGAATAACTTTGGTCAAAACAAAAGTGTACTTACTTACTTACTTTTCAAACCCGCTTATCCGTTAGGGTCGCGGGGGCAGCAGCCCTATGGAGGATCTCCAGCGATCGCGATCTTCCGCCATCAGGCGCATGTCCTCCCTGGTAATATCCAAGCGACTCGAACCCAGATTCTCCATGTAGTCTAGCCACCTGGTTCTAGGCCGACCCCTTGGTCTCTTACCCACCGGCTTGGAAAATAACAACTGCCTAGGAAGACTAGTTTGCGGCATCCGTATCACGTGGCCATACCAGCGCAACTGAGATCTCTCAATGCGGAGAAGTAGCGGCTCAACACCTAAAGATTCCCTTATTGTGCTGCTGTACACTCTATCTAGTAGGGTAACACCTGCCACACCTCTCAGGAATCTCATTTCGGCCGCTTGTACCCGCGATCGCACTCTTTCGGTCATTACCCAAGCCTCATGACCATAGGTGAGAATGGGGACAAAGATAGATTTGAAGACGGAGAGCTTGGCTTTGTTACCCAGCTCTCGTTTCGTTACCACGGATCGCCACAGTTCACGTCTGACACAGCTTGCTGCACCGATCCGAGCATCCATTTCTTTCTCCTGCCGTCCATCACTCGTGAATGCAATCCCGAGATACTTGAACTTCTCCACCTGTCTCAATGAGGCTCCCCTAACATGGAGAGCGCACTGAGCAGGCTGTCTTGAAAGAACCAGAACTTCGGTTTTAGCCACACTGATCTTCATCCCAGCTTCTTCACATTTGGCTGCAAACCGGTCTAGTGCATGCTGAAGGTTCGTGCGAGAAGACCCAAGCAGGACAAGGTCGTCCGCAAAGAGCAACCTCTCCACCAGGCAGTCGCCCACACAAACACGCTCATCGCCTCGGCTGCCCCTGTCTATCCAGTCCATAAAGATAATGAACAAGATGGGCGACAGTACGCACCCTTGGCGGAGTCCAACACCCACGGTGAACGGTCTTGACTTAATGCCATTTATCCGGACACACATCTCAGAGCTTTCGTACAGAGACATGATAGCAACCAGTAATTGCCCATCCACTCCATACTCTTGCAACACTTGCCAGAGCTTCTCCCGAGGAACCCTGTCATATGCTTTTTCGAGGTCCACAAAGCAAGCGTAGACCTCTTTTGCATACTCCCAGGATTTCTCAAAGATTTGCCTTAGAGCAAAGATGTGATCCATCGTGCTTCGGCCAGGTCAGAAACCACACTGCTCCACACTCCCAAGTCGGGAACAAAAGTGTGGTGCTGAAATAAAGTGTTTATTATCTTGACCGAACTTTACTTGTTCACCTGCAAAAAATCAAGGAAACTTATTTTTTGACTTACCCTTGTAATTCTTTTACTCAAATAAATATCAAGAGTAAAAAGTTAATTTTGTTTATTCATCCAGGATTGTTACTTAACCATGATGAATTTCAACAAGCCATTCGGCATGCTGTTCCAACTGGATATACGTTTAAAGGATTTCCTATTCGTTTTAGTCATAATCATGCCAGAAGAATTTTCACTTCCAGTCTAAGGTAACTTTAAATATGAAGGTCTTTAAATTTTCATGTGTTTTATTCATTTTTTTTTTTTTTGGCAGTCATTAATTTTTGCCCTCTTTTTACAGGGCAATGATGTTCCAAGATATTTTAGAATGTCGTGGAGATTTTGTTCGCCATGCCATTAATGTACGAATATATACATATCCAGAAAATGTTCTTTCATCTTGGATAATGTTGGCAGTGAATTATAAATCTGTTTTATAGCAGTTGTAGAAGCTGCACAAAGGACTGTCTTATATCCATCTGTCATAAAGGGTGATGTATTCAGTCTCATCTGCGTTAACTCTGGTGTTAACCTTGTTTTTCTTTTGCATCAAAAGACTAATATTACATTACTTATGATTGAACTCCTGAAGTCAGGCTCAAACCAAAAAAGAAAAAACGAAAAAAAAAAGGATACTAAGATTAAAATAAATTTTGTATGTATTTATCTGTAAAAGTACAAAAATATTTAAAAAACTATTTTGGCTAGTTAATTTTTTCTTTTAGCCTTGATGAATTTCATTGTGAAATATACAAGATTGCAAGTATTTTGTACTGTTTGTAAATTTTAATATTGTAAATGGCAATGCCTGAGACTAACAATTAACCATGTCCTATTTAACATTTAAAAAATTGTTTAATATTTTGTTTTGATAATCCAATTGATATTTATTTTTAATAACTGTATTAGCAAACAGTTAATAAAATTACTTTTATATAAAATTGAAATTTCTTGTTTTAGAAATTAATTTTGGATTGGTATGGTTCCATTGTTATCAGAAGATTTTAATATATTTGAAAGCCTCAATGGTATAAATATTCAATGTGAAAATGCAGAGTTAGATGCCATAAACAGAACTAGATTTAGAATTTAGACACTTATGATCAAATAAATTTGTAACGACTCCATTTTTAAATCGGGAATTCAACGAATAAGGCACTTAAAACAGAATTTTTAATATTGATAAAGAATTTTATTTGCACTTTTTTTATTAATTATAAAAATTCTTAATGATATCATTTACTCGTTTCATTTTTTTAATGATAAATATGATCTATACATGGAGGTAACTTGAACTCGAAGTTAGAAGACTATACAGGCAAGTAAATGATTATCAGTAATCTAATTGCATATTCTATAAAATTAGATGATACTGTGCTAACCTAGCTAACTTTAAAGTACACTATCTATCAAAATGTAACTGGACACTTTCAAGTTTCAAGTCAGTACACCCCTGAAGTTTCAAGATAATTCATCAAGTATTTTTGTAGATATTCGACAACACGTCTAAAATCGAAAGTGTCTGGTTACTTTTTGGTAGTTCAGAATGATGAATGAATGAATTACAAACATGGTCTTGACATCTATTGCCAGAACATTACTAAATAGAATATTGATTTTAAACCTGACTTCTGGATCAATAGTTCATATTTATGATTTTGTGATTTCTTAAGTTTTAACACGATTTGACCACGAGCAAGATGTATTAATAATTTAAGTAAGATTGCTAATTTTGATCAAAGTTACTTTCGTAAGATATCATTATTTTTTACATAGATCACGTTTAAGGTCGTTTTTTTGAATCCTTCACAAATTCATGGGAAACAGTTTACTTTTAATCAAAAAAGAGCTGTACAATTGACGTTTTAATCAAAAATGAGATTGACGTTTTTTTTTAATGGTAAACTATTCAGGACCAGCGGGCACATGGTCTTTTTCTAAGTAATCTTCAACCACTTTGCTGCACCTGTTAAACATTTCTGCCAGTCTGCTGCAAACACTTGGGGTATAACTTACATTTTTTAATAATGCTTGCAGTCTGGAACTTTTGATGTAGCTCTGATGGAACCTCATGTAGGTAGATCATCACATGGCAATCAAAAAGGAAATGACCTTTGGCAGCATCTTGCCTGCCATTTTGATAACTTTAACAGTTTTCAATGTCGGTAATGAAAGTGATCTCTGAAAAGAATTAATGGTGTTGTAACCATGATTCTTTTCCAGTGGTTACGAACTCTAGAAAGATGTCTCTTCTCTCAGCAAAGCAAACCTCTGTTGCAGCTGTAGACATACATCGACTCTTGTTTGGGTGTTAGTAAACCATGGAATCCATTGATATAATCTTGCAGAATTGTGAACACAATGCTCGTAGTGGTTCCCAAAGCAACAGTTCCTGAAAAGTTGTTTGCCTATCTTCACACCTATCTGTGTTAATAGATACTTGTAATTGCCTTTAGCTTGCTTCTGTGTCGTTTCTTAGCCTTCTTGAAATTCTTGTGCAATGGAATGCCACAGAATAGGCCGAATGCTGACCAACTGTATGCTTGTTGAAGCAGTGAAAACTTTTCCATTGCATTTTCCCCCATTCATGCATGTGAGTTTTTAATAAGAAGTTTGTGCCAAGATAAACTGCTCAAAAGTAAAATCAAGAAATATACTTTAAATTTTAGAATTTCCTTGATTTTGGTTATTGATTTCTAGTTTCTGTTATACCGTACACGATTTCGATCTTGTTTTTTCCATTTCTTGATTACAGTTCTACTGGCCATGACTATAACTAATATTGTATCTTTAATTTAATTTACATATTTTCTTCCTTGCTTTCCATATATTGTAAAGGTATAGATTATGCATGTCATTGATGTCCAATGTGACTAAGAATACAGAGATCAGAAGAATACCCAGCAATTTATAACGTTTTCCTGTTTGTTATAGTTTGAATAGCAATATCAAATGTCGCATCAATTGAATAAATTAAAAAATAATAATAAAACTGGTGAATACTCTTAAGATGAATACAAAAATATAATCGTATTTTGTTATGATTATAAATAAGTATCACTAATATAAATGATTATAATTACCAGCATGCAATATAATTAATTACATTTATCATATTAAATTTCTTATACATACCGGTAGTTATATTCAGTAGCTTTCCAGGTGACTGAATATTAAATGATTATTTTCCGTTTAAAGAAAACGACAACTTTTACAATTTTGGTAAACACTGAAAATATCTTCTTGGTAAAAAGGAGTTTAGGTCACAAAACAAAAAAATTTTCATTGTTAATTAATATATAAAACTACTGAATGACGAATGAAATTAAAAGGTAAATTGCTTCAATGAATTAAAAAGTTGGTGATAGCAATTTTATTGGAGGACGGGGAATCTACTATTTTGTGTCCTTTGCTAGTTACTTCAAACACAGTATTTAAAGTTATTATCTAAAATTTGAATTGAAGCTCCATTTTTTGTATTTTTTGAATAATTTTAATATTAGGAAAGTAAGCTCATAATGGCATGTTATTTTGATTCAGAGTAGAGTTAGTGAAGATTATCTCCTAAAGAAGCAAGAATCTTCTAAGTAAACAAAATAGTAGAAATGAGTATTTTTATTTTTTTTTTTTAATTAAGTGAAAAATAGAAATATTGGTGCTTTTATTTGTGTTGGGAAGGATATTGTATATTTAAAAGCATGAATAGCTTTTAGAAAACTACAATAGCCACAATTAATGTAGACAAATATTGATACTATTGAATAAGCATTTTTTAATATTTCCGTTACTGTCAGGTTTTCTATAAGCAATAAATTTTGTTATCAAAAAACTTAAGATGAGTCATAAAAAGAGAGATTAGCAGAAGCAAGGCAAAACATTTTAAATACCCCAACAAAACTGGGATATCCACACAACTGGTCACCCTAACAATAAACAAAGGAAAATAACCAGTTATGTGGACTTGGGGATCAGAGAGGGGGAATTGGGACATAGAGTTGCAGTAAATTTTTTAAGACCATGTAGAGTAAATAGAGGAGAGGGAAAATATAATAACTCGCCTTCTTTATAGATTGAAATGGTATTATGAGTACTTAAATGCAATAATTGCAAAAATTAAGTCTTGAATTTTGTTTTTAATAATTTAAAGTGGCTTTTGTTTTCATTTATAATAACAAAATTCCTTTTATTTCAAGTTTTAAAATGTTTATGTAATCCAATTTAAAGTGAATGCTATATCCTGTACACAAAGCAATTTCAATTCCACTACTGAGGAAAGGATTTAATATTTAGGGAAGTGTGTTAAGTAATTTTTAAAAGCCATCCTTTTTCATTTATAGATGTGATTTTTTATTTTTATTTTTTTGAATTCCTGACATGTTTAAGATTCAAAGACAGTCGTTAATTGATTGGTGTGACTGAAATTAACCGGGGCAAGAGGAGGACAGTCTGTTTCATTTCTTATGATCCAGTAATGAAAAATGCTCCCTGCCACCTTAATTCTGTTAAAATGTGTAGTCATTATGCTTTAAGAAATTAATAAAATTTAATATTTAATAGATCTTCAAATTTGATCCTCAGTGTCACATTTTTGAGTTATTGTTTTGGAAAAAAATATGGGAATATATTCATCAATTTAAATAATTTTTGAAGAAAGCATCCAGGGAGGAAATTTCTGTTCTTTAAATTCATATTTAAAAAAATGGGGGGGGGGGGGGAGTTAATAAAATGTATGCTTTAAATGTTTCAAGTTATGGTCTGGCTATTCGTCTAGGAATTCTAAAGAAGACAATGTTGCCATTAATCTGGAGGTTTCATAAGAGATCTTTATGCGTGTCAACTCAATAAGCGTACAATTGGCTTCTTGGGAGTATTTGTCGATATACAAAACGTTACAATTCCCGGTCAGTCGCCCTTTATTTTTCATTAAGATAAAGAAATGAATTGATTAAAAAAATATATAAAAATAAAAGAAAATATTTAGCACGATTGCGAATTGATTTGTGGAGAAGAAAATAAACGCTTAAACGAGAAACTAATATTGAATTGTAAAAATATATTTGTTAATGCCAGTATGTGTAACTTAATGGATTGAAAGCGAAACATTTGAGATCAAAGATTGCGAACAAAATTAATTGGAATAGAACGTAAGGAGGAGAAAAAAGAAAAAAAAAACACTTGCTCAGCTAAAGGAAGGAGAGAGAAAAAAAAAAGTTAACCAGTTTAAGTTTCGTTTTAGATTGTTAGATCTCCCTTCGTAAATTCTATAATAAAAAATAATAATAATAATAATAACGTCATAATGAGGTGGAATGGGAAACTAAAGCAAAACCCCCCCACACACGGGCAGGGGAACCAGAAAAGCAAAACGTGACAGTTCCGTTGCACGTGGAGTGTCGTTTCCTAATAGTAGCGTCGATCGTTTACACCGCACGGGAGTTCATCAAGGTCGACGCATGCGCAGAAGCTCGACGGCCGAACTTAGCTGTTTTTCTTGATTTTTCGCCATACTGTGCCTTGCAAAAGGGGACTTAGACAAATTCATGCTATGGATACGTCACTTAGCAATCATGTTAATTTTGACAATACGGTAAGCGATTTTATCTTTTTATCATTTGGATTAGCTCACGTATGATTCAATTTTGTAGAGATCGCGGTGGAAAGGGATATAATAAGCGGTGAAAACTTAGTAATCTTGTAAGCCTAATGGCTGAAAATTTTCTAAGTCCCCTCGCCATGGTGGAGACTAAGTTCCTTCGATGTTGGTGGCGATAGCCGGTGAAAGATGGATTCACATTTTTAATTTGAAATAAAAAGCCTGTTATGATTTAGTAGCTTGAAATTATTTGTATTTATACGTGTGTATCCGAAGATCACGTTCACTGTATTTATTTTTGAAATTGATCGCAATTTTTTAAATTAATAATGTTTAACTGAGACAGGTCTTTGTTATAGGAGAACAAGGCTAATGTTTCGAATACTTCCTCACAGGTTACAGCTGGTGATGGGATCGGAGGTAAGTGCCAACACTGCTAACCATGCTTTCCTAACCCATAAAAGACTAGAACCTACTCCTTGTATACTGTAGAACCATTGTACTAGTAGTTAAGTAAATGCAAACCTCTATTTTTTTTTTTTTTCCTGGAATATTTTTATTGTTAATATACGTTAAGTTTTTATCTTTTAAAAAATATTTTCCGTACATAAAGAAGGGGGAAAAAAAATTCGTCCCGAAGTAGCGTGGAGTACTTTCGGACACTGAACTTGTGTTTAATGAAGAGTAGAAATTAAGCTTTAAATGAATGAAGATGAACTAGGCGAGCTTTGCAGTGCTTTTTCGTTCTCTTAATAAAATGTAAAATAAGGGGTAGTGTCATGAAAATTATTGCTGAAATTTTGTTTTCTCTTTTATCTGTTTATTTTCATTTCTTCAGAAAAAGTTTTTTTTCTTGCGCGCATATTTTATTAAAGCATTTTTTTTTGTCCTTATTTATTTATTTATTTATTTAAAGTAATTTTATAACAAAGTGAAATTCCGATGGGAAATTCTTCCTTGGTCATTATTTTTTGTTATTTCTTAATCATAACGGATTTTTCACCAAACCATTAAAATGAATTGGATTACTATTAAAACGACGCACCAGAAATTTTTTGTGTGTTTAAAGTGATTTTATATAAATTTTTTTATTGTTGTTAACTTAGATTTTAAATCTTAATTCTGAAACTGTTACTTTTAAAAGTAATGAGTCATTGTACCCATAGGAGAAAGAGTATGTAATAATATAAGATTCTAGTTTCTTTATTAATTTAAAATTTTTCCATATTTCTATTAATACATATTTTTTTATGTTTATTATTATTGCTTTATTTTTTGTATTTAATCTGTGTTTAATCTGTATTGCTGCACCAATGTTATCTTTTTTTTTTCTTGTGAATATTATCTTTTTCTTGAGAATGTGACTCATTCTTTTAAGATGCATTAAGAACCTCCATTTCAACTTGCTTTCATCATGTAACATTGTTTCCTAAATATCAAAGTTAGGAGGAAAATTTAAAAAAAGATATTAAAATTTTAAAAAAAATTAACATAATAAATTTGATAAAATTAAAATAAAATTAACATAATGAATTCTGTTGTATTAACTCATTAAATTTTTTCCTGATGTTATATGCCATTTCCATGGCTTGTGTCAATTGTTCTTTACTCTTTGTATACAGGGTGAGTCAAAAGTCTGTTATCCCCTTCCTATCTTGGGTACTAAAGCTCCGTTTCCACGAACCAAGTTCTTCTCGGTTCAGTTCGCGAAACTAGATCACTAAGGCCGTGGAACCGAAACTCATTTCACCAACCGCGTTTGGAACTCGTTTTGTTCAAATTAGTTCTGAAAACTCGTTTCATTGACGAAACTACGAAACTAGTAGTTTCACATCGGAGGCTGGCAGTTGCATTTTGCAAAATGGCAGAGTTGTGATTGGTTTGGGAGTTCTACATAAAATATGTAAAATATGGTGCTGGTGATAAAGCTAATGGAATAATTTGTTGATTAGTAAACAGTAGATATTTTAAACGAATAAGGGCCGGTTCTACCAACCTCGGATAAATCCTCAGATAGAATAAGTACTGGAATAAAGCTCAGATAAGTCAAAACAGTGTTCTACCATCCTCAGATAGGATAAATCCTCAGATAAACACCAGAATAAACCAAAGATATCCTGATAAAGTTATACGGTCGGATAGCCACTTTATTCCTCGGATAGTGAATCGTTTCGCTCAATTTTACGAGTGTTAATGGCGGTACTTCCAGTCCGCTTCGACTTGAAAATGCCTTCAAAACCATAGTATTTCATGTTATATAATTACCATTTTAAACTACGACGGTAGGAATAAGTTTCAGGATGCAAGTGAACAGCAGATAAGATCTAGATTACCTGTCTGTATTTCATTTTCAATGATCAACAACATAGACTCCAAAAGGAGAAACTAAACTGGAAGTTTTGCGTCTCTGAGGTCTGAGTTCTCCAGCTGATTTGTTTTTCGCGTTTGTTTTTTCTGCCGTGGCGCATTTTAACATCAACACTGACTGGAAAACTTTTGTTTTTTTCCACAATAGAGGGCTTTCTCTTATCATTGTAGGCTATGCACTGACTGGAATGAATACTTTTGTTTTTTTCTCGATAGATGGAAGCACTAAATATCAAACTGACCAATCACAGTGCGTCTTACATTGCTTGTGCTCTAAACCTCAGATAAAGTTATCCGAGGGATAAAAAATGTTGGTAGAAGGATAAAAAATGTTGGTAGAAGTTATCGATAAAAAGAGCGGTATACCGGGTTTAAGTTTAAACCTTGGATAGCATCTGAGGATTTATCAGAGGTTGGTAGAACCGGCCCTTAATAGAGAAATATAGACGGGGTGCGCAGGAAATAGGAACACGCATGCACCACCTTCTGTGCTTTTTTTCAGTTCCGACTTAAGAATTTCTGAAGCAGGAAAGAGTAAAAAACGAACAGTTTAACCAACAAAAATGCCGTATTGTGCATTGAAGCAAGAATTATTGAATGCCGTCTTGAAGAATTTATTTATCGCATTGAAGCAAGAAATGGAATGCGTAAAAGCTAAATATTAACATGTAAGCCAATTCTAGGTTTTTGCTTACTGGTAGGCGTTAACATTTACCTTAAAATGGTTGAAATTTTAAAAAGCCCATAGGAAGGATTAATCTCTGATGTTAAGATTGGTGGTTGTTAAAAAAGTTACTGCTTTGAGACGTCATTTTGAAGAAAATTTTGCACAGTTCTTGGGATATTTTTACATATTTGGCCACTAAGGGCAACAGGAGAAAGAGAAAGAAAGAAAGAAAGAAAGAAAGAAAGAGCGCATGTCTGCCAAAAACTTCCTACTTGATTGGTGTCACATGAGTTGTCGATTGCTTGGCTGACAATACAAAATGTTATGCGATCCATTTTAAGATGCATTCATATAAAACCTGCATGGTGCAAATGCTTCTACCTCAAGACCATCAAAAACATACTGATTTTGCTTTCTGATTTTCCTTTGGAATATTCTATGGTTAGATGAGGTACATATTTTTTTTTAGATGGAGCTGTTAATATTCAGAATTGTCACGTATGGGGATCTTCACAGCCCATTGTCCTTCACCAATAGCCACTGAAGTTTAATGGTTCCCACCGATGGTTTGACCTTATTTAGATACCACAATTTCTCCTGGTGGTCAAAATTTGAACTAATTTATATTATTGCAGAAATCTTAGTCCATAAAACATATATACCATGTTTTATCAATCCGATGAGTAGAATGGGTTCCAGAAGGGCCTGAATAGAGTCAATTTATTTATTACTACCCTGTATCTACAGAACAGTTCAGGATTTTCCGCAGGCTGTTTTTACACGGGCATGCTGTTGGCTGTTTTCACAGACTGTCCAGCTGATTTATCTGTGATAAACTGCCTTTATCTGGTATAAGCCTGATTTATCTTTTCAGACAACTACATGCTGTGAAGCTCAGTTTCTTTTTCTGGTGACCACAATTTCAGGTGCATTCCATCTGATTTAATTGTAATCAACAAGGATTGGAAAAACATTTATATGCAATTTCGTGGAGACTTAATACAAGGGGAAAACTACATGGTGCTCGAGTTAAGACATAATTTATTCGGTTGCATATAAAATACATAAAACACTACAATGGATGACTAAACAGGCTGACAAAAGATCTCTGGTATTTGAAACCAGATAAGGATAGATTTTCACAGATACACCAGCCGGGCAGTAAATGAAAATAACTGGGTAGCGTGCCCATGTAAAAAGGCTTTGAAAGAACTCTTGCTTATCAATCGACAAGTCAGTATGAAAATAATGAAGTGGTACGATTTAGGTTTTTGCAGAAGTTCTCCCAATGATATCAGGGGTATTAGAGGCAAAGATTCTGTCAAATCATGATATTCACGTTAATAGTAAACATGATATACACATTAATAGATTTTAAAAAAAATGTGAAATTCTGGTGCGTTAAGAAAAAAATTCACGAAAAAATTTTTCGATCTCGAAAAGGTACTGTTTTAGAAAATGTTTGGATAAGCTACGTTATTGATGGACATCTCGTAATTGCTGAGTATGTTAAGTTGGAAATAGAAGTCCCCATGTATGAATCAGCCTGGCTGCAAATTTCGGAAGAATAGTGTATGACTCAAGAGAGTCTGTATTTCATACAAATAGTAAAATGTAAAGATCCAAAATGCTGTCGTATTTTCAAAAGTAATCTTGGAGACTTTCCGGATTCCTTCATTCCACTTCCTGTTCCTGTGCAGCAGTCAGCCTTACAGCACTTCCACAGGAAAATCCCATTCATCGCAGTGATCAGTTTCCAAATTTGTTTGTAACACTTGCACCGTTTCAGTTATCCCAGCTGCATGTAATGAATACAGAATATACTCCCAAATGAGGCACATTGTCCAAGTGTGTAGGAAAATTTGCACAAACGTGTTCAAACCTGTGGTCTTTATTTCCCTTCTATCGAGCAGAAAAAATTACACAAAGCAGTTCATGGCAAGTTGTCTATACCCTGTCTCTCAAGTTTAGTTGAGAGTGACGTCACGAGTGAACGGTTACATTCGTCCGCATGAAGAAGTAGATTGAATAAATTTCTGTATTAAAGTTCAAAATTTCTGTCTGCAAGCATGTTTCATATTTTTCTCCTCGATATAATAAAAAAATCGGTGCATAGAAAAGTCATTTGACGAAATTAAAAATAAAAAAATTAACGGCGGAAGGATACGATGTTGTGTACTATGTCTGGTAGGCGACGTTTTTTGGTGATGTCACTCTCAACTGAAGCTGAGGCAGCGTATAGTTTGAATGCTCCTACTACAACACTGGGGGTATATAAAATTCTTTGGAAAAATGATGTAATTTGTAGATGACCCCCAAATCATCCTTCAGGATGAACATGCTGAGCGAAGAATCAAATATTTCCATGCAAGTTAAGGCCCTGTGCTTGAAGATCCGAAATCACCATAATTAGTCATGGTCCTTTGTGAACATCCTATGTTATATGCTTTACATGACAAAGATCGTTGCTCGGTAGGTTCCTCATTTGCTCAAGGCAGTGCAAGAAAGTTTGTCGGATGATACACTGAAGCTGTGACTGGTGTCATCAGAGGGCTTGTCTGCAGACTTATGATCCTGAAACCAAGCAATAAAGCATACAGTGGAAGCAAAAATAATGTCTACCATCCAGAAAGGTTTGTATCCAACTGTTGTTCGAAAAGGTTATGCTGGGTGCTTTTTTTTTTTTTTTTTGGATTCCCATGGTAAGAAAGGCACAATTTATTTCAAAATTTTGTGTATACAATCTCTCCAAATATAGCAGTGCATTAAATATGAGAGCAGAATTTTTCACTCTACGTAAAAAACATAAATGAAATAAGACTAGTATTTTAAATTTTGGTACTTTTCATTGAGATAAGTAGATTCCAAATACTGCATAACCATAAGCACTTTTTTGTTTTAGTAGAGTGCTTGCTATATGGTAAGACATATTTGCATGACATGGTTTCTTTGCCTCAGTGTTTTTTCACCTAAACCATTTTGCTGGGCACTTTTCATTTGGTTTGCAGAAAAGCAACTTTCAACTTTGTATTAGAAAAGGTAAAACAAGTAACAGGCTAAACACATGAGCTATATTGGGAAAGTTTTAACAATAAGACTGAATACTGCATTCCCACAATTCCCACTAGTTTCTCCATTTCTCAGTTTCCATAAGGAGTCAAATGCTAGGAGACATTAAAGTAAAAATGAAATGCCAGGAGACATAGGTGAAATATGTAACAGCACGTGGCCTTAACATGAAAAAGTACTGATTTTTGTGCTGTGCATGTGCTCTGCTAGGAAGCAATGTGAAAAACCCCCCACATATAAGTGGTTTATCAATTTCGTTTATCATTGCTTTGATTTACTCATAAAAATTCCCAAACAGTGTTATAATTTTTTGCCAAAATTTTTTCAATTAAAATTCTCACAATTTGGGAATTTTCCTAAAATCTGGCAACACTGAGACCACAATGCACTAATGGTGGATTTTCTTTTTTTTATAACTCAAATGTGCTGCTATTTACCGTCAAATCCTGCTACATTTCTGTTGGGCAAAAAGCATAATTTCATGAACGCTGACTGTAACTTATGCCTAAATAAATTAAGCAATTCCTCTGCTGCAAAGAAAGAGTGCACTCTATTGTGGTGGAAGAACTAGTTTTTACCATGTGTTTGATTATGGCCTGTTCTCACTTCTCTTTTAAAATCTGGTCTCCATAGACTAAAATTGGGGCCTAAAGACCCTCTCCAATTATCCGTTTAAACAATTGCCACTAATGCTGCTGTCCATTTATCTTAAAGATGTTGCAAAATAGAGTAATATAACTATTTTTCACAAACAACATCTGATACAACTACGTGAAAGTAGGCCTATATCATTTGGAAGGGTAGGTGATTTTTAAGGGAAAGAAGTGATGGGCGAGATGAACAGCCTGATGTAGCAGGCAGGTATCTGCTCTTCTAATAGCTTCTATCTTAAATTTTATCTAATACCATACCTGCCAACTTGTACGATATTTCCGTACAGTATCGAATTTTGATGTATGATCTTATAAAAGTACGAATTTTTAAAATGGCTGACAAAAACTGAGACGCCTAGAAACCCAAAATGCAGGATAGGTGACAAGTCTATTGTTAGTGTTTCTGAAAATTGTAACACCATGGCAGTAGAATAATAACATACTCAAGTGATCACAGTTTTAGACCAGTGCAACAATATTCTATGTGAAAAGTTAGTATTTTGTGAAATCCACACGAGTATGAATCAAAGAGGCTTAGGATGTTCTCCTGTACGCGAGTCCACAGTAAACTGGAGTTGGAGGACCTTGACGAGCTAATCGCCAAGTTTCCATTATCCCATACTTGTTCAATAGGCGACAGTGCCATGTATAGCATCAGAAATGGTATGACTTGTGTGTTGTTGTTAACAGTTCTAGCATTACATAGAAGCTGAGGTACATACATGTCCTTTGGCCACTATGACAATGCTGGACAGTGTATAGTCATACCGTCCTTCCTTCATGTTGTTGCAGTTTCCATAATGGCTACTGTACAAGAGGCTCGGGAATTCGCATTTCAATGATGTGTTGTAACGTATATGCGATAACATTTTACGTCGTCATATGTTCATGGACTTTAGTATTCTAATTAGTTAAAAATTGGATTTTAGAGTACACCGGTTTTCATAACTTACATGTACTTCCTTTTCCGGATTCGTTGAATTAAGTCTTGGTTCCGGAAAAATCGCACAAGTTGGCATTTAATAACATGTGTGAGTTTGAAAACGGATAGAGATATCTGAACTTATTTCATTATTGGATTAGTGAGGAAATTGCACTCCAGATCGAGTGGCCACACGACCCCCTTTCTGTTTGAACATAAATTCCAGAACATGTAAATTGGTTCTGGTACAGTTTAGAATAAATGTTCGAATTTCATTGTCCATGAGTTGGCAGGTTTGTAATAGCCTGTTGTAGCTTCTATCTAATAGCAATTTACTTTCCATTCTTAAATTTTATCGTCAGTCTCAAGTTTGCAATTAGGAAAGAAGACAGAATCTTCAAAATACAAATTCAATGTTTTGTGTCTAGTTTTAAGGTTTTCCCTTTTCCTTTATAACCCCTTTCAAAAAAAATATCAAATTTTCAGATTCTCACCTCAAAACAAAAAAACTTGGTAATGCCTGCCTGCAAGGTGCATGCTACAGTCCTTATTCTTTACCCAAATGATTTATAAGAAGCTATATAGCATCTGAGCTGTCTGTCTCCTTATATAATAAAACAGAAGTCATGTTCTGGGAAGAAGTTTCATCAATTCCATTAATGATGGGAATATGCACAAGAGTACATTTGGCTGTTTTGTTTACATCTGATGCAAAATTAGGCTGAACACACTCTAGTTTTTGTTTCTCTTCATTGACCAATAACAAAAAATGAATGATTACTAATTTAAAAATTAGCTTTGTCTTTTTTCTTTGTCTGTTTTTTTATGTTGTCAAAATAATGTTGAAATATTATATATTAACATAACAAAATTACTATACAGGAGTTGGACAAAATAATTCGAGCACCTCTCATTTTAGTTTATCTGAACTTTTTCTGAAAGCCTACATCATGAATGGTAATGCCCATTACTTACTAAATCAAGTAGTGCACATCACTGTTGACACACTGTACTATGGCGGTTTACAAATCTTTAGTTGTTGTGGCATGATATGTCGGACTTAAGGACTTTTCTAAATCTCCTGCAATGTGAGAAGGGACCAATCAAATTCGTTCTCTAATCCAATGGGCATATCTAGTGGTTAAAGAACAAGTCGATGGATAAATACAGCAATGAAGATATCGATCTAGGCATTCAATCACTGCCACAATCTCCTTAGTCTGATGATTTTTTTTTAATCAAAAAACTGCTTTTTTAAAGGCCACAAATTCATGACAAAAGTGAAAGAAATTGGATATCCCCCCCTTCATTGGAAGACAGAAAAACCTGACCAATAGACTTGTGCTTGAATCTCACTGGCTGCTGCTACTACTGCTCCCAACTTGTGATAGATATAAAAAGGAGTGGTTGTTGATGCTCACGTAGTCACTGAAAGTGAAAGTTATACAGTATGGATCACCATAATCCAGCGACTGCATTATTCGAAGTTGTGTAACTTTTGTCCAGTTGCATTTTGTCCTACATCTGCTCTTGTCATTGCGTTCGATCAGATTTCTACTAATTTATCTTTTAGACTGAATAGCTAATACATTTAATACGTACTTTTAATTGACATTTTTATTAAGTTAAAAAAAAAAAAAAAAGCAACTGTATGTTCGCAGACGAAATCGACATTCAGTACCGTACCATCAAATCAACTCATATTAGATCCACACACCCCCAGTAAAAAAATCACGAAAAGAATTTGCGCAACCGGAAATAGAATTCGGGAGCCAAACCAGAACTGCATTGGAGCCAATTTCACGCTATAGCGGACTACTTTTGATCTGGTCTGTACTTGCATGTAATACAATTCATCATGGAATCTTTGAAGCCATCACAACCACTTCAAATGAAAGGCGATTTATCAACATACTGGCTAAAATGGAAGCAGTGGTTTGACTTACATTAATGACTCTGAAACCTGAAAAGGTACAGTGCTCTATTGCAACCACATGTGTTCTGAAGTAAGCAAACAGCAAAATGAAACCATGTTGATACAGTAATGAAATGAAACATCAGTGAAGACTATTGTATCAAATAAGAAAACTGAGAAGACTATTGTATCAAAGAATGTCTAAATTATTAGACTATTCGCTACTTTCAGTGAATAAAGAGGGCGCTGTTTTCTTTGAAAAAATGGCAGCGAAAGTAGGATTCTTCCATTTTTAAACTAAAAAATAGATGAACTGTTTAAGATAAAAATTCGTTCTAATAACTATTTAACTATGAGAGAATGTTATCTGGGATTGGTGCTCCGTGTTATAAAATTCATGTTTGAACTAATTCGAATCCTACTTAGCTCAGTTCAAGTAATGCCACAAGGGCGGCGCCACTTAAACTGAAAGTAACAAATACCGAAGATGAAAACTCGCCCCAAGAAACCAACTCAAGTGCGAGACAAACAACCAGTGCAAACGTGGTTATCAACATAAACAAAATAGATATCCAGCATATGTAATGGAATGAACCGTGCCCCGTGTTGCTAACTTCACGACTAAGTTATGTCCACTGTACACACCTAGGCTATATTATCCTCCTAGATTCAACTGAAAACTTATCAATGCAAGATAGTGATGATGTCTCATATAACATCAGTAAGTACAGGCTGAGTCAAAAGTCGTAGTACACCCTGTTTTTTCGAAAACCTTGCAGGAATTGGGAAATTTGAATATTCCAGTAAGGTATGAGTGAGGTGGTCTATCTTTCACGGTTTCTACCGAACATGGCCGCCATCTTGAATCTAAGTCAGTTTTTTTAAATGAAAAGGGGGTCATGTGATATATCAAATAATATCAGCTTTTTATGACAACTTCATTCCTGTAAACAGATTTGAAGTAGCAGTTCAAAAGTTGCAACACATTTTGTTTGGAATTACAGGCTGGACTGTTCTCCATATAGGACAGTCATTTAATGTGTTCAACATGGTGTCCCTCTTGGTCAAGGCACATTTGAAGGCGCCAAAACCATTGTTGAGGTTGTCTCGTCAGTAGCACTTATTAGTCGGCCACTCAGTGCCTTGTCAACTACAGTCCCAGTTTCTCGGAATTTCTTAAATAAGCACGTGACAGTGTTGTGTGAAATTGGAGGTCTTTCTGGGTGCCGGTTATTAAAATCTGCAGCTATGAGATGGAAACTTCGTTCTCCAGACATCAAAATGACCTCAATTATCTCCTTTGTGGTCAAAGCCATCTTCAGTTACCTGTTACAAAATGAAACAAAATGTGTTTAACTTTTGAACCATAACTGCTACTTCAAATCTGTTTACAGGAATGGAATTGTCAGAAAATGCTGATATTTGTTATATCACATGAACCCCTTTCCATTAAAATAAATTGATTTAGATTCAAGATGGCCGATTTCAAGATGGTGGCCCTGTTCGGTATATACCGTAAAAGATAGACCACCTCACCCATACCTTACTGGAATATTCAGATTTCCTAATTCCTGCAAGGTTTTTGAAAAAAAAACCAGGATGTACTGCACTTTTGACTCGCCCTGTAGTATTAAAACTTCCCAAAAAATCTCCGAGTGGAAGGTAACATTAAAAATCCAAAAACAACCTGTGTGCTTTAAAGCTGATATTTAGAGCAAAAGTAAATCCGATAACTGAAGGGTACCAATACTGCTGTGACTCTGAGAGGGTTTGATGTTTCAAAATACTGGTGAAAAGAACTGCTGAACTGTTGTGTGAACATCAATATCTTAAATGGCTCAGATGTATAGGTGAACCATATGATATTAGATTAGAACCTGATGTACACCCTGTGGGATATTGGTCATGGCCAGTCCTACAGATATTAAGAAACAGATTAAAAGCTGAACTCGACCACATGGAAGCTGATGGGGTGATTGTAAAAGTACACAGTGCGTTCATCCAATCACCATTGTCAGAAAAATCGTCAGGACAATTATGGATCTGTCTAGACAGTACACTGGAATAAGGCAATACTATGTGAACATAACAATGCTACAACTCTAGAAGAGAGTGTTGCATAGGTATTTGATGCACAAATAACTGTTTCTGGCAAATATCTGTTAGAAAAGCTTCAAGTGACATATGATGTTGCTACTTCATTTGGAAGATATCAGTTCTTGAGGTTGCCTTTTGGTATCAAATCTGCACCGGAAATATTTAATTGTACAATGCAACAATTGTTTGACGACCTAGAAGGTGTATTTATCTACACTGATGTTATTTTAGCATGTGGAAAAACAGGACAGAAGACTATGCACAGTCTTACAAATTCAGTGATAAATGTAGTTTTGGGCCGAGTGAAATCAAATTTCTGGGACCCGGTTTTGCATTGCTAAAGAAGTCTAGACTGAATGAAGGCACCTACAGATGTTAAAGCCCTAGAACGCCTTTTGGGCATGATTACTTGTGTCATCTTTCATTCCAAATCTGTCGAAAAAGAAAGGATTCTTCGAGATCTGACAGGTAAACGGAACAACTGGGAATGGACAAGCGTTTCTCCAATTGAAACAAGATATAAGCCAAGCTTCATGTTATTATTGCACCCCTTGACAAGGCAATTGATCGTCATGAGCAAATGATCACACATTGCTTATCTATATCTCTGCTAAGATTATGATGCTAAGTGCGACACAAGCTGATGATGCAATGCAGACTCTCATGGGATATATTCACAATGGATGACCTTTAGCAAACCACTAAGGTGTGTCTCAAAAGTTTAAAGAAACATGTTTTTGTTCAAAAGAAAAAAGACTATTGAAGGTACATACAAATGCTTTAATTACTGGCTGTACAAAGCTCTTAAAAGAAACTCCTGAAAAAATTATTCATGAAAACATAATAGAAATAAAAATATTCAACAAAATGGAATTTTGCGTGTCTCAAAAGTTTAAAGAATGACTGAAAAAATTGAACGACCGTTTGCCTTGATTGTTTCAAATACTCTATTCGGCATTGGGTTTATGAGATTGAACAATGTTTCTGGTCTTACATTGTACCATGCATCTTCAATTGCTCTTTTCAATTCATCAGTCGAAGAAAATTGACGTCCGCCGGCATAAACTGCACGAGACATGATTCCCCATAGATTCTCTATAGGGTTCAAGTCTGGGCTTCTTGGGGCACGTCATAACGTAAATATTTTGTTTTCTGAACCACTCCATTGTTGATCGTGAAGTATGGATGCGGGCGTTATCTTGCTGGAACACGAATTCCAGGCCACACTAATGATCACAGACGGGAACAGATACTGTAAGGGTTTCTTGGTATGTCAGCGAATTTTCTCTTCCACTGATGAAAGCCAAATTTGTGGTACCGTTGAATGCGAAGCCGCCCCAAACCATGACAGAACCACCTCCCTGTTGTCTTGGGTAAAAGGTCTTCGGTTCCTGTCGTAGGTCGTGCCTGTATGATGCCCACCCATCAGGACCATCCAAGTTCCACTTCTTTTCAACACTGAACAACACTGACATCCATTCGTCTTTCCAGGCTGTGTGTTCTTGTGCCCAAGGTAGCCTTTCTTGAATGTGCTTGGCAGTCAGGCGGTTTCTTCATCTTATTTGGAGACAACATGCCCACTCGCAATTATTCGCAATTTCATTTTGTTGAATATTTTTATTTCTATTATGTTTTCTTAAGTAATATTTTAAGGAGTTTCTTTTAAGTGCTTTGTACAGCTAATAATTAAAGCATTTGTATGTAGCTTCAATAGTCTTTTTTCTTTTGAACAAAAACATGTTTCTTTAAACTTTTGAGATGCACCTTATCTCCCTGTTTTGCTGGAATAACAAGATATTATGTATGCAGCTGATGGACTAATTTTCAAAGACTTCGAAAAGAAATCTTGCATATTGGACATTGGGGTATTGAGAGATGTAAGAGATGTGCAAGAGAAACTGTTTTTTGACCAGTAATCAACAGATCTTGGAACAATTGATTTGGTCCTGCAATATATGTCTAATATACAGGGTTATTACAAATGATTGACCCGATTTCATAAATTTGCTGTAACTTTATTTTTGACATATTGTCACCAAACTTTGCATTTATATGGAAAAACTCGAAAAGTTTTTTGGCATATTACAATTGCTCTATATGTGCCCCTCTAGTGATTCTCCAGCCATCAAGTTCATCCCACACCTTATGAAGCATGTCCCTATCAATCTTTTGAAAAGCACTGTTGGTGCGAGCTTTCAGTTCTGGTAGGTTTGTTGGTAGAGAAGGCGTAAACACTCATTCATCTTTGACATAACCCCATACAAAAAAACCGCAAGAGGTTAGAGGAATGAAACTCAAGCACAACAAAACAGCTAAGTGATGTGCTCTCGTGGCATAAATCAGAAGCAAACCTGCAACAAAAAGAAACCTGAGTTTTCCATACGTCTGCAAAGTTTTGTGATATGTCAAAAAATAAAGCTACAGTGAATTTATGAAATCGGGTCAATCATTTGTAATAACCCTGTATAAGCCAGAAAAGCTAAAAGAATCAATACAAGAATGGATACTGCCTGTGAGACCATGGCTTTGTGTGGCTACAGATCTGTTCCACTGCAGTGGACATGGTTGTTAATAACTTTTCCCAGATATCTGGAAGTCTCATAGAACTCAGTGGGATCATTCATTCTGGAAGGCCACATAACAGCTTAGAGGTACAGTCATGGACAAAAAAAACGCCCCCTCACTCTGTGCGGTTATATTTTTAAATGAGCGTTTACTATTTTGCCACTACGTATCTGATATCGTTTAGTTCAGTCAGAAAATTATCTAAATTTTTAACCAATAAAATCATACCATCCTATTTTAAACGCTTATTTAAAAATATAGCAGCACAGAGTGAGGGAGCGTTTTTTTGTCCATGACTGTATCTGCCATATGACAACACCTAGAAAGAGAGCCTCACAACTGAAAGAAAGCCATATATTGTTACATCATCATAATTCGACCATTGTTGATCATATTTCTACCAATAATATGCTCTAAATTTGGTCAACTTATGATGATGTAATGATGCATGACTTTTCAATTGTGAGGCTTTCTTTCTAGGTGGTGTTGCATATGTTCAAAGACAACTCCATTCTATGGTGAAGACATTGTCCAGAATGATATTTGTCAAGACATTGTCCAATTGTGATGACATTTTCCAGAATGACAATGCTCCATTTCACACTGTTCTCCGAGTCCGATCGTGGTTCAAGTAGCAAGACAGTGAAGGTAAATGTCTACCTGAATGTTATTGAGCCTATATAGAATTATTTGGAGAATGTGGTTACGAGATTTCCACCTCCTGCTTCAGTTAAGGCATTAGCAGTCATATTGATCGAAGAGTGTTATAAAAAGGGCATAAATATTACATGTGATTTGTATTTGTCTATTCCTCGACCTATCTCAGCTGTATTAAGTTCAAATTAAGGTCCTATGCCTCATTAGATGTCTTGAGTTATTTTATCCAACTCTATAGTTACCTCAGGATATCATATTCATCTATGCATTGAATACAATTTTGTTTCTAATGTGTCTAATTTCAAGGGTTGTAATGATAGCCTGTAAATGTTGTTGCATGCTCTCCAACATTGTCTGATATTAGGGTGCCAGTATGTTACCCACTCTTAACATCAAAACCTCGACCTGTTTCTTGATGTGTCTGCGTGCCCTAACGTGCTTGATATTATAATTCATTCCAGTGATTTTCTATTGGACTATAAGATTTCTTTCAAAAGTTACAAGTTTGCCTTGAGTGACTGTCAATGACAAACATGTCCAGTCGATCTTGATAGACTGATATTCCTAAGCATATTCCCAGTCCTCATTCCACATATGACCACGTCATTTTATGTAATGTAATCGAAGTGTTTGTGCCTCTTCCGAGAACGTATGTCCAATTTTCTTAATGATTGACCACAGTCCATCCAGACAACTTTGAATTTCATGATGTTGACATAATTCTTCTTTCACTGGACTATAGTATTTTTTTGTATGTCAAAAATTACATTTAGATACAACTGCACTTTAAAATTTCCTGTACTATAAGGACTTACAGTGCAATAAGGCACATCTGATTCTTTTATAATGAGCTTGTGTTCTACCACCGTTATGGTAACAAATACGTCCTGTTTCTTTATTACACAATTCCATACAAGATAAGCAGCTCTTTTTATCCATCCAGTGTTTTATTTTCCCCTCCATTTATTAGGGTGTAACATATTAACTGATAAATATTGTATTGCGAATCGTAACCCTTGAGTGTTATAACAGGCTTTTGGATTTATCCACACAAAAGTACCAAAATATGCTAAAATATGTACCAAAAATTTATTTTCACATGTTGCTTTCATCGTCTTACTTATCAAATTGGACGATAAAAAAGAAAAAAAATTAAACCGAAGCAAAAATTAAAATTAATTGACCTGAAGAAGCAACATTTTTCCAAATTTTCTAGAGAAATATTTAGTGGATTATCAACTAGTATATTTTTTAATGTACAGAAAGGTCTCTCTCTGACAACTGGTGTAGTTGGTAACAGTTACCCATTTTGGAAGGGATTGAACTGAAATTAGATGTCTGCCCTTCCAGCATATTTGAAAGGTGTTTCAAAGTTTACCATGCTGGGGCACCTCTTCATGGTTCGTATGGGTTATGGAAAATCGAACGAAAATTTCTAGGCCTGGAAAGTTTTGGAAAATCAATGGTTTCTGAATTTGGTTTTGGAAAACTGTCAAAAGAATCTAAATAAAATAAATCACCGTTTCAAAAAATGTTCTTGATACTTTTGGAAAATTATACGGACTAGACAATGGCACAGCGACGAAGCTTAAGACTCTTTACATTATATTCATTCATGATACATCATTCCAATGTGTTTGATATACTATATGCCATATCTTATCATTGAAAATTTTTGGGGGTGTCTTAAGGGTACCATTAGAGCACGTGCCCTTGTTTCGATTACAACCATTTTCAAAATGGTTCATTCCTGGAACTATATTTATCAATTGGCAAAAATAGTAATTAATATCCGCTTCTATCTCGTCATTATGATTTGTTTGATATATTACTTAATATATATCTCCATTGAAAATTGCTAGTTGGGGTCGTGAAGGTACCATTTGTGCATGTGCTATTGAACCGATTTAGATAATATTTGTGATTGGTTCGTGCCATGAATCATATCGACTGACAAAAACCAGGGTTCTCCCCAGGCCCTTTTGAACAGGCACAATACATGAAAAACTGCACACCACTGCATAATGTTTTATTTGTTTTTAATTTTTATCACCCGACTGTTTTATCTTTCCACCCACTTGATAAAATTTTCTGGGGAGAACTCTAAAAAAACGGATAGGAAATTTTTGATTGCTCCTGCAAGTGCAAGACAAAAATGTACGATTTATTAGATGAGAATAAGACAGTAAAAGAAACAGGGGGAAAAAAAACAAAAAACAAAGCTGGCACAGAGAGAAAATTTGAAGAAGAAATTCATGAAAGGAAACAAAAATCAAAACTAATGAAAATTGATGTTAGAAAATTAAATACTGAAGCAGATAAACTTGCAGCAAAAGGAGAAGAAAAAGGAGCTTTATCTTTGGGATTTAAAGCCGAGGTAGGAAAGGTTTGTTCCTCGAATATCCAAGTTTAAGGTCCAGTTTGTCCTTACCATTTTCATGGTTGCAAAATAGATGGTTGATTACTATTTTTAAATAGATTACTGTAATTATTTACACATTTCATTAATAAATTCATAAAAATTTCATTAAATATACGTGCAGGGTGTATCTAAATCCCTGTCACAAACTTCTGGTGGTGATTCCTCACAGCGAGATGAAAACAAAAGTTCATTTAAACATCGTTTGGATAACGAACAGTTTTTGAGATTTCCGCAGTTAAAGTGAAGTTTCAGCACTTGGTTTTGTATTCTGTGGATGGCAGGTGACATACAGAGAAACTACAACAAATGTTCGAAATGATGATCGTGGGACACAACACGGCTGCTGAAACTTCAATTTTAACTGCGGAAATCTCATAAACGGTTCGTTATTCGAACCATGTTTATATAAACTTTTGTTTTCATCTCGCTGTGGGGAATCACCACCAGAATTTTGTGACAGGGGTTTAGACACCTTGTATAAAAATAATGAAGATGGCTATATAAAATTATAGAATTACTTTCGAAATTATTATTTAAGATACTATGGGATGCTAAACAAAGTATTTCGAAGTTTTTTTTTTTTTTTTTTTTTTTTTTTTTTTGTTCAATTCAGAATTACGGATAATGTGTTAATTTGAAAAATATTTTTTTAGGCTGCATTTCTGAAATTTTTGATTTTTTTTGTTTTTACAGCCACAGCCTATATTAGAAAAATTATGGTAGTCCATAGTGTTAGTAATAATAGATTTCCTTAGTCACCAGCATTATTTACAAAAACTATTTTACTTCAGATGAACTTATTAATGACAAGTAATAAGAGGCTACATGAAAAACTTTTGCAAAAAATTTTGTGTCTGTTAAATTTTGATGTTCCTCTGAAAATATTTGAAATATGGAAACAATAATTTGCTTTATAATCGTGAATTTTGAAATTTTATAATTTGAGATAGTTTTTAAATATATTTCATAAATACTAAAGTTTAAAATAGTAAAATTAATTTCAAAAACAATTAGAAACTGGATACTTACAGATGACAAGTTGAGAATGGAGACTAGTTTTTCACAGAGTTTAGTTTGATCTCATTAATACACATCTATGCCAAACCTATCTTCATCAGTAAACGTATATTCATTGAATTAAATTAAAACTTGTGTTAAAATAATACAATCTTTGTTTATAAACACAAAGGTTATGGTGAATGCTTTGTATGGAAAAACATTAAAATTTAGGAATAAACTTAATAAGTTGGTGATCTGTTTTGATTAAATCCATTTACTTTTTGCTATGCATGTTTTAAAATTAAAAATTAATGTCCAAAAGAGTTTTCTATTTATTTTAGTGAAGTCTAGAAATGAAATATCACTATTATTTTTTTTTAATTATTTACACCAAATTTTGGGTTAGTAATAAAGTATATAGGAAATAAACTAGCCAATTAATGTAAGACATGTAGTAATTTCTTTCTTTTTTTTTTTTTTGAAAAATTTCAGTTATCTCAACGGGGATAAACGATTCATTATCAAAACCTAATCTTCATTCAAATCATGTTAAAGATATACAGAAGTTAAAAGATATCAAACACAAAGAGCAGAAGATAAGAGATGAAAAACACAAACTAGAAAAGCTTAAACATAAAGAGGAAAAGAAGCATAGAGAAGATAAACTGAAAGACAAGCATAAAGAAGATAAGTTGAAAGATAAACCAAAGGTTGAAAAGCCCAAAGATGAGAAACATAAAGATCACAAGCACAAAGACATTCACAACTCCACTGGAAAACCAAAAGACTCCCAACAGATATCAACATCATCATTGTCATCATCATCTTCATCCTTGAAACTTAAAGAAAATCACGTTTCTCATTCGGTATAGCGTTTTGTCACAGTTTGATATATTTAAAATAAAATCATCCAAATATTTAATTTAAATATTTAAAAATTTTGTTCAAAAGATTTCTTATAGAATTGTTACTTTTTAACTAACCTTTACGCATAAATCTTTTTTTATCCTTAAAGGATTCTTCCAAATTAAAGGATGTGTCAAGCTCGTCAAAGATTACTGAAGATGGCAAGCTTAAAGAAAAAATCAATAATTCTTCGAACAGTATTACAAAACCAAAAATTTCCTCCTCATCAAAATCTCACAGTTCAATGGTTAATGATAAACCCAAAGACCATTGCAGCAAACCAAAAGATCATATTTCTTCATCATCCAAAAAACATGAAGAAAAAAAACATCATCATTCTTCACCATCGGAAAAGTTGAAAATTTCAGATGGGTCACATAAAAAGGAACATCTAAACAATAAAAGTGAGCGAAAGTCTGACCATAAGGTGAATAAATTTATATATCATTATAATCTTTAATACTTGAAATTGAGTTTTTTTGATAAGATATGGATTATAAACTGATCTTGATATTAAGTACAATCGAACCCCGTTAATGCACGCTTCAAGAAACTGAGCAAAAAACGCCTATTGCACGCATCTTTTTTTTTTTTTTTTTTTATTTCTGGGGAAAAACTTTATTACGTTCATGATTTTCACCGAAAGTCACCCAAATGGGTGGATTTACAGTTTCGTGCACACTTTTGGCGAATGTTCATGATTTTCACCGAAAGAAGCCTGTTTACATTACTGTATATAATTGTCAGAAATTACATTCAGGCATACAAAGAGAACAACCGAATCTCGTAAAATCGACATACCAGAAATCGTGGTTGTCTGGAACCAATCAGAATGCGGTTATCGGAGAATGCGTGCTTCATTGTCTATGTCTAATGGACCAATAGAAATCTGTGGAATATTATCGAATTTCACATGACTAATAAAAATTTTACAAAAACATTGCAAGTAATTTAACATTCCTAGAATCATTTTTTTTAATTTTTGAGAAAATAAAATACGTATTATCCGATTTTAGAGGGGAAAAAACGCATATTCACAGGTTGTATTTTTATGGAAATTGCTTTCAAGGGGACCAAGGGGGGAAACATGTATTAAGCAGATACGTATTAATGGGGTTCAACTGTATACTAGCAATGTAAAGAAAATTAAAATGGCATAATTTTTACTAATTAAATGATTTAATAAAGGAATGATAATTTTTTTCCACGCAATTGAGTCCAGTTTTAAAATGGTTGGTAACGAGATTGTTCAAGTTTTCGATACCATTTTAAGTTAGATACAGGGTGTATCTATGCATTTGTCTACAAACGTTGGAGGATGATTCCTGGGATCAAAACAAGAATGAACTTCCCTATGAATATATGTCCTACAAAGCGATGTTACTGAGTTTCATGTGATGGTATTATAGGATTGGCAAAGCCACGTGAAGAAGGGATGTTTTTGGCAATAATTGTTGATTAGAGACTGTTTTAGCAATAGATATACGAAGCAGTCAAAAAGTTCCTCAACAGATAGCGAGTGATAAGATAGCGATCTGTTTCAGAGATGCTATCAACCCTGCACCAAGTTTACGGAGACCAGTGGCAGGTACAGTGGGTTCTGCATCACGATAACGCATCAAGCCACATATAGCTTACTATGCAGCAATTCCTCGCTAGCAAATGCATTCTTGTCATCAGGCACCATACTCTCCAGATCTCGCTCCTAGTGACTTTTGTCACTTTGTATGTAATTTTTGTCTGTCCAGATATTTTTGTTTCACCCTGTTGATAAAATGTTTTCTGGGTAGAACAATGTATTAGAAACTTCACCATACAGTCATGTACACCTAGTTAATATCCATAGACTAGGTGTTTCTTACAATCTCATCTTTTATAAAACACTTTTTGTTATTATTTCATTTGAGATCAATCTGTCACTGATTTTAAATGTTTAGAGTGCTTCCATTTCTGTTCCACTTTCACTATTTAAAGTCCTCTTTAAAATTTAAAACTATATTACAGAGGTCATTAGGGATCTATGAAAACGAACTAAACACGTCCGTGACCAGCTGAAAATCCTTTCCGCCACCAGCAATTGTGCTCAATCTGATAGTCCTGCATCTGGACTATCGCCCTGCAGCAGAGTTTCCATTGATGAAGGCTTGAATGTACACAGATATCGGTTTCCCACGGCCCGTTTCAGCAGATCTGGGGACTACACTGGTATTCTTGTTTCTCGCTCTATGGGATGCTGATGTATGGCTTGATGCCTTGTCCTGTTGGACCCACATCTGGTTTGTGCCTGCCCCATTCAGATCTGGGATATCCCGGCTGCTAGAACGTTAGTATGGTAGTAGGCCCAGTTAATCTTGGTCTTTTTATCTACCTTGTGCAGTGTCAGTTTACCGTTGTACTCATAACCGGCAACATTCATGAAGCGCTGTGGAAAAGTTTCTTTACATTCCGTGCGTCATTTTTCGAAGTCCTTACAGCCTCGTGGATGGTAAAATATTACTTTGGGTTTGCTGCAGTCACTGAGATAAATGAATGCTTCAACCAATGTAACGACGTATTTCCATTTTTCAACGGCTAGATGGCGCTCATAGAGCATTCGGCAGTTGGTGCGCTGTTCACCGACATGGCATGGTAACAGTTTGTGAATGCGGCTATTTACACTTTTGCAGGTGTAGGTCCTGGTTGATAATACTGTTTTCAGTGTAAACAGATGTCCCTACCTTGTTTGCAAGGGTCTTCTGCATTGCAGGATTAGATCCGATGCCGAGAGCTCGGACTTTACGGACCACCTCTGGTGTATAGTAGAGGGTCGGGGATTGAGCTGTTTTTTTCCCTGCTGGAATGACTCCACTTCTAGCTAAACCTTTACAGTGTAGTACCTTGTATATCCCCATCTTCGACACAGAAAATTCACTCTCCTTGCAGGCCTTTTTGATTGCGGAATAAGTATATTTTGCGTCGGGAAGAGCTGTTATGTATCCTTCCCAAAATGGAGCGATTTTCAACGGCATCATGCACAATCTGATACTTTGAACAGCGCAGGGAGATAGTTGTTATATAAGTGCCCGTTACCCCGAAACTTCATGGTATCGTTTTACAATTGGCAGGTGCATATGCAAGTAGTTTTTATAGATCCCTAATGACCTTCTGTAATTATTGAATATATAGTAATTTTATGGACCGGTTGCTTATGATATATGCTTATTGTCTGTTTGTCACAATACTTTCCTATCATTTAATTAAGCCGATCTTCAGAGTCCTGCTATGTATCAATCATATTTTATGGATTTTATTGTGGTGTCCTTTCTCATTCAACAGTGAATGCTCTAAGAAATAGTAATGCTTTAACAATATAACTCTGAAACAGTGTTTATATATATATTACTTTTTTTTATATACAGTCGAACCTCAGTCTAATGAATTTTCTAGAAATTGGGGAAAAAAATTCTTTAAACTGAAATTTCATTGAAAGTGAAAACGTCCATAAAAATTGCCAAATATAAGAAGTATGTTTATAAGATCTTCATAGGTGCACAAAAAAAAATGCATCTTGTTAATACATTTCAAAGCATTTCCTGTTAACCGGAAGCAGTGACCCAGGCAAATAAAGTAATCAAGGAAACAAATTACAATAAATACAGAAATCAAACCCAAAGTAGGTATACACAATAAAAGTACATTGGAAAAGAGATTAAAACATAGTTACCTAATTACCACGTGCACGGTGGCCATCTGAATCAATTTTTTGTTTATTCATAGTCATCATTCGTTTAGTGTTTACTCATGGTCATCATTTTCTGTTTGTCTCTTATTTCAGAACTGATTGGTTAGGCACTTACCAAGGATGGATCTGAAATTATCTTTTTGTTTACTTACTTTCATGTTTTTTTTAGCCAACAATGTTGCCAACTCAAAAAAAGATTTTCCCTGCTAAAACAGAAAACCCCCCACTGAATTTAGTTGTACTGATGAAATTAATAGTACAATTAATCCTAACAGTAATAATTGCAAGTGTCCCGTACCAGTAGAATTTAGTGTGGATTTTCTTTGAGTACGGAGAGATGACATTACTTTGTTAGGACATCCTAATCCAGAGCTTTACTATTTAATATTGAGCGTAAGTAGCCGCTCGAATTTAGTGCATCGTAACAAATTTTCTTTTGGTCACGTGATTTTCTTCACGGGTGAAACGCTTGTAGAGATGTAATTTTGGTGTAAAATCTGCTAAGTTGGCAACGCTGATGCCACCTAATGCACGTTTCAATTGCTAAACGTTGAATAATAACATAACCTAACTGTTATGCCAAGCGTGATACGTGTATTTGATTAATAAAATAAAGGTCGTAGACCTCGAAAATCCCATTTATGGCTTATAAATTTCTCGGATAGTGATTCCAAAGATAAAGCGATCGTGTTCGCATTAAAACGATCCAAATAATTTTAAGATCCCCAGGAGTAAGTGAAAAATCGCCCCAGCTGAGAATGTCGATTAGGGTAGTTTATTGTTTAAATATGATTTTTTTTTTCTCCACTGACTTTTGTCACTTTGATTTTTTTGGGGGCCATTGGCAAAAGTAGCAATCAGCAATACGATCCCTAAGTTACAACTCAGTTGCAAAAAATATACAATCACTAGACAATTTCAATACATCTTTATTTTTGATGTCATTTTTACTCCAAAATGAACGGGAAAAATATGAAGTGAAAAAATGCAATAGATTTCAGATATGTAGAAATAGTTTTAAAAAAATATCAACAAAATTCATCCATTCATATTGTTGCAACAAAACATTAAACATAATTTTAGTCCTTCAAAAATATCCAATCACCCAGACTGCCATTTCAAAAATTTCCAATCAATACTTAGTATTTACTCCTTTAGCAGAAATTACTGCATGCAAACGATTTGGCATGCTGGAAATCAATTTCTCACATTGACCAGCAGATATTTTCTCACAGATTGGTCAGGGTAGCTTTTGATTCCTCTCAGGTCCGTGGTTTCTTCGTCGGACCCCCTTTTTCAGAATATGCCATAGATTTTCGATTGATGATAAATTGGGACTGTTTGGTGGCCAATTTTTAAGCATTTCAAGTTCATGAGCTTGAAAGCACGCCATAGTTGTTCGAGCTCAGTGTGGTGCTGCTCCATCCTGTTGAAACACTGCTTGACCGTTATGATTTAATTCTGGCAATGAAGGCAACGAAAACATCCCTCTAATATATCCTGATACTTGTGAGCATTAACCGTCCCTTCAATGAATTTCAATTGGCCTACTCCTCTTGCACTCATACAACCCCATACCATCAGTGTGTCGGAGAATTTGACGCTTGTACTTAAGCATTCTGGCTTATATGTTTCATCTTTCTTATGAAAAACACGTTTACCTTCTTCACCATATATTTTAAATTTAGACTCATCACTGAAGATGATACTTTTCCACGTTACTGATGAACATTGAAGATGTTCTTTAGCTCAATTCAGCCTTTTTACCATTTGGAGACGTGACAGTAAAGGTTTAACTTTTGCAGTATAAAATCCGTAACATTGTTCCTTCAGATGTCGCCTTGTAGCAGCATTTGAGACATCTACTCCTGTTGTTTCACACAAGTCAATTGTGATTTCAGATGTGATGATATGTTGTTTGCCCTGTAATATTTTTGGGAGAAGTTTGTCTTGCCTTTTTGATGTTTTCCTTGGTCGACCAGTTTGCTTAGTTGCGGAAGAGTTTCCTGTTTCTCTCCATTTTTTAATGATTTCAACAACTACACTTTGACATGTATTTAATTCAGTAGCTATTTTGCGAGCAGAATATTTCTGTAAGTGCTTGTCAAAAATCAAATTGCGTATTTCATTACTGGTTGTTTCACCTCGCCCCATTTTTTTGTAGCATGTGATTTGAGTCCCAAAAAGATCACAGGGAAGCTGAAAATTTTTTTTGTATGCAAGTTGGTTGATTAAGCTTACTACAACATAAAAATGCAAATTAAGTTGCACTGAGCTAAAACTTTCTCATTTTTTGAGGGGTAATTTGAAATTTTTGAAACGGCAGTCTGGGTGATTGGATATTTTTGAAGGACTAAAAGTATGTTTAATGTTCTGTTGTAACAATATGAATGGATGAATTTTGTTGATATTTTTTTAAAACAATTTCTACATATCCAAAATCTATTGCATTCTTTTCAGTTCATATTTTTCCTGTTTATTTTGGAGCAAAATGACATCAAAAATAAAAATGTATTGAAATTGTTTAGTGATTGTATATTTTTGCAACTGAGTTGTACACTGTACCTCGTGTTAAAATTACTATGAACATCGGCATATGCCTAAATGCTTTGACAAATTCATTATAGTGCAGTGTTGCCAGTATCATCAGGAATAACTAACTAATTACATTTGTTAAAGCAAAGCCAATTTTCTATTAAAATACACTGCCTGACCAAAAAAAAAGGTCTCTTAGCTTTTATTACAGCGCACATTCTTCGAGGCATTGTTTCCACAAGGTTGTGCAGTCTTTCAGTCTCAATTTTCATCCAATACTTCAGCATTTTTTCTTGAAGATCTCGTGTCGATGATGGAAGAATTGCTCCACCTCGTAGACTTTTCTCCAGTACATCCCAAAGATTTTCAATGGGATCGATTCCAGTAATTTCAGCAATATCCTTTGTTGATTTTTTGGCTTGATGCAGACCAATATTTTGGCTCTTCTGAAACGCATTGAAATAACTTCCATGATTGCATGCAACATCTTCAGACATGGTTAGAAAACTGATAAGCCACAGAACACATCATCTTTTATACTTAGTATACGTTTTGTATGCAAAAATATGCAAATCAGTACATTAAACGAGCCAATCAGTGGTGCTTAGTATTTGCAATTTAAAATGTAGACTGCAACTTTTTTTTGGGCTAGGACCAAGATAAAATAAAATTCCGAAGTTGAGATTCGACTGTATACAAAAGAAATTATTATTATTATTATTATTATTATTATTTTTTTTTTTTTTCTTTAATTCAATTTTTAAAGCTTTTTTGTTGATTGATTTATATCTATTTTCAAAAATGATGCCTTGGTGTTTCACTTTATTTGCATTAATATTTACTTATGTAAAACAAACAAATACTTCTCTGCATAATATTTTGTGATTGTTTACTAAAAGAAGGTTGTCTTATATTTTAATGTTAACTCAACTAGGAAAGAGAAGAGAAACATCGGACTGAAGAGAAAAAAATTAAAGAAGAAAAGAAGCATAAAGAAAAAGAAAATCATGAAAAAGTGAAAGAACATATCAGTAGGTTTCTTTTACCTTATTTTTATTTAAATAACATAGTATGTGTATATATGTATACATAACGTGAGCTTTAAAAACAAAGTTCATTGACAACTTACAAACAAGGTCATACTGATTTCCAGTATAAAAGAGAAACTATTCTCATTTTATTTTGTTTATTTCATTTTCTGCACTACTGATTACTTGCAAAAACTTAGTATTATTAAATCGCTTTAAAGAAATAAGAGTCCGTACAAAGATAAAAGTAGTTGACAAATAAAATATTGTAAAATACTTTCTTTCAGTATTAAAGAAAGCTGCTGCCATTGCTTATGATAGAGGACAGTAAGGCACGCAACAAATGTTCAAACGGTAATTCAGTTCTTGCCATATGTGTGACAGTTTGCAGCTAAATTACCTATGCCATGGTCCCTTCTTTGCAAAAAGAAAATTGTATGTCCAATAATTTGCATTTAAATATGTAAAAAATCCAAAAATTATGAAAATATCAAGGGAATGTTGTGGCTCAAACCAATCGCTTTAAAAAGAGTTTTAAAAGTAAATTGAATAAGTTTTCAACCTTCAAAGTCTTCGAAATGTATTAACCAAAAAGTGACATTATAAAATTAAAATGAAGATTCAAGAGTCTGATTGTGGGTACAAGCGGCCAGAATGAGTTTTCTGAGACGTGTGGCAGTTGTTACCCTACTAGATAGAATGCAGCACAATAAGGGAGTCTTTAAGTGTTGAGCTGCTACTTCTCTGCATTGAGAGATCTCGGTTGCATTGGTATGGCCACATGATACGGATGCTGTAAACTGGTCTTCCTAGGCAGTTATTTTCCAAGCTGGTGGGTAAGTGACAAGGGGTCAGCCTAGAATCAGGTGGCTAGACTACACGGAGAATCTGGTTTCGAGTCGCTTGGGTATTACCATGGAGGACATACGGCTGCTGCCCCCGCAACCCTAACAGATTTGAAAAGTAAATTAGTATGAAGCTTCACATCAGTTTATGACCTTTATGACTTCCCTTGATCTGGGAGGTGAGCAACAAAGGGGAAAAAAATGACATTATCTAACAATTAATGTCATTACAAGACGCACACGCACTTACCCCGCACAAACATATACACTTGTGCATGTACAAGTATATAAATAGCTAAATGAAAAACAGATTATGAAATCTATTTTTATGCATAGAATTTTGGGTTGTTTTGTTTAAATTTGAAGCCACTTATCTGATAAATGCATTCGAAATACCTAGTTAATTAATTAAATGATGTATGTATGAGGGCTATTTTTTTAACCTCTGATCATGCTGCTAAGTGACCAGCTATTTGGTATAAGGTAGTTTTGCACACTGTACAACTCTCCCACTAGAGTGACTGAGTGCAACACATCACTTGGAGATGAGCTGCAGGCCCCTTAACATGGCTGGCATGATGGATTCTCCAGCAAAGTGCAAATTGCGTAACGTCATTCGTTTTCAACAGGAAGAAGGGAATAGCACAGCGGAAATTCATTGCTGAATGAGCCACCTATACTCTGCAAACTGTATGAGTGATGGTGTTGTGCGGGATAGGTGCACGAAATTTAAAGATGGCTGGACAATGATGCAAGTCTGTCGCTAGTGAAGACGTTGTTCAGCAAGTTTACCAAGTGGTTTGAGAAAAATTGAGCTCTACCATTAGTGAATTGTCTGTGTATTTTCCAGAGGTTTCAAAGTCAGCTCTGTACATGATCATAACACAACATCTATGCTACCGAAAAGTGCAGTTTAGGTTCTTAAAATGCTGTCTGAGAACCACAAAACACGGAACATGGCATCAGCCCTAAGCTTTCTCCATGTTATGCTGACATAGGGGAATTTTTGAAATCAGTCGTGACAGGAGATGAAACTTGGATCTTTTTATGACAATTCAGATTCGAAAGAACAATTCAAACCAATGGATGCAGTCCTCGAAGAAATCCAAAAAGTTCAAACAAACATTCGGCAACAGGAAGACCATGGCTACCGTTTTCTGGGAATAGAACGGTGTATTGCTTGTAGAGTTTTTGGGGACGGGGACTATGGTCACAGCAGATGTGTGTTGTCAGATATTATGTCACCACACATTCAGAACAAAAGAAGCAGCATTTTGATTCATTACTGCTGTAGTAATTTTCAAGGTTCTTGAGCAATTTCAAAGGGAAGTGTTCGATCACCTGCCCAGACCTGGTGACTTTCATTTGCATTCGAGAACTGAAATCTTGAATTTAATCTGGGAGGACAGTGCTTCTGCACCAATGAAGAGTTTCAAGACACTGCGGAGACATAGCTCAACATGCTGGCAGAATACTTCTATGTGTTGAAAAACTCGTCCCCTGTTATGACAAATGTCTCGGTCTATCATTTTGTTATTCACAAATTGTCCTTAATTTATCCCCCGTTGAAAGTTGAAAAAAAATTAGCCCTCGTATCGGTTATTTTGATTTAATCTGTGTACACAGCTTTAACATACTCTAACATTTAGCATGTCTTACAAGTTGAAATGCTTTTGCTTTCAAAAGGTTTAATATTATTAAAGTGTGCATTTTGCACTCCCTTTTTTAAATTTATTAAGACAGATTCTTTCAAGTTCCTAAAAGATGTCAACTATTACTTTTAATTGAATATTTCTCTATTTTATGATATTTGATTTAACTCTGCCCTTAAATTCATTACAAGAAAATAGTGTTAATGAGCTGACATTGTTATGATTGAGTTTTCTTATTGCAACAATGGTTGTTGAGCTCCAGTGAGTAAATTGTTGGTGATATGATCTTTACTGTTTATAAAGAACAGTAGCTAGGGGTGTATGCATCCTATTGTAAAGCTTTAATTCTTTGTTAGGAGCTTTTATATTTTATTTTGTTTGGTTTGGGAAAGAAAACATTTCCCTCTTGAAATGAATTCATTACATGTATTTCAAATATTTATCTCCAAGAATTTATTTGAAGATATGTTGAACTTTCAAAGCCAAATTAGGAAGTAGACTCTTTAACTTGAGGATAAAATTTAGGCATGTTTTTTATTGCTTTTCTGAATGGGTATAATCCTCAAGGTGTTTGATATGTTTCATTTTCTAAAACTCAAATTATAAGTGTAAGTATATTCTTCTAATCATGTAAATAAAATGATAGTGATACAGGGGTCGAAGTTAGCAGTTGCCGGATTGCTACAGACTACCAAAAATTCATTTTGGCAACTTGTTCCCGGAATGGCAACTATCACTTCTTGTTGCCTGGCCGGTATTACAGGTTGCTGACCAAGCAACAAGCAGTGATAAACAAGTTTCCAGAATTAATTTTTGATAGTCTGTGGCAACCTGGCAACCACTATCTTCGAACCTTAGTGATAACTAAATCACCATTTAGTTTGAAACTCGGAAATGCTTAAATTAAAAATAAAAAGAGAGAGAAGTTTTCTTACTTAAAAGTTGTTTTTTTTTGTTTTTTTTTTTTCTCTTCACAAAACAATGGAAATGCCATTAAAAGTCTTTGAAGTATATAAAGTGATAAGTTATGTTCATGCCTTGCTAAACTCTGCACAATTTTTGAGATTTGGTTTTACAAGGAGATCCCAAGAACTCGGGCCCACTGATTTTGATAAAAAAAAAAAAATTCTACATGCAGCTTCCGTCAAATTAAACACTATGCAAAGCCATTCGATGCACTACTCAAAATTTTCCGAGAAAAAATTCATGAAGTTTGTTATAATTGACTACACTTTATAAAGGCCGAATTGTAGCTTAGATGGTGAAGTGGTAAAGTGCTAGAATTCTGCTTTGCAGAAACGGGCTTAAGCCCTCTCTTTGATAAATCTTTTTTTTTTTTTTTTTTTAACATGTTTGTCTATGTTAATTCATTTATTAAATATAATTCCAATTTTCCAATTTGCTACCATCATTTTTTTTATAAAATGTGTATACGAATTATTATAATTAATGATCCACAGTGATAAATGAACATTTAAAAATAAAGATTATTTATCCACATTTAATTATTTTTATAAATTTTGCAATCTTTAGACTGATATTTTTTTTATTATTTTTTTTTGCAACTCGCACAAAGGTTAAATAATTATTGCACCATGTACATAGTATTAAATTTAATGCATTATATTGGTTTCCGTAGTTATCAATCGCCCTTAATTAACATTTTTAACTAGTACATTAGCCACCAAATTACAATTTCCTATATCTAGGAGCAGAAGTTTGTTATGAATAATTACGAGGGTTGTTCAAGAATTTTTGCCTCCTGGTCCGTAACTTTTTTAATTTGTTAACCGATTTTCAAAATTCTTTTTGTGTCTGATACCATAATCATAGAAGGGAAGTAGTGAAACTTCCTTATGCTTTTACATTGACATAGAAGAAAATAACTTTTTATTACTGAAGATTTAATGCTTATCTGAAACCAATTATTGTATACATTTCTTTATTAGACTTAAAAGTAAACTAAAAAATTTAGCCTACACTTTTTGATGAGATATTTGTAGAAAAAATTGCAACCGAACATTAAAGTGTGCAGTCGCTCGAAATTGTCTCCGCGGGAGTTTTGTGAAACTGTGGTGCTGCTGCAGATTTGGCTCCAATTGCAGGAATTGTTTTGCAGTTTGGATCGTTTATTTAATTTGATTTAAAAGATATTGTAGAACAAATATTATTTCTTTTTTCTTTGTAATGTAGTTAAATAAATTGTTGATGAAAGTAAGTATATTTAAAAAATAAATTGAATAAAAAAAATCAAATAGATGCATAATCATAGTACTTTCATAATCATGATTATGGTATACAAAATGTTTCTTTAAATTTATAATTAATTTATTAAAAAGAAATGAACACAGCGTGGTAAGATTCTGTAAAAAAAAAACAAACTGACTTTTTGGATAGAGTGAAAGTGATAATAGGGGCTTAGAAGACGTCTTATATACAGGGGCCTTTAGGGGGAGGGGGGAGAAAAATGTAGGGAGGGAAAGCCAGAGACACTGAAAGAAGCTATAGAAAGCCCCTTGACAAATTAGGGAATAGTTGGAGGGAGAGGGGAGTGGGGGAAAGGTAATGAAAGAATGGTGCCTTTGTGAAGGTTAATGTCATTATCGGGAATTGAATTTCATGAGAAAAGGACTCTAATTGCTTTCTTTCTTTTTTGTTATGGAAGTTATGAAAAATATAAAGACTAACGTCCTGTAAGGAGTGGCCATGAGAATTTAAGTGTTTAGCGAATATATTTTGTTTACCCTGTATTTTGTATTAATTCCAGACTAGTTTTTATTTTCTGGCTAGAGAATTGAGGAGAGATGTTTGTAATGCAGTGAAAAGTAAACAAATTAAAATTTTCAAAATTGCTGTCTTAATATTTGAACTCTTCTCTGATTATTAATGGCTTTGCATGGGTGTTTAGTTTGGTGAAAGCTGAACATAGAATTTTTTTTTTTTTTTTTTTATCAAAATAGGCAAGTCCGAGTACTCGGAGTCTCCTTGTTAGAATTCATATATCAAAAGACGTGTTATAATTTACCCTACGAACGATGGCGCATAGCCTTGATATACCACCTCTGAGATTGTTGTGGTAACGAGTCAGTGCTTAGACTAGCCTCATTGTAATATCGTTTTTTTTTTCTTTGGTTTATTTCTATTTGTTTTTTCCTAAGTAAGTTTGCGGGACACTTTTCACAGCTTAAAACACATCAGACCAGATTGGTGTGCTTGCGGAAAGGTATAGGGAAAATTCTGCTTGGCTGGCTTCAACACCTCAAGGCCATGAGCCCATGTTCGTTAGGTCGAGATACATACTGTAAATTATTACGAGGATCTTTATTCCATGCTTAGCATCATTTAGGTGTTATAGGATACACAGATTTGTTCTGTACAAAATAATTGTTAAGCCTCGTTTTAAAATTTTCTTTTATAAATAAGACCCATTATAACTTTTGTTTTGTAAATTAAAATTTATATTTTTGCTTTTAGGTAAACATAAGGAACACGATCATAATTCAACCAAAGATAAAAGCAAATCAGTGCATGTAAGTTTCAATATTATTTCTGGCATTTTTACAATGCAGATTCAATATTAATTTATTTGGAAAAATCTCGAGGTTTCTTTTTTTTTTTAATTTAATTTTTAACTTTTTTTTAAAGTATTTATGATTGTTTAATCCAGTGTTTCTCTACGGGTGTCCCAGAGTGCTCTGGTACACCCTAAGAGATTGCTAGATGTGCGTCGTGGCTATTGGCCATTTTACTACAATTCTCAGCATCATACTTGTGCAAATTAAGATTTCCAACATTTAACTTTACCAGTATTAACAGAAAGAGAGAAATTATTCAATGCATTGGTGAAGAAATGAGAGTCTGTTTATCACACATTGAAAAAATCAACAAGACACACCAACCTCATGTTTTTCATAAACATAATTTAAAAAAAGTAAGATATCTACATAATAATTTTCAGTATGATTTTCTACTCAATATTTTTAAACACATTGAACTTAAAGCTTAGTTATGCGAATCAAGTGATTGCAAATACGTCAAGGCCAAAATGTTTCAGGCCCACTGGTTTAATGAGCCACCACGTGCAGTGCAGTAAATGCTACACGTCCCAAAAATCGCTTCCTGTTCACAATGTAAGTGGCCACACAGAAGTAGAGTTGGCAATATTCACTATGTCGGCTCTGCATTGCAGAGGGTTTGATTGCTTTCATTATTTTCCATCTGCCATGGATGGTCATTCCCAGTAGGCCTACAGTGGCCATGTGCTTATCTTCTGAGCTTAATTTTTTTGCTTGATTTCCACCATATGAATATGTTATGATTATGGCATTTCTTGAGCAAATAAATAATTCCTTGGGGAAAGAATGAAATAGTTAAATAAATACAAATATATGCTGTATTTACCCAAATTTAAGCTGATCCCCTATTTTTTTGGACATTTTATATAGTAAAAAAAAATCTCGAATTTAAACTGACCTCTATATTTTTCAATTTGACACAACCTCGTGATTTTCATGACACATGCTTTTTATTTTTTTTTGGAAAAATTATATTTTTATGAGTAAATAATACAGCAATAAAATTATTAATATGGCTATTCACATCTTAGCTTTAGCTTACAATTGAAAAAAAATATTAAAATTTACATGGATCAGGCTTTAAATTGTCATTTTCCAAAATTGGTACATTCATTCAGCGCACAATATTGCTCAAAGCTCTTTGCAAACTGGTTTTGTATATTTGACACAATGGTTCTGTCATGCGTCTTTTTCGCTGGACATTGCAGAATTTAATTCTCTTTTCAGTGGTGATACCAATCTACTAACAATAGATTATAAAGCCATTGAAAATAAATAATTAATAATTAATAATTGAAGGAAGAATCTGCTATAGGTAAGTCATTGCAATATTCACAAGTAAATACCTTGGAAAACCTAGAAGCACTTTGGCTATAGCTGTGAAAATCCTGCTACATGATAGGAAAATACCGATTGCTACCTGGTGGTACGCAAGGAAATAAGGAAATTGTGACTATTGACGATATTAAGAAATCGAAACTCGGGGTACTGCCAACTTCTGTTTTCTGGTTTCCGGCTACTATTATTGGTCGATTCGTGACAGCATCGAATATTTCACCAATGGCATTGCAAACTACAGCTGAAAATAAGCTATACCCAGACAGGATGTTTACATTTTGAATAAGGTCAATAGAATCAAATTAGCCTCGTAATTTTTACGAGGTTTACCTGCCTAGGGTTAAGATTATTTAAATCCACTAATTTTTTTTTTCTTCCCCTTTTCAATCAAAATATTGACGATTTAAATAATTTTAAGTGTTGCCAATATTTTATTTGGAACTTTTTGTATATTAAGCAAACTAACGGGAATCCAATTAATCGTATGAATCAATTATTGACAGACTAATGAATTGCCCATCCATACAATATACGAAAGTGATTCATGATCGAGAACAAGTTTGTTTGCTAAAAAAAAATGGCGCTGGTCAAATAAATTTTTTATCTGCCGCACGCGAATTTAAACAGAGATAACTTTTTTTCTTGTCAGATTTCTGAGAAAAAACCTCGGCTTCTATTCGGGTAAATACGGTAATGTTATAAGAAATCTATGTACAAAGAAATAAAAATTAGAGTCTAGAGAACCAAGTAGTTTCACTTTTATATATGTGGTTTAGAAATGGAGAAATATTTAGTAAGATAGTTTAAATGTGATACCTGTACAGTTTGTGTTTAAATAGTATTCAAAACCAGTTTTAAGCTAAAGTATTAAATCATTTTGTTTATGTTGCAGGAGCATAAAGTAAAAACTGAACCAAGTTCTCCAATTAAATCACCCAATAAAGATAGCCTAACTTTTAAAAGCCCACAAAAAGAAGGTTCTCCTGTAAAAAACGCCATTAAAGTGAAAGAAGAAACACCCAGTGATGACGATATCCCTCTGGTAATTTGCTTTTACTTCCCATTTTAGTTGACCTAAATTTCTGCATTAAGTTCCCAGTTTTGAGTTGTCAACTGATATTTATTGCAAGTAAATAACTTTAAATACTTTTTTCATTTATTCATGTTTACAGTAAATTTCAATCCAGGAAAAAAAAAAAATCCCAATTTTACTTTTATACAAATGTCATTCAATAAATAAATGGAAAATTTTTTTATAACTACATAATGATCAATATGGCAAAGTACTAGTTAATAAAAACACAAAATCCAAATGTTGCAATACGGTAGGAATTTTAGTAACAGCCAAGGCGTTGCGGTAATAACACTATCATCACGGACACAACATAACTATCCGAGTTGGCATTATTACCGAAATGCCTCGGCTGTTTTAGTAATTCCTACCATATTGCAATATTTGGATTTTGGGTTTTTGTTAATATGTTTTAGCAAATATTTATTAAAAATCACCAAATTATCTATATTACTAACTTTCAATATAGTCCCTTCCCATTGTTTGGTGCACCTACGCCAGCGATTTGCAAGGGACCGATTCCATAAGAAAATAATTCTTTTGGACGCGTGTATAACAACTTATGCACTACTGACTGGACTTCCTCGTCATTCAGTGGGTCAAAGGTGTGGAAATCTGAAGGTGCGAGATCGAGCAAACATGGAGGGTGCGTTAAGTACTCAACTGTAGGTCCTCAACGGTAGACAATGTGACATTGGCAGTGTGTGGTCTTGCATTATCATGGAGCAAGAGCACGCCTTCACTAGGCAAAAATCTGAATGACACTATGCTGCTCCAGCTTGAGCCCTTCTGTTAAGGTGCCACCATTTTGTGTAACTCTTCCCCCACCGTCCCATGTGCTAGGCAGGCATGCCAAGTCCAGCTATGAATAACTTAAGGATGCATTTGAAAAATAACAAACATAAGTATCAAGGCCGTATTTTAGATCTTTTATATTATTTTTCCAGTTATTTATGGAATGAGCTTTGTATGTAAAAATAACTGCACATTCACCAAATGTATATCGCTCTACTTCGTATAGGCTTGGTATTGCCAAAAAGACCCATTAGATTGGCCATGGGATAATTATTTAAACATTGAGTAAGCACCTCTGTTCATTAATCCTGCAAATGGTAGTACGAATGGAAAGTATTTCATTGTAATCTTCATTAGATTTCCATGGGATTTAAATTACTTGAATGAATTTTTTTTTTTTATTAATACTGAATAATGGAAAAACTAAAGTTGTTAAAGGAGTTTAGTTTGACTCTCCTCGAAATTAAACATTCACTAAGCACCTAAGCATATTTTTTTCTTAGATTTTTGGCAGTTAGATTTAGGAAATTTATAAAAATTGAAATCAACAGATATTTGAAGAGAAATGTATAGATGTTTAATTTATTTTAAAAATCTCCATTTGAATAGGCTAAAAATCATTAAATTACTGGAATGTAAATAATTCCAGTCGAATCCAAATAAGTCAAACTTTGGTAACTCAAATTTTTGGTTAACTCGAACGATACTTTTAAGTTCCATACCCCAGAGCGTTTAATTAAGAAAAATTTCACTCGTTAAGGCTAGGGTCCCACTTGTGTAAAAATCGGCTGAAACGCACAGCGGAATGTGTAAAAAATTACTCTTTTTACTACGGAAATTCCATGGAAAAGGAGTTTAGCATGACTTAACTTTTCCATGTAAGCTTTACGCATACACTTTCTTTCAGCCAATAGGAGGTTGTAATTTGGTGAATTTAAAATGGACGTTGGCCGTGGGCATCGCGTATCAGTAGAGCTTTTTATTGAAGAGCTCAATAAATACCCTAAATATTTGATAAAAAGCATCCTCAAATTAAAGATGCCATCTTGAAAAAAAGATATGGGCGAAATGAAGCAGGAGAAGCAAGAGCACATAAGGAGACGTGAGCATGAACAAGACCAAGTGAATGAAGCAAAGATTGCCGATGCAAGTAACTGTGACGTCACTGATTGACCCGACGAGCAATCAATACAGGAGAAATGCTTTGAAGAGGAGTTGGCCAATTGAAATTCATTGAAGGGACGGTTAATGCTAACAAATATCAGGATATATTGGAGGAATGTTTTCGTTGCCAAAATTAAATCATAATGGTCAAAGCAGTGTTTCAACAGGATGGAGCAGCACCACACCGAGCTCGAACAACTATGGTGTGCTTTCAAGCTCATGAAGTTGAACTGCTTAAAAATTGGCCACCAAACAGTCCCGATTTATCACAATCGAAAATCTATGGCATATTCTGAAAAAAGGGGTGCGACGGAAGAAACCACGGACCTGAAAGGAATTAAAAGCTATCCTGAACAAAATCTGTGTGAAAATATCTGCTGGCCAATATGGGAAATTGATTTTCAGCTTGCCAAATCGTTTGCATGCAGTAATTTCTGCTAAAGGTGTAAATACTAAGTATTGATTGGAAATGTTTGAAACGGCAGTCTTGGGTGAATGGATATTTTTGATGGACTAAAATTATATTTAAAGTTTTGTTGTAACAATATGAATAGATGAATTTTGTTGATATTTTTTTTAAAAATTATTTCTACATACCTGAAATCTATTGCCTTCTTTCCAGTTCATATTTTCCTGTTCCTTTTTGAGCAAAATGACATCAAAAATAAAGATGTATTGAAATTGTCTAGTGATTGTATATTTTTGCAACTGAGTTGTAGTTTATGCAATTTTCAACTATCAATTCAAGTATTTTAAATTATGTTTACCACTGCAATTTGATTGGCTTTATTCTTTCATTTTAAACTTTATTCTCTTGCACAGAGTGCAATAAAGTACTTTTTTCCCTAAAAACTAAAAATAATTTGTATTGAGAGCTTTAGAAAATGTGGGTTATCCCATGTCATACATATTGTCTGGAAGATCAGTTTAGCTGCGCTGATTTGCCAGTGTCTGCCTGTTTTTTCAACTTGTCAACTCGTAGTGGCTGTATATGGTTGCCAGTGCACTTGGGAATTTTGTGTTTGTCCTTGTGTGACTGTGTGTTTTGCAGCCAGGTTTCAGCTAGTGAACTGAAGTGGGAATTGAGTGTGTGTGCTAGAAACTAAGCTTGTATATGTTTTTTTAATTGAAGGTGGTTTTAGTGCTTTTTATTAATAGAATGCTTTTATAGTTGTATTGAAGATATTCCTAATTTGTTTTTGGTATTTTTTTGCTGATGTAATCTTTAAGTATGAAGTTATAAAATACCTATTAAAACCATGTACTTGGGCTCTGTTTAGAAAGCCGAAGAGAGTAGTGGTTATTTATTCCCTAAAAGTGTTCTTTGAAGATGCTGACCATATCCTGAATGCAAAATTAAGGCAGGTGTGGTATTTATTCCACGTGAACAGTTGATTGATTGATTGATTAATTATGCTGTCAGAATTGGTTTTATGATTTCTGAAACACGAAAGGAATGTCTTGTTGTCATTTTGTGATCTTGTAGTTTTCTATCAAGCAGTACATGTACAGCATAATGGAACCAACCTTTGACTTCATTTGCAATTTAAGATCCTGTCCACTAAATAGGAAACTGATGTTTTCCCGTAAAAGCTATTTTTTTTCCAGTAATATCTGAAATTATATGTTGGTTTGTTTGAAAGTACAATGTGAACTTGATGTAACATAATAATAAACGTGTGTAAATTTTTATTGTAGAATTCTAAATTAATAATTTGAGTGTTCACACCTGTCCACTAAAATAGGAAACAGACTGTATACAGAATGACAATTATTGAGCTATACGAAATAAAACATCAAATTTTCAAAAACTACAGAGTTCAAAAATTTTATTCAAATGTTAAAAGTAACTACAGTTATTCGGATTTAGTTTATAACATATTCGATATGCTTGCCATCAGTGGCTATGATGTGGCCCAGACGAAGAGCAAAATTCTGCAAAACACGCTGAAGGTCGAGAGATCGATGCTTTCGATGACCTCCAGAATGGCTGTTTTGAGCTCAGTGATGGTTTCGGGGTTATTTGTGTAAACTTTGTCTTTAATATTGCCCTAAAAAATGAGTCACAAGGGTTGAGATCAGGAGATTATGGCAGCCAAGCGATTCCCATTCCAGTGGCCTCTGGGTATCCCGAAGCCAGAATGCGCTCTCCAAAGTGTTCTTCTAGAACTTCAAATATTCTATTGGTCCGATGCGGTCATGCTCTGTCCTTCATGAACCACATCTTTTCAAAATCTGGGTCAATTTGGATAATAGTGGTGAGATCATTTTCAACAAAAAATGAACAACAACAACAATATGAGTGCGCATGCTCAAGAAAATCCCAGTATGCCCTGCATTCACCGCCAAGTTTTAACTGAATCTCTCCAATTGTTCAAAAGGTATCAAGTTTTTTTTTCATATAGCTCAATAATTGTCACCCTGTACTTTAGTTTTATTTCTAATTTGATTTCAAATTATTTCATATTATATACCAAATTACAATAGTTTCCATAGTTATTATTTTAAATTATTAAGAATGAATTTTGTTTTACAATGATTTTATGCTTTTAAAAAAAAAATCCTAATGGATGAAAAATTTCAAATGAATCTGAAGTTTTTAGTTCAGTGAACTCCCATAATGTATTGCTTTGAGAACAATACAGTTAAGGACTGCAAATCCAGAAGGCCAAATATCTGGAATTCAGATTTGGCTAAATCTTAAGGAAAAAAATGTTACATAACTATTACTGAATACAAAAACATAGAGATTTATGTAAAAAAGCAAGTTTTAATGTATGAGAAAGATGAAGATAATTAATTTTAAAAATTATAGGTTTTAAAATTTAATTGTATTAAAATAGATTACATGAAATCTGTTGATGACTATACCTCCATTACTCTCCGAACAAGCTGCGGTCAAAATTTGCTTGCATTGAGTATTTAATTTTTCTAACATTGCAAAGGCATACTTGCCCTTTAATGCAATTAATTTTTTAATCAAAACACTTTGTAAAAGTGTTGACGTTAGAGAATGGGCTTTCTCGGAGGTGAATTTTCAACACCTGTGCAAAATTGACTATATAACATTTAAAACTATCTTGATGTTTACCGTAAATACTTTATACATTTTATTATTTTATTAAGTAGTTTTGAATTTCTAAATTTAAAACTAACAAGGGAACTACATGAACATGTACCTCACAGATTCACACCAAATAGAAATATGTTACTCATCTAAAGTTACTATTGATGCTTGCAAAATAAGAACCTGCTAAATTTTGTTTCTGAGAAAACGAAAAAATTTGAGCACATACAGGGTGAATTTTAAGTAACCACAACAAACTGCAGGGAGTGGTTCCTGATTGGAAATGGAGTAAAAAGGTGATATCATCATGTGTAGAATTTTTTTACTAGACTAATTGCAAATAATTTTCTCATTTTGCAATTCATTTTTTATTTTTGAGTTATAAATAAAATTTAAGAAAAGAATTGTTTTAAGAACTTTTCAGTGCAAAATTTTTTTCGACATTTTACCAATCTATATTGAATAATGACTTTGATTAAGGCCACTACAACTGTGGTTGTACAACATTTGCATGTTTTTGCATGCATTGTGAAATTCTCCTAGTGAAGATCAGAATCCGGAAAAATCAATAATCCGGAAATCTTCTTGTCCCAAACATTCTGGATTTGTGGTCCTCAACTGTATTTTGGAACTTGACATTTATGGCAGCCCAAATCCCTGCACTAAAAGTTATCAACTGCACATGCACATCAGAAATCAAGAAAATCTTAGGTATGTGCCCTCTGATTGTTGCATGAAGGGTATTGCCCTACAACTGGCCGGTTACAGGTGACTAATGGATGCTACTCTTTTTTTCATTTGGTCACAATCTGGCTTTGTTGAATTCTGATATGCATTTGTAGTCAATAAACCTTAGCGCAGGAATCAGACTGCCGTGAGCTGCCAGTTATTTTTGATTTGTTGTTTGTTTTGGGTTTGTTTTTTTTTTTAAATCATTTATAACCCTAGTAAAAAAAAATTTACAAATGTATTATTGTCTTATTCACTCAAGAGCAGCACAAATATGCTAAGTCAGGATAAATATTACAAAGTAAGTTGTGTTTTGCTTTGACATTTACATTGCATGTTGTATAGTATTGTGAAAGCATGGGTGTTCTATAATAAGCAAGTATCACAAGCAACTTTATATTCTCACTTATCTCATTACTTTATTTTTGCTGTAATTTAGGTGTGGGCACCTAATTGCAAACACGATTTTCTTCTTTTTATACCTTTATTCTTATACGACTTTAAATTTGATTTTCCTGGAAACAATCACGCTTAATTGTCTTGTGTAGATTATTGTCATTTAGAATTACAATACCCATTTCCAAAAAAAAGTTGGGGCAATATGAAAAAAGCAAATAAAACATGATTGAGTAAATATATATTAGCAAAATTAAAAATAATAAATGCATTTGAAGAGACCTAAGTAAAATATGTATAACTTATAAATGCCGATCTCTTTATTTGGGTGTATATAATTTTTTAATGAAATTGCCATTGGTTGGGACGGAAGGAAAAGACCGCACCGGAAGCCATAGAAGTGGCATAAATCTTCTCGAAGTTTTTGGAGAACATTACTTCATAACTTTTCCCGGTTTAAATGCTAACTGCAATGTGTGACCAGTCATTTACACGACAACATGGGTCGATGCAAGGCAGTGACTCGTGATCTTCGAGTTTTCAGAGGTCACTGCATTAAATATAGACATTCAACAATGACAAAATTGTGGAATGGGCTTGATGATTCTATCAAAAACCTTTATCGCTGAATACTGTTCGCTGCTACATCACAAAATGTAAGTTGAAGCTTTATTATGCAAAACAAAAGAGGTTTGTAAACACACTGCAGCAAAATAGGCACCTGGCTTGAGCACACACCCATCGGAAGTGGACTGATGCCCAGTGGCAACGTGTTTTGTGGTCCGATGAATCTATATTTACGGTTATTGTTGGCAAAAATGGTCGGTGTGTACTTAGGACCAAAGAGGAAAAGGTCAATCCTGCCTGTTACCGACGTGCTGTACAGAAGCCAGCTTCAATAATGGTCTGAGGCTACATGAGTGCCAGTGGATTGGGAAACGTGTACATCTGCAAAGGCACCGTTGATGCAGAAGCACATATTGGAATTTTAGAAGAACATAAGTTCCTTCTCGGTGACATCTTTTTGGAACCCGTCCCTTTCTATTTCAACAAGATAATGCTAAACTCCACACTGCTGGCATTGCAGGATAATGGCTACACAATAGACGAATTCAGGTGTTAAATTGGCCTGCCTGCAGTCCAGACTTGTCCTCAATAGAGAATATATGGCGAATTATTAAGAGGAAGTTACGTCAACGATGACCCCGAGCAGTTCAACAGCTGAAAACTTTCATGCTGCAGGAAAGGCAACAAATTCCCATTGCAATAGTACAGAAATTGGTCTCATCTGTTTCTCGCCGGCTACAAAGCGTGATCAGAAGGACGGGAGATGTCAGCCAATGGTAATTCACCCACTGTCCCAACATTTTTGAAACAATATACAAACCACCAGCTTGCAAAAAATCTAATATTTATTACTGTTAATTAAATTTTGGTTCAGAAATGTTTAATACCTACCCAATAAACTATCTTCTTTTGAAATAAAATAAATTCTTATGTCAGTGTATCAATGTTTTGGTTGTATCGCATATTATCACCCTGTCCCAATTTTTATGGAAATGAGGTTTGTATAATTACCAGCAATTTTAATTGATTAAATTTTATTAGTTAGGTTTTTGTTTCTTATGTTTAGCTGTACATGATATATAATGTATTTAAGTATTTTCTTTTTTTTTTTTTTTGTGGTATTAAGTAAGTTATACTTTGACTGTCTCACTGGTAATATGATTTTAATTTTATTGCTACATTATGTATCTGACCTTTATCAAATGTAAGTTATAAAAAGTTTAACTCATAAGCTTGATTCATCATCATAAACTTGTGAGGAATTATTTATTTGGTAATTAGACTTCTTTTATACAGGGTGATCTAAAATAATAGGGACAAACTTCAGGAGGCGATTCTTGACCAAAAATAGAACAAAAATCTTGTATGAACATATATCTAGAAATGGATGGTTTGTCTGTAATAGAGCAACTAGTATAGAACATGACGGAATAGGACATGCAACAGGACTTTCTTGTCTTATCCATCTTATCCTCCTCCATCAACAGACCTGTTCTCACACAAATGCCAAAAGATGGTTGCAAACGTTTTTGATTTGACCAAGTCAGCACCGAACTAATAGCAGCCTAACACATCGTGTTGTAATAAATTTCTGGGCATTCTTGACCATTTGGGGTCTAATGCCATGTTGGCGAGGTTCCAAAGGTTGGCATCTTCAAACACAACGTCAGCAAGGGTATTTATTGATTTATATTCATACAAAGTTTTGCAACTTTCATGTTGCACCTTCCATTTGTGTTTATTTAAATTTACCTAATTAATAAAAGTTAAACATTTAGTTTGTAATTGTTGATGACATTGCAATTTGATCAGCTCAAACCTTTGCACACACTATGCTAGATCCTTAATTGTCAAGTTTGCCTGGGATCTGCTGAAGAAATACCGTATGTTACACAAGTTCCACCGGAATTCCAGCAATCTGTATTCTATGCTTTGTTTCCATTATTAATGTGATTTCAAAGTCTGACCGTGCAATAACAAAAGCATGTATTAAAGATAATAGCATACCAATGCTATGGGTGAGGGATGTGTACGAGTTTTGTTTTGGACAGATACCTTTAAGCCTATTTCACAATTAAATCGCAAGCATTAGCCCCTGCAGATCCGCCGAGGAAGCGTATACTAGTGCCTCTGCTCGCGAAGCAAGCGATTTAACAACTTTCCGTTTCCATTTCACAATTAAATCCGCGGCTGCATTAACTGTCTTCTGATTGGTTCATTCCCAAACGAGATCGACGTCACACAAAATGGCGTCTCGCAGCGACCTTCATTGCATTCATAGACGAAGGCTGTTTTTGACAGCAATATTTTTTAAATTACATTCTCAAATTCCAATTTCACATCGACAGTGTGTTCGCCCAATATGGCAAGAAAGATGCACCGAAACTTGACGTTTTCTGATTGATTCAAGCAGTTGTGGATCTGCTTGAATTGAAAATCCGCCCACAAAGCAGTTGCGGAATCCGCTAAATTTCAGAACCAGTTTGAACTGAAAATTCCGCCCGCAAAACAGTTACGAAGAGCAATGTGGGCGAATTCCGCTAATTGTGAAACGACAGTCCGTACGGAAAATCTTCGTCTTGCGTTGCGGGCTCCGCATCTGCCCGTTTTCTGCCTGCAAACTATAATTGTGAAACAGGCTTTAGTTTCTTTGCTAAATCTGACAAGAAATCTGCTCTGCTTGACTGGCCTCCCAGATCGCTTGATCTCACTCCATATGACTTTTTTTCCTTTGGAGTTGTGTAAAAAGTTTATGTGCCATTGCTATTATTGATGCTGATATGTTGGATTGAGTGTGGCAAGAGCTAGATTACTGGATTGATATTTGTTCAATCAGCAGGGGAGGATATATCAAACATTTGTAATGTATGTAATAACTTGGATATTTACTTTGATCTTTGACATGCCCTCTTTCTGTTTACGTGATTCGGACCATGACCTACTAAGCTTCCAAATCCTGGAAGACTTAACACACTGTATATCAGGGTTTGTCTCCCTCTAATCTCGTAAGAGAAATTCGCATGTTGAAATTCTTCAAGGCAGAAAATTCTCCGAATTGGTCTAGACTCGGAATTCATATTACCGACTGGGGAAGGAGCACTCTATTTTCCATGTGTAAGACGATGATATTATTATTGAGATTCCTTGAATGCAAGGACAGGTTGAAAATTGTAAGTGCTTTGGAAAAGTGTGTGTGTATTGAATGAAAAGTGTTAGGAAACATTTGAATACATTGGAGATGAAATTATTCAGGGCTGGGTCAAATGAAAAGTGAGTGAATGAGTACAACTGGAGGAGTACTCGAGGGTGTTTGATGTTGAGTGTGAGTAATCGGTAAACGTGCAAAAGTTAGACAGATGAAGCAAGAATGGATAGGAATGTTTGAATTGTTTTATTGAGCTAATTTAGCCCTTTGTTCATTAATTTTCAAAAACAACATACAGTATAATGCACTTAAGTCGAAGTCAAAAATTCCGCTTAAGTCAAGATAAATTTGCAATCCGTTCCCCTGCATTTTAGTTTTGGGAATGTTGTTTAAGTCGAAATAATGATAAGTCCAACTATTTTCGTGGTCCCCTGACGCTTCGACTTAAGCAGATTATACAGTATTTTAATCCTCTTCAGAGTTTATATAGCACTTAAAGGAAGTTAGAGTTTGAGAATAAATCTGCCACTCCTCTCTTTTTAGATAACAAAGCCTTTTATTTTTCACATAGGATGACTGTTTATTGAAACTCACTAGAAAATACTATTTTATTATTCTTCTGTTTTATCTAGAATATACTATTGTCCTTGGAATCTTATTGCTTGAATTTCACATTCGCATAGCTAGTCCCATTGCTTGAATTTCACATACTTGTATCAATTTTTCCACACCCTGAAACATCTCACAATAGACTTAAAAATTTCATCCACTTCATTTCTTTATGTTTCACAAATTTCTCTTAACTGTTCATTTGGAACACAATCCTGTCTACTCAAGCTAGCTAAACATCTTAAGAATTTCATCTCCATTGCACCCAGATGTTTCTAATGCTTCTTGAACCACTCCCAAGTTGTACTTCTGTATGTTAATGGTCAACTGAAATCAAGTAATAATTTCTTTAAATACGAGGGCAAATCAATAAATCGGTTCCACAAATTTTCTTCACAGCAATTTATTGATTAAATAGGATGACATTCGGTGTGCAGGAATAGCATTTCAATACTTATTTTTCTATATATCCACCACTGACGGCAATGCAGTTTTCATTGCAACAATCAACGCAATATCCTACACTACCATGCTTATGCTATGCCGTGCTTAACAACACAACTATTTTATGAACATAGATTTTCTTCTTTTAGGTTGTCATCGTTAATTTTATATTTTATTTTATTTTATTTTATTTATTTATATTTTTTTCCTCTTGAAAGTTACTTTCATGACAATTGTAAGGGAATAAAATTTTATATTTATTAACATTTTTGTCTATTATTTTGAAAATGCATCTTCAATAATAAATTTAATTCTTATTTTTCAATATTTCACTCATTATCACACCTCCGAACTACTTGGGATGTGAAAAATTTTAAGCAGGTTTTTAAAAAAATCTTTTATTGATCAAAGTTAATGAGAAATTTTTTTCATTAAAGGCCGAAAGGAAGCTTAAAAACATGCATACGAATGATAGGCAATCTGTCAAACACGAGCATGACAAAAAACCAATTAAAAGATCACACGACAATGATTCTGATGAAGAACCGTTATCAGCTAGAATGGCTAAAGTTCATAAGAAAATTAAAGTTGAATCCAAAGAACGGAAACGGCACTTATATGATTCAGATGATGAGCCGGTTAGTTGATAATGGTAGCTTATTATACGAGGCCTGTGAGAAAAGTATCTGACCTTCGGCCGGGAAAAAAAAATTACACACCTGGAGCATTGGAAACCTAATCACCCTCAAAGTAGTCTCCTTGGGACTCCACACACTGCTCCCAGCGTGCCGCCATTGTTGGAAGCATTCCTGGAATGGAGTTTACCTCGGCTGTCGTTGCAGCCATAATGTCCTCTCTTGTCTGAAATCGCGTTACTTTCAATGGCCTCTTGAGTTTGGGGAACAGCCAAAAGTCTCAGGGGCCAGTTCAGGAGAATAAGGAGCGTGTTGTACCACGGGAGTCTGGGGTGGCCATGGCCTGGTTGTCTCGTCGGTTGGCTTGTCAATCGATGGAGTTCAGCAACTTCAGGCGTGGCCAGCTGCTGGTTGGGTGACGGCCAGGGCTTGAGGGCCACTGCTGGCAGGACAGCTATTTGGGGCGCGGCTGTTGGGGGACTTTAGTCTGACCCATTTGCCGATTGACCATAGCTGGTTTTCCAGCAGTTGGTGACAGCCTCTGGTTCGTTTATCCCCAGTAGCTCTTCCATCATGAAACCCCCCGTGCTTCGGAGGGCACGTTAAGCCGTCGGTCCCGGCTGCTACTGTCATCTCGTAGCAGTCGTTATTTACTGGGATGGCGCAAAACTCCCTCGTAGGAGTAGGTGCCGCAGATTATCGCTCGCGATAATCTACCCTCTGTACTAGATACTAGATACCACGGGAGTCTGGTTTTTTGCCAAAAAAGTCTGAATCAAGTTTGGTTTTTGAGGCGCCAATTGCCTGTTGACCACAACTGCGGTCTCTTGCGCCGCACTGCATTACGTGGGCGATGGAGGACATCCCTGTAGTACTCTTTGGTGATTGTTTGACCCTGTGGTGCGTACTCGTGGTGACGAGGCCTTCTTTGGTCGTGGTGACGAGGAATGCTTCCACTGTGACGACTGATGGTTTCCACCTGGCTGTCGCCCAGTTTCTGGCAAAATTTGATGTTGTAACGCTGCTCCAGTCGTTCCGTCATTTTCCTACAAATCAAAAACCGACGAGAGCACAACACACTACCACCTTCTAATGCTGATTGCCAGCAACTGACGCTATTGAGAGGCGGTAAAAAATTCACGCATACGCACAAAGGTTCAAGGTCGGGTCATGCAAGCGCGTGCGATCCAAATCCATCAGGTTTTTGCAAAAAAAAATTAGGTCGGATACTTTTCTCACAGGCCTCGTATTGTTTGTGTTTTATTGTTTGTCATTATGCTAAGATTACCTTATGCTTAATTTTAGAGTGTTAAAAAGAAAAAGAAATCTGTTGACAACAAAAAACACAAAACGGAAGTAACTGCTCCAAGTCCCAAGAAACGAGGTAAAGCTGAAGAAGAAAAAGAAGTGTGGAAATGGTAAGGTTTTGACCGTTTTATGAGCTTAATTAAAATTACCGCACATGTTCATGTTGAAAGAGGGCACTATTAGAATACAATAAATTATAATTTAAACAAGAGAGTTAGTTTCCGAGATATTCAGTTGTCTCAAGATAAATGCCTCACCTTGTATATTTTTTTATTTTATTCTTTTTAATCTCGGATTGGGAATGCATCTGGCTACAAATATGTGAAAATGAAGAAAATCTGAAGAGATGTCCATCTTCACCCGGGATGTAAATTAGTTTTCAACTCTTTTTAAGAATTTGAATTGGAAATATTTTATACTGGAATATATTGTCACTGGAAATGAATCGGTTCCAAAATTTAATAACGGGAAGGGGGTTAAAAATTGGTTGAGAGGTTTGAACGAAACAGAGAGAAGTTGAGCTAAATAAAATTGCGAAATAAATAAAAGAAGATGCCTCATGCCTTTCATATTTGGTGTATTGCTTCGTTGTTTATTTACATTGAGAATCAATCAGAATTTGCGGTTTTCGAAATTGGTGTGCTTCCTTGAATAAAAAAATTTTTATTTTCACTGGATTACAATAAGCATCTCAAATAATTTAGTTTGGAATGAATTTCTTAATTTTTGCATCGTATTATCGAGGATTCATGAGAAAAATACTAAAGTTTGTATTTGCATTCATGAGGATGAGACCAAGGGCAATAATGAATAAAGCAGGATATTGTATTAAAAGACATCATAAAAAAGGGTTTGACTGTATATTGATAAGTTATAATTATTGGTTCACTTTATCTACTAACTGCTTTTATCCAAAGTTGCCATCGTTTGTTTTCTGCAGGGAATTCATGAAAATAAATTTCGGGAATTTTTTTTTGGCAGAAAGGTACGCAACAGTTTACCATGTTGGGACTCGAAATTATTTATATGAAAATCCACGTAAATGCATGAATAAACTGAGTCAGTCGACATGTGCTTTCCAATGAATCCATTCATTCCAATGGGTTTCTATGAGGATGCTTAAAGCACCGCCTAGCGTTAAAGCGAGAAAACAGATCACAGTTTTTTGGATCACCTATTTGAAGGCCATTGGGCAGGCTTTCCTTTATTCTTGTAGGCTATGGCATTTCCTGTGATATGGCTAATGTACATACTCTTAACACAATTGTTGGGTTATATTTTCATAGGCGGTTTATTTTTTGTATTGATCTTAGGAATCACTCCCTGACATTTGTTACAAAATATTCGTAACCCTACTTAAGTTACTAGCTTTTTATTTCACTAATGTTGCCATTTAGCATTTTCATTTCATCAGTTTCATTTCTTTATCTTTTTAATTTAACAGTGTTATTACAAAAAGTTATATTCATTCATGTAAAGAAACTACAATAATGCAGTATTTTTCTATAATAAAGTGAATGCTGATAATTTTTAACAATCTAGTCTCAGGCTTGATTCATAACTGTATCATTGGGTTTCCTGTTTATTCCTGGATAATACAGAAAATACGTTAAAAATTTTGTTCCTACAAAATTCCTAATGAGGTTCGGCTGTTTAACATTGCATAATGTTTTGTTTGTTTTTAACTTTTACCCATTTAAACAATTTTTCTTTTCACCCTGCTAATAAAATTTTCTGAGCATTCATATTATAATGACCCATTGTTATTTTACACATTTCTCTATATTAACATAGTGAGAATGGTTGGCATAATACAATGTGTGTAATATACTCATACTTATGTATTTAAGTTTGTAAGGATGAAGATCAGTCTTGTAGCAATGTAGCTTTTTTTTTTCCTTCCAATTATTATAATTTTATACAATTCTTTTGATTCTTTTAGGTGGGAAGAAGAAAAATACGATGGAGGCATAAAATGGAAAAGCTTAGAGCATAAGGGACCTGTGTTTGCTCCTCCGTATGAACCTCTTCCACCAAGTGTGAAATTTTATTATGATGGTAAATATTTATTTTTATAGGAAAGTTCTTCTTTCCCCTCAATAGACTTCATTCAAAACTGCTTCATGCGCTTGCAAGCGCAATGCACTGCAGGATTGATAGAGATTGCCGAGATAACCGCAGTGGTAGACAAAGGCTTATGCTATTGTTTCTTAGTCATTTTTCATTTATTTTGTGTAGACAACTTGTAGTATTGTACTTGACACTAATATGCATAGGTGCCTGCCTGTTTGCTTTCATAGGCTGTATGACATCTGGAAATAAGCAGGAAGCGTAGCATGAATCATTGAACAAACGGTAACCTTCCATTCCATGTTTTTTAACACGATTGATCATATACTTCCAGATTAATGCTTGGGAAAAATCCTCAAGAAACCTTCCAATCTTATTTATCCATCCAGAACTCACACTCTGACCAATGAAAGAAAAACTTATGTTAGGGTCAGGAAATTCAAAATTAACCACTCGTGCAACTGCTTCTGGAAGTTTGTAAAGTGCTTTATAGCATTTGAGATAAAGCATCCCCCCTTTTCCTCTCTGAAAAGCTATTATTAAATGATGCCCGACCGAGAGCAGCACTGAATGGGTTAATAGGTCAAGATGAGGGATATCAACGGAATGAGATTGTTCTGCATGGTGTTGAATGTTCGAGTTGATGGAGATGGTGTTACGATTTAATGTATGGTTTCTTTGAAATCTTTTGGTCCATTAATACCTGTAGGGCTACCTTTAAATATTCAACATTATATCAGCATCGTTGCTGATCAGTCATACCTTCATGTACACCCTATTCCAAAAGCGTTTTCACTTAGGTGAATGATGTTCGGCGTCCTTGCACCACATTAAACCAGTGAAATTAATCGGTTTAGGCAGAAAGTCAAGTTTCAATCAAGTCGGACTCAGTTTCTTGCCTGAATCGATTAATTTCACTGGTTTAATGGTATTGCAAAGATGCCAAACATAATTCGCCTAAGTGAAAACGGTTTTGGAATGGGGTGTACATGGTCTTTCCTGATGAGCAGACCTTTCCAGTAGACTAATGTTTCAGGCTAAAAACTTGAATATCACAGAGCAGTTAGAGTAGCATGATATTGATTTCAAATGCTTCATTGTAGGGGCATAGCAGGAGGGGGGATTTTTTAAGGGGCAGCATTTTTGGAGTTGAAAAAAATTGTTTTTCGAATGGCCCTTAAAGGCCTAACTTCCAGCTATTCCTCTGTGTACTGTGTGGAGGGGTGGCAAACTGAAGAACCGCCCTGGGCAACCCAGCTTCTAGCCACATCAATACAGTCGTCCCTCCACAAGTCGGCAACCTCGGTTTCAGGGCCTTGCCGTCTTGTGGATATTCCCAACTTGAGAAATTTCAAGATGGCAGACCCATTACGAGGTATAACTTTTCATGATAGATTATAAATAAACAAGACAGAATGAAAATTTCTAACTCAAGCTAGAACACTCTGTAAATAAAAAAAGCCGAAAACCTGCACTTCTAAACATAATAACGAAGAATTGATCGCTAAGTATTTCATTTATAGAGGAGGCAACGATTGCTAATAACATCAGCAACGTTTCTTATAAGCCTCTTGGAGACCCCCCCTCCCAAACAGGCTGTATGCATTAGGGGAACTTTAAAATTGGTTAATTTTGCATATTTTAATCATAATTATCACCGATTTAGTTTTTGTTGACAAAAATCCTCGACTAGATGGCCTTCAGGAAAAGATTGCCAACTTGTGAAATTTCCCAGTTTGTGAAATCCCTACTTTACTTCATTGGCCCTCAAATTCCCTTGATCTTAACTCTGATGAGAAAATGTGGGTTGAGCTTGAAAGAGCTATTCACGGAGCCTCGTCTAGAGACTACCAAATGCACATAGGAAGTGGTAGAATGTTTCCAAACATCTTTTCATGTATGCCATATTTTATTGAGGCAGTTTTTGCAGGCCAAGGGTGGTCAAATGCTTATTGACTAACGAGGGAAGTACACAAAGTTCTTTGAATGCACTTTTTTTTTTTTTTTTTGGCGTGCAAGCATGCGATGGAGCTTGGCGGCGGCGGTAGCGCTCCGGAAGTGAAAAGTTCAAAAACATGGCGGTAAGAGGGGAATAATCGTTAGCGGCGGTCGCCAAAGAATTGCAATTAGAGAATTGTTATTAAGGACAAAATTTTAATTTTGCTGTACAATTATTCATCTCGAAATAATTTATAAGATGAGGTAAGCATCCATGAATAGTATTTTTATTTAAAATTATAAAGCACCGCGATACATACCGAAGATTTCTGAATTAATTAATAAAATGAAATAATAAATTAAGAAAATGATTATTAATTACTATCCATATTTTTTACTGGAAGGCAGTTAGCTAATTTTAATAATTTGTTTATAAAAACTAAGTTTGTTTACTTCATCGTCTGCTGTCTGCTTTCATAGATTTCATGTGAAGTGGATTCATGCTTATTGCTGAGTATTGGAAGAAAGAAGTTCCGTCAAACACATTAATACACATACACACTGCTTTAACAATGGACTCTTTGTATGGCTGTGTGTTCTCAATTTTTTTCGTTTTTGCGGTTTATTTTGAAGGAAACAAAATTTTGCATTTTCTTATTTTGCCAGCATCAATAGTAGCTTCAGATGAGTAAGATATTTCAATTTGGTGGGAATCTGTGAGATACATGTTCATGTACCTCCTTTGCAAGTGTCGCCTTATAATTTACCATGCCAGTGTGCGGATTTTCATTTCATTACATCCATATCCAATCCCTTGGTATTCCTAGTGTAAGAAAATTATACGTGTAATTGAGTCTGATGGCGTAGTTTTTAAGTATTTTTTATTTCCGTTGAATCAGGAAAGAGTTTGCTAATTATGTGAGACATACATCTCAAATATTAGAGCAGTTTCCTCCCTTTCTTTCCAGGCAAGCAGATAAAATTAAGTGAATCTGCAGAAGAGGTAGCATCTTTCTATGGTAAAATGCTTGACCACGATTATACAACAAAGGATGTATTTAACAATAATTTTTTTAAGGATTGGAGAAAAGTGAGTGAAAAACTTAATATTTAAAGTTTTTAATAAAACTTATTATTAAAAAATTAAAAAAATTCATGGTAATAATTTTTTGCTCTTTAATTTTTAATTTTTTTTTCTTTATTTCTGATTAAATAGACTATGACGCCTGAAGAAAAGAATCTTATAAAAGATTTAAAGAAATGTAATTTTAATGATATGAATCAATATTTTAAGGAAAAAACTGAAGAACGCAAAAATATGACAAAAGAAGAAAAGCTTGTAAGTGTTAAGTTGTCTTGCAGGCATTTTTTTATTGGTGATGAAATGTTGTACATTTATTAAATTTTTTTTAGGAGCTGAAAAAGAAAAACGAAGAAATTAGCAAGGAATATGGTACTTGCATCATAGATGGGCATGTTGAGAAAATCGGAAACTTCAAAATTGAACCTCCAGGTCTTTTTCGTGGTCGTGGCGAGCATCCTAAGATGGGGATGTTAAAACAAAGAATTATGCCTGAAGATGTTATAATAAATTGCTCGAAGAACGAAAATGTTCCCAAACCCCCTCCAAACCATAAATGGAAAGAAGTCCGCCATGACAATACTGTGAGTATTTGCCTGTTTCTATGAAAAATTAGTTGGTGCTTTAGGTAACAATGGATTTTGAAATGCACAAGATTAATTTTTTTTTAAATTTAAATAAAAGTGTTTTTAATGTTCTTGTATGTTATTCCATAAGCTACCATTAATCTAGAAAAACTTCTTATTGGTTGTTTATCTTCAAGATAAATTACTTATCATGGGCATGTCTAATTAAATTTCTGATATCAATTGTTAGACGTTGTCGCTAAGTAAAATTAACAATGCCTAACAATTGAAATTGTCACGGCAGATCTCAGTCCTGTATTCTAGTTCCTGCCATACGCGTCCCAACATCTCGCTGTTGATACCAGTGAACGTGTGCACAATTCTGTCTTAATATCTCCTGGAATTTCTTGATCCACACATGAAATTTCTGTGTGTGCTTCAGTGTGGCATTTTGCTGAAATCATTATTGGACAGTCACAACTTTTCACAGATTTCACGATGCAAAATGCCTTTTTTTCACCAATATATGCTGTCATATTTGTTACTAACAGTCTTGCCTGCCCTCTAGTAGGGAATTCATTACCATGGGACCTGTTGTAGATACAAATTTGGAGAGATTGCGTATCTGTTGGATATGAGCGTTTTTGCTGTATCTGTCATAGGTTTTGACACATCCATTGATAAAACCATGGAGTGAATTAAGAATTACCCAGTATATTACAATTTATAAACTATGAGGCTCGGCTGAAAAATTTTGCACATACATGCATAGCACGGGAATGAAAAGATAAAAACTTAATAAAAGTAGAATTCTTTAGCTACAAAATGCAATATTTATTTTTCAATATAATCCCCGTTTACACTGATACACTTTTCCCAACATGTGACATGTTTTTGCATTCCGCCAATGAAGAGTTCTGGAGGTCTTTCTTGGATCCGAGTGGCCACAGCTTCCTTTAGCTCATCGTGTATTGTGTAATGATTACCCTGGAGAGCCCTCATGAGATGTAGGAAGAAGTGGAAGTCGCACGGAGCCAAATCCAGAGAATATGGCAGATGAGGAAGAGGCTCAAACTTCAGCTTGCGAAGAGCCTCTATGGTTGTGTGCGATGTGTGAGGTCACGCATTGTCATGTTGCAAGATTATGGGCATGGTGGTCTTTCAAACGCGACATACTTGTCTTCGTGTGTGTTGCTGGGTGATTCGCCAGTCAGTTTGAATCAAATGGTCCACCTGCTTTTGACGTTTCTCATCAGTTACACAAATTGCTCGCCCGCTGCGAGATGCGTCCTCAATTGTCGCTTTTTCAGCCTCACACCCACCTATTCACAATACTCCTGTCAACAGCTGCACTACCATAAACAGCTTTTAAATGACAAAAAATTTCTATAGGATTCACATTTTCAGGTGTTAAAAATTTGATCACTGTGCGCTGCTTGAACCGTGTTGACATACTGGCCATACTTGACTCCATTTTAACTGGTAAATGGACTTCAACGTATTTTCGCATGTTTGTAGAGGGGCATTCTAGCTATTATGCCTTTATGCCCCTTCGATATTACCTTTAGTTTCCGTGTAGCGTGTTTGTGTGGAAAATTTATCAGCTGAGTCTCGTAGTTAAAACAAAAACATTCGACCATAAAAGCTTTCATCACTATCGTGTGTTGATGGTACTGGTTTACTGAAAGAGTTATAAGGAAGCGATATCTATGCCTTTAATTTTGCATCTAGTTATTGCTTTATTGCATATTCTAACCACTTTCTAGATGGCTTATTAGTTGATTTATTGAGCTGGGGGGACCAATTTGCCAGCACAGGATCATGATACCACCTTCTCTGTTTATATTGAGAAATCTTTGTTGCATACTTTAACAGATGAGATACAAGATTTATTTATCTTTATTTCTTTAAAATATTACTTACTTAAACATTGCAGACATTACTTGAAAATGATTGTGATTTCATTATAAATTGAGTAAAGTATTATTTGGTTATTTATTTATTTTTACAGGTGACCTGGCTTGCATGTTGGACAGAAAATATTCAAGGGCAAACAAAATACGTTATGTTGAACGCAAGTTCAAAGCTTAAAGGTGAAAAGGATTGGCAGAAATATGAAGTTGCTCGAAAGCTTAAACAGTTTGTAGATAAAATTCGCGAACAATATAAACAGGATTGGAAATCCAAAGAAATGAAAGTTCGACAGAGAGCTGTTGCTTTGTATTTTATAGATAAGGTAATGAATTCGAATGAAACAAGCTAAGTTAAGTTAGGTATTGAAAATTGTGATTGGTTTATTAAATGAATATTATTGTTCCTTTTTTAGCTTGCCTTAAGAGCTGGTAATGAGAAAGAGGAAGGTGAAACAGCTGACACAGTAGGTTGTTGTTCTCTACGGGTTGAACACATTAATCTTGTAGAGCGGAAAGGTGATCAAGAATACGTTGTCGAGTTTGATTTTCTTGGTAAAGATTCTATTCGTTACCAAAACAGCGTTCCAGTGGAAAAGCGAGTTTTTAAAAACTTGCAATTATTTATCGAAAATAAGAAACCTGACGATGATTTATTTGATCGATTAAATGTTAGTATATATTGTGCAAGGATATTAAAAGGAAATACAAACCGCATTTTTTTTTTCTAAGCTAATTTATTTCCTGTTGTCTATTGCAGACAAGCATTCTGAATAAGCATCTAAATGAATTGATGGATGGACTGACAGCAAAAGTTTTCAGGACATTTAACGCTTCCAAGACTTTACAAGAGCAGCTGGAGTTATTAACAAAACCAGACGATTCCATTCCCGCTAAAATTTTATCTTATAATAGAGCAAATCGTGCTGTTGCCATCCTTTGTAACCATCAGCGCTCCGTTCCCAAAACGTTTGGGAAATCTATGGAAAATTTACAGAATAAGGTTTGTATTCTCGTTTGGTAGAAATTTATTGAGAAATATTTGTCGCTACGTAATATTTATTTGCAAAATGTTTTTCTAGATAAAAGCCAAACGAGATCAAATTGATGAATGTGAAAGAGAAGTTAAACAATTAAAAAAAGATGCAAAAAGGAGCAGGTCCCAGAAAGATCAACAGTAAGTTATCTAATATTCTTCCCCTTTTTTTTTTTTTTAAATCGTTCACTGGAAGTATATCATTATGGGTAGACACCATGGTCTTGTTTATTTTTTTTAATTATTACAAAAAAATAAAATGATAAGGATTTTACTGCATTTTATATAAAGGGAAAACATTTTTTTTTAAAGCAGTAAGACATCAGCCAAGGATACATAGAACTAACCTGCATTTTAAAACACTTTAGAGAAAAGTATATAAATTTGAAAACTGAATTGTAAATTCCTAACTAACTACCTAAGTGAAAAGAAAATTTTAAAGGATAAAACCGAAGAACCTAAAGATTAAATGGAGAATGTATTTATGTATTCGAATAAATTAAAGTTCTTTTAATTTGTAGGCATTCCTACATAATGTTAAATGAAGTGAGCTTCAATTGTGGAAGCATTCTATATCAACATTTATTATTTCTTCATATTCATTAGTGAAGCATTTCTACGTACTGTAATTTTTGGTATATAATACGCACTCATTTATAATATGCATCTGAGCTTTTACTTGATTCTTGAAAATTTTCTCGTATATCATATGCATCCGTGATTATACGCAATTTATGTATCTAAGATAGCAATTCATCAACGGATATTTCTCTGCTATATATTTGTTTAAACACACAGTGCATTAAGGTTGTCTGATTTTTAAAGGCCTTAGACTTTTTATATTTCCATAAAATGAAGAAATGAGAAGTATTCATAATAAATGATCATATAACAAAATTTATTTATTACATTTAAAATTGCATTATATAAGAAATAAATTTATTTAACATCCTTCAAAATCGGAATTGTATGTGTCTGTGTAAAATAATTCCATCATTTCAGTAAACAGTTCTTTTTTAGGCCTAATTACCATTTCTTCCTCTTTGTCTTCGATTTTCATGATTGAATCATCCATAGGAGGGGTAATTCCTGCTTTCACAAAAGTATTTCAAATTGTACTCTCTGCCATCAAAAAATATCCATTTGAGAGACAATTCAAATGTTTTGACAGTTTTATAAAAATTGGTTGATAGCAAACATCGGTTTAAGAGCGGAGTAGCGTCCCCTAACTTTCTTTACTGATATTACTGTATTAAGATTGGTTGCATTCATGTATTGCATTTAGTAATGTGTTAGCTCTAGTTAATGACTTAGTAATTTGCCATACTTTTAGAACTTTATTAATACAGATTTCACACAGAATATCAGTCGCTAAAACACTGTGCTGATAGACATCTCAGCTTAGCAGGCATCTTGAAAAGCTGCTGGGAAAATCTTGGATCTTACTGCTAAAGGAAACCAATATCCCAGGTTTTCTTAACAACGATTCAAAATGTTAGGCTTTGCCTATTAAAATTTAAAATTTGTCCTGGTTTTTATTATCAGATTAATAAATTTTCGGAAATTGAGAAAAAAGTGAATAAATGTGCTGTAATGTATATTAAATATTAGATATAATTTCATTTGAAATGCCCCCCCCTCCTCCCCCATCATATTTTCCCTGATCTTATTAACAGAAAACGGAATATTATACACAATTTTATATAATATGCAGTAATGATTTTTTAAACTTACTTTGTATAATACGCATATTATATATCGAAAATTACGGTCATCATCTACTGTTGAAGCTGGCGATTAGCTACTAGCAATTAGCTGTTGAAACCAATATTCTAACAGAAATTAGCTATTGGTAATGTTGGGCCTAACAGCTATTTGTTTTGATTGTAATTAGCTTTGGATACAATATGCAACGAGTTTTTAGATATATTACATGCTATGTCTTAGCATTGAGAGTTTGCAAAGGTCCCATATGGTACCTTTAGAACACGTACTACTAAACCAATACAGAGTATCATTAATTATCGATATATTCATTCATGACAAGTTATGGGTTGTTTAACATTACATGCCATGTTTTGGCATTATGGTAATATTTGTTGCATGTGCTATTATAGCTATTCCAGCTATCTCACCTTCGAACTTGCTTGTGCCCTTATTTATCAGTGGGTGAAACAATGTGAAAAAAGTTAATTCATTTTCAAGTTATGATATTAAATAATAAGCTTCCTATTTATAAAGAAATTCCTTTGGTTTAGGCAATCGGCACCGATCTTCCATTTTTATAATCGTCTGCCATCCTGCATGTGCACCATCCCAGCAATGTATAGAGCACACACACAGTCAAATTAAAGTGCATTACCCACGTTTTCCAATGCGAGGATGATTCATCTCTTTCAACAAATCACTACGTCCACTCTTCCCAGTGCAATGCGTCGCAATGCATTGTTGGAATTGTGTCTGGACAAACTGATCACATAAGCACTTTTCTATGAAAAATTGCTAAAAAGCAGTGTAGTAGTCTCTTCAGTTAAAGACATTTGGACTATTTAATTGACGACTAGACACAATTGATCTGATGTGCATTTTAAGTAATTTTTTGTGCATAGGAACACATTTCATTTTGGGCTATTTCAGAAATGCGATTCCTGAGGATTATGATTTCATGCATGTGATTAAAGCCCTTTATCAATACAAATAGATATTTAATCAGCGCTGTTAACTAGCTTCTATCAGTATATTTTATGTACATGTTTATTAAAACTAAATTCTCTTGTTGAAATGTTTAGTTTTGTAATTTTCTTTAAAGGTTATACGAACGTAAATCAAAAGCTTTGGAAAGACTTCAGGACCAGCTTAACAAACTTGAAGTTCAGGCAACAGATAAAGTAAATGTTTTATTTTCATTATACTGCTTGTCAGAATAAGATATTTTTAAAATCCAGTCCTATCTTTGGAAAATCTATTCTGCTTTGTCAGTATCTCACCTTTCTTATAAAATTTTAGGAAGAAAATAAAGACATTGCTTTGGGGACGTCCAAGTTAAATTACTTGGATCCAAGAATATCAGTAGCATGGTAAGTTAAAAAATAATGAAATAAGTTATCATTTTATTGGCTTTTTATTTTGATAAATTTATTGAGTTAACTTCTACCTTTTTTATGTTACCATTAAGACCCTAAAGTAATCAATCTTAGCTGCAGGCTACGTATGATGTAATGGACTTTAAGAAATTATTGAAAGGTTTCCAGTAAATCAGCAGTTCCCAAACTCTGTTGACTTGCGAACCCTTTTCACAAATTTATGAGTTGCACAAACCACTGACTTAAAAATAAATATACAGTCGACTCGCGTTATAACGAAGTTTACCAAATTCCATAAAAAGTTTGTTATAACTGATATTTTGTTGTATGTGAAACTCAATGTATTTTCCACCTTAGAATTCGTAAATTTTAGTTGAAATTTGAAGTATTGTGACTAAACGAGGGTCACTTCAAAAGTAATGCACAATATTTTTTTAACTGATATATAGCCAGTAGATTCGCCCCCTTTTTTATCAAGTTGGTGAGGGAGCTAGTATCAGTTATGAACCTCTGGGATCCTGCTTCACTTTCTGTTGTGCTTTTAAATCTAGGAGTTAGTTGAGCCATGCTGCTTGAGTCTTGTTGAATTCGTTAATGCTGTGCTATTGTTGTTCACTGAGATTGGCTGTAATGCTTTTGTCAGAAATTAGGTAAATCGTACAGGTTTCCACAAGATGAATCTCATCGAACAGCTTGAATAAATGATTTTGTTTGCTATCTTAATAGTTAAATAGCGTACGAAAAATAAGCATCGAAATTCATTATTTAATAAATAGGCTAAGCATCGTATGCATCACTACTGTCCATCACTTCCCCTGCGATCTCATTCTATGTTGGCTCTCATCAACAATGGCAATGGCGATAGCAGCAACATGGGGAAATTTCGTTGCGGCAATTTTATTTCAATTCTCTTTTTGCTCGCATATTAAACAGTTTAATTTTCATCATTGCAAGATGTGATTTTGAAGTCTTAAATTATCCTCTTACCCATTCTTTTAGTAATTAACGTTAAGGTTTAAAAAACATTAATAATGATGCTAAGTTACAGTTGAGTGGATATTTTTAGTCGTGAGTCGGGGAGTTTATTTAAGAAATGGGGTTGACAGGATTTCTTGGTTAGCTTTGCACCAGGGATAGCTGAAGCAGTTTTTAATTAATAAATAATGGAAAATTTAAATGAACAAATGATGAAACAAATTTAATCTACAATTAGTTTAAAATACGATTTAATTGAAAATCTATCCCTTGTTGATGACCCGGAAAGCTTTCTTGTGTTTTTATAAGTTTTGCACTTAAATGTCCGTCGGTCCTTTCAGTGAGTTTTGAGGATTATCCAGTATGAGGCATGTGGGAACTGATGCCTGTGGTATTCCATTTCTTCATGATATCACCAAGAGTTGAACATAGCTATGATAATTTTCTCCAAATTTCAAGAATAGATACACCTGCAATATGATACCTGATTAGAGTCTTTAAGATCACACGTACAACAATGTGATGCGAGCAAGTAACGACACCAACACTCTAAAATCACATCAGCCCATGATGTGTGAATGTAGATTTCAATGCACAAGTTAAATTTAATGTAAATGAAGTGTCTATTCCATTATTGTAGTATGGTATAGCTTATGGTTACAAATTACGGCCTGGGTTCACAAAAACGTTATTAATGACGTCGGTAAATTTAGCAAGTTTACGATTTGTCGTAAATGCAATTCACCATATGCATCATTAGCTTTCTTAAACGTAACGACAAGAAAATAGTAGTCTGATTTTGAGAATACGGAAACGACGTCTTTGCTTGAATCCTGATTACAGTGGAAGTAAGGAAATTGGAGGAAGATTGAAAGTGAAAGCAAAAATTACTAATTTGGAATTACAGTTGATGACTATAAAAAATAAATAAAAAAGAACTATTTCTAGAAAATATTAAGTGCTGAAAAATAGAAATTATTTATATGAAAATATCAAATGCTGATAAAGACGCATGTGGTAGAAGGAAATTTAATTGGAAATCGATCTTTTGGCTGGGAGGAGAGAACGATTGAACAAGTTTGCCAATTTGCTTTTCCATTTATATATCGACTGAGCCTCATGGTCAATAGAAAATCTACAATTTCGAATATATTCGATTACCGATATTTCATCAATGATGAGTCATGATAATCGAAACATGTCTTTCTTCGTCATATACAAAACTTTTTGCTATTTTAAACTTTTTGTAATGATACTGTAATGACACTAATTAATGACGTTTTCGTTAGGTTTGGTGAAGAGCAATAAAAACATGGTTAGAAGCTTTAACGACTTTTTTGTGATTCCAGGCATATAAATAAGAAACTTTTTTTTTTTCATTTAAGGATATTTACTTTTATTTATTAATTATTTTTTTTTTTACTGAATTTAGGTGCAAGAAATGGAATGTCCCCATTGAGAAAATTTACAACAAAACACAGCGTGATAAATTTCGTTGGGCTATAGAAATGGCTGGACCAGACTTTAAATTCTAATGCTAATTTAGGATGTTGCAATTGGATTAGTTATGCGTACTCTTTAATTTATTTTATTAGTAAATGAGTACCAGTTGTCAATTTTCAGTGTGTTTATTATCTACGTCCCCCCCTCCTCCTTCCCCCTTTATTTAAAAGACTGATGGGTTGTTATTCCATTAATGACACGTACAATCTTAAATGGAATGTATGACATTGCACTTGCAAAACTTGAAATATTTTCTCTTTTGTACAGACTGAATATTAAGAAGCCATTACACACATTCCACTTAATTCAAATGATGTGTTTCAAGGAACAGTGATTATTAAAAAAAATAAAAAAACGTTTTGTGCTTCGAACTTTTTTCAGTGATGCTGTGAAGAATTGATTATTTGTAAAATATAAAATGATTTAATTTACAATTTTTTTTTTTTAATTGTTTAGACACAGCCTTAATTATTATTATTATTATTGTTAGGAGTTCATTTGACATGTTTGTGAGTCTTGTTTCTAAGGGAATGAGATTAATAAATAAAATTAAGCAAAAATTATTTCTGGTGAAACATTAAAGAAAACAAAAGTCTCAAGAAAATAGGCTACAAAATGCGTGAATGAGTTTGTTAGGTTTTTGTTCACTTTTTTTTTCTTTTATTTTTATCTTTTATATCTCCATTTATTTGGTGACTGATGCTGCTACTCACAGCCATTTTTTTTAAACTATTTATTATTTCTTTACTAAGAGTATTATGTCAGTGAAGAACAAATTATCAATATAATGTGTAGAAAGATCTGTATAAAATCTGAATAATTTTATTTATGGCTGTTTGTTTTGTTTTGTTTTTTTTTTATTCTCAGAATAGGCAAGAACATTATTCTAGGGCAGGGTAGAAGAAATCTTTTCAGGGGGTAGGCACTGGGTAATATTTTGCACAGTAATAAAACGATATTCAAAAGATAAAATGCATTTTCCTTTTAAATACTGTGTTGCATTTATATTCTCATTTATCAAGAATGCAAAGAAGCATTTTGTTTTGGTTAATTAAGAAATCATGCCAAATGAGTAATATTTAAAAGTACTTGAAATGAGCCATTTTATCTCTCTAGTACGGGGGTTAAGGAAGTTTCGTAATTGCATTATAATTTCCATTTTGAATGGTTAGTGTGTGTAAAACATTTCTATTGTGAGGATGAGTACAACTCATGACTGAAATTATTTTGTGAACTCTCTGTATACAGTATTTATATATTAAAACTATTTTAATAAGCCTAAAAGCTAATTTATTAGGTAACATTGTGATTACTTAATATTTTAGATATGTGGGTAAAAAATTTGATAGATAATGTTGAAAAACAAGGGGGAATAAAGCAAAGCGTAACGTATCTGGTAACCAGTGATGAATTTTAATTACGTTATGTTTTTCAGGTGTATAACAAAGTGTACGCAATCACTGTAAAGACGTAAAATTTTTTTAGAGACTCTTTTGTTTGTTTTTCTTTTGTTTTCTGTTCAAGTACTGATTTTAATAAAATTTTTAAACTAATTTTTTAAGTGTTGATGGTTATAGCATTAAATTTCTGTATTGTATCTGTTACAATGCTACAATGCAGTAATTTGGTTCCAAGATTTTTCAGATTCCTTATACAGGGAGTCCTCATGCTTAGGACACAATTGGGTCCTGTAAAGTGTCTCGAGTCAAAACGTCTTTAGTTGAAGGAACCGTCTTAATTTGAAGAATGAGTGGGAATTTGTAACTATTTTAAGTGTGGTTGATCCTGAGATCACACACTTCCTTTGTAAGGGAAGTAAAGCCGTTGGTCCCTTGTAGTCGTTTGCTGGCTGCATGTTAAAGAACCCTTGCGAGGCAAAATTTGTGGCCCCTATAATGCCATCCTGAAATAACCATAGCAGTTGAAAAGGGTTAATACCAAATAGGTATACCAAACCGAGTGTGGGTTGTTGCAAGTAGAAGTGTCTTAAGTGGAGGACTCTATGTAAATAAGACGACATTCTACCATATTCATGCTTAGATAAATATGATGACCGTTCAATAGAAACCCATTTGGACTGCGTAGCTGCGAATACCAAATGGAAACCCATTTGGACTATATAAATACTAGTGACACATCTGTCAGCTATATTGGCTGTTTGTTTCTTTTCAAGAGTTGTGATTATGTTGAAAGATGATGTTCATGGTAGACAATCCATACAAAGAAAATCTGCATGCTAATTTTTGCCGCTGAAGGGTGCCGGCCGATGCTTACACAGTATTTATCTGCCAGCATCAAGAATAAGCGTCCTGGGAAACTCACAAATGGTGTTATCCTTCTGCATGATAATGCCCACCCTTGTGTAGCCCAAAAGATTCAAAATCTGCTCGCTTGCGGAGTCCTAAAACAACCATCTTACAGCCACGACTCGTCGACATCAATCGTTAAAAAGACAATGGTTCAATTCCGATGCTTACATAGAGTTTGCTGTTGCAAAATGTATCTGCCAACGACCCAAGAGTTTAGCAGATGACAATCTATATTGTACCAATGGGACTCTTGCTTTAATGTTCTTTTAAATTCTCAGCCTTTAATGTGTTTCTATTGAACAATCCTCACAGATTAAAAAAAAATTGTACACAAACATACACAGTACATAATTACCAGTGTAAATGATAAACAATGTATAATTAGTAAGGTGCATGTTTTAAATATAAATATATAGTCCATGTAAAAAGAATTTCCAACTTTGGCTGGAAATTGGCAGTACTTGTTCAATGGGCTACTTTTTAAGATTGATTTGTATATTATTAAGAGATGAATACGTGTATGTAAGAACAATGAATTCTAAAACAGAAACTGTGTGTTTAAAGTGGTTTTCATTTCAAGGTTCTCAAGAATGCCTTTGTTGCGGCTATAGGACATTAAGTCGAGTACAACTTTTGGTGACTGTGCAAACACTCTCCACTGAGATTTCACATAGTTTTTTTCAACATCTTTCCGATATCTGTCTTGATTCCATCGATCCATCTTGTTCACTGTCTTTCGCTTCTGGTTCTCTTTTTCCAGTCCATACTTTGCATGCATCATGTGTCCCAGAGCATGAAAGCTGCTATTTGGTAATCATGGCATCTAGAGACCAGCTTGGATTAACTTCATCTAGCATTTCAAAATTGCTGACCAAGGAAATTCAGGGTGGAGATGGACAGCTTCAGGGTTTTTACCCAAATCTATCGATGCTATCCTACTCCAGATGGCTACAATTTCGCAGGCCACAAATCATCCTTTTTAATCTCTGTGAACTTCTCAAAGGAGTCTTATTTTCTTTTTTTTGCATTTACTGATTGCCCAACTACCACCTCCGTAATTCTCAAGAATGCCTTAGAATATTATTAAGATTAAAAATTTCATGTGTAAAGTATTGACATGTTCGAGAATGTTAGAGATGAGAGAAAAACAAATATACGGTAGAGCTTGGTTATGTCGACTTTGCTTAGACACCTCGGCTATAGTGACAAATATCCGGGCGGTCCCGCCATATTTTGTATAAGGAACGTGTTTTTCAACTTTGATTAATACAACAAACTAATGTGTCTATCTCGGATTAAGTCTAGGCTGAGTGCTCAAATGAGTTTAGTATCTCATCACGGATGCTTCGTTTGTGTGTTCAAAAGTGAAAGTCTTGTTATAGGAAGTGAAATGTTAATCCCATAGTAGGAGAAATAAGCTGCACGATACTTGGTCATTATACAGGGGTAGCTGTTAAAGTACTGTACTTGCGTCTATCAGTATTCTGCCTCTACGTATATTGTTTTAACCTAATACAGCAGCTTTCATAGTGTTAGCATGGCCACAAAAAGAAAGGCTTTAAGGATTGAAGAAAAAGTTGCAGTTATTAATGAAATTGAAAATGGTACGAAAACAATTGACATGTGTCGGAAATTTGGCCTCATTAATTCTACAGTCCAAACGATTTGGAAGAACAGAAATAAAATAGTAGCTGCATTTGAGACGAATGGATCAAGAATTAAGTGATTACGTAAAGTCAAACGATGCGACGTGGATGAAGCACTGCTTACGTGGTTTAAACAACAGAAGCAACTGTGCCAGTTACTGGAACTCTCTTTAAGGAGAAAGCAGAAGAATTAGTGAGGAAATTAAAAGATGAAGAATTTGTGTGTAGTATTGACTGAATTGATAGATTTAAATGGCGTCACAACATTCATTATTTTCTGAAAAGATAGTGGTGAAGCCAACAGTGTGGGTAGAAAAATAAAGAATTGTGTGGCCTGATGTATAAGATGTGGCTTACTGGTAAATCTTTAATGCAGACAAAACTGGAGTCTTTTTTCGACTAATAGCTGACAAACCCCAAGTCTGAAGATGAGAAATGCATCAGTGGAAAATTATCTAAAGAAAAAAATCTCCGCTTTCGTCTGTGCTAATCAAATGGAACTAAAAAGAGAAAACTGTTTGTGATTGGAAAATCGGAAAACTCCAGATGCTTTAAGCATGTTAAAAGTTTGCTAGTAAAGTGCATTGCTAATAAAAAGTCCTGGATGACTTCCGAATTGTTTGAAGCTAAAATGAGACGTTGGGATCGTGAGCTTGGAAGGATATTAAGCTGGTGTAATTCTTCCAAGGCGTAATTCGGAGTCCCAAATGTCACTATTGCAAGCTGATATTGAAGTTGGTACAGTGCATTAATACAATCCTAGACTGTCAATGCTGGATGCAATCAAATGCATGGAAAAAGCATGGAGACCAGTTACTGCCAAAACTTTTCATAACTGTTTCCATCATGCGAGAATTTTATTAGATGAAGAAATATCTGTAAATGATGGCGAAACTAAAGATATTTATGATAGTGATGATGACATGCCTTTAACTGAATTGATGGAAAAAAATTGTGATATTGCGAATCAATGTGGTTACGAAATGTACGAGGGGCGTTCAAATTTGACCTGGACTTTATTTTTTGTAAATTTCATTGATGTAAAAATCTAAACTTTCATTGTTGGGATGGCAACTACCGCCTGTCATGCAAATGCAGCACCACTCATTTGGTTTGCCATGACAGTCGATTGTTTGTTTAAACAAAATGGCGGACAGCGATGTGTCAACCAAAGCGGAACGACGAATAATTAGTTTCTCCACAACGAAGGTGTGAAACATGTGAAATTCATCAGACTTCAAAGACAGTTCACCGAGTCATGTTTGTCTCGTTCACCCATCTTTGCTTGATGCCAAAGTTTAAGGAGGGCGAGAATCCACCGGCAATAATACTCAAGGCAAGGCCAGCAACTGCTGTCAATGATGGCATCATCGCACGAACAAACGAGCTGATAAGGGACAACAGGTGGATTCATGTCCGAGAATTGGCTTCAATACTGAACAATAGCACTGCCAGTGTGGAGACCATCATTCACGATAAGCTGAAATTCAACAAGATCTGTGCCAGCTGGGATCCTTAAGCAACTCTCCGAGGATCACAAAACCACCAAGGTGGAAATCTGTTCCATGTTGCTGCAGCGATATAACAGGGAAAGTGATTGCTTCCTAAGGCATGTTTGTGACCATCGACAAGACATGGATTCATCCCCAAACTCCTGAAAGCAAGTGTACGAGCATGGAGACTCACCACGACCCATGAAATTTCAGATGACACCATCGGCAACGAAAGTGATGGCGACTGTATTCAGGGAAATTAAGGGTATCAGTCACGCCGATTTCCTGGAAGAATGTCGAACCATAAATTCACCCTGCTACTATGATATTATGAGGACGTCCCTGAAGCTGACACCAAGGAAAAAGCGACTAGGACTCCGTGCCAGTGGCGTTTGTTTTCTTCAAGGCAATGCTGGACCACATACAGCCAAATTGACTACGGAACTTAAATGGGACATCTTAACGCATTCTCCATACAGCCCAGATCTCTCCCCTTGAGACCATCAACTTTTTGGGCCATTGAAAGAGTTCCTGGGAGGGCAGAGGTACGGCTCCTATGAGGAAGTGAAAAAGACTGTCGTGACGTGGTTTCGACATCAGCCTGAAGATTTCTACAGAACCGGTATCCAGATGCTCCCAGAACGCTGGAAAAAATGTGTAGGTAAGCAAGGAGAGTTCTTTGAGAAATAACTGGCGTGTGTGTGTGTATTTTGTAGTTTACTGATTTTATAAAAAATAAAGTCCAGGTCAAATTTGAACGTCCCTCGTATACAAGAATAGATGATAACGTAGTTACGACGGAGGCCCAAACAGACGACTATGTCATAACTGAAGTGAAGAATAATAGCCAAAGTGGCGAAGAAGAAAATGATTTTCAAATACCTATCCTAACACTGACTGAAGTCTAAAGCTTGTTGCACAAAAATCGACTTTTCTCCGTTTTTTGGGTGTTCTGCAACTTTCTCCGACTTTTCACGTTTTTCAGAAATCGACACAGCTTTACATTTGCTGTCTTTTTTGCGTTTTGGAACTTTGTTACCTGAGGACGTCGTTTTGTTCTGCAAATATCTGCCGCACCCTGTAATAGAGTACAAGATATTTAAATACAACAGTCTACATTAAAAAACCGTTCCGACTTTCTTCCGACAAAAACCGAATTTTCTCCGTTTTTCCAAAAAACGCACCAATCAGGTGAGCTCTGAGAGCCCTATGCATTGTAGGCGTCGTCAAAGCCAGAAGTCAGATCAAAGCCGCCATTATAAGCTCAAAAGTTTCACGTCGTTGCAAAAAAAAAACAAAAAAAAAAAAAGACAATAAATTCGAAAGGCAAGCAGCTTAAACTGTTAAAAGAATAGTTAATTAAGTTAATAGTATAAGTTGTCTCCTTCTGATTAATAGAATAACGGCGAGTTTGCGCGCGGATTCCATGCTGAGTTGACCTCGTCGAGGAGCCATGTTGATTTAACTCAAGTCTCACAGTCAGCCCCAATGACGTATATTAAAGATAGACTCCGAATTCTATTGTTGTAACTTGAAGCAAATTGGGAAGCTCCATGTCCAGAACTGTCATGGCCGAAAGTGAGTGAAGTTGATGCAAAACACATGGCTAAACACGAGAGTAGCTGATTAATAATTCTTTCACACGCCGATCACGGAGTGATAATTTATCTTTTCTTTGACTTTGTATTTGAAGTATTTTATTATATTTTATAAACAATTTTTCGATCATGGTTTCAATTTCAATTTCGTTTCGATTGTCTTTCAGTTACGTATTTTCATTTTAGTTACGTATTTTTGATTTATTTTTGTGGAAAATGATTCCTGGACCTTGTTCTTGTCTATTTGTACAGTTGTACGCAGTTTAACTTTGAGGAATGGTTTTGAATTAATTATTCCTCGGGCCCAAAATCTTCAAAAACAAAACAGCCAGACAGCTAATTACTCCACGGCTCACTCCTGCCCAGAACTATCATGGCTCAATTTGCTTCACTTTTTGCCGTTGTTAACAATAGGATTCGGAGTCTATCTTTAATATACGTCATTGGTCAGCCCCGTATACGTCATGTTCGATTCCACCAATCACATAAGAGTTCGCGTCGTCGACTTGTAAAAAAACGGATAATGTAAAACGGTTCGGAAAAAGCTACGTTTTTTTTTCAAAACTTCCAAAAAAGTTCTGCGGTCCAGAAAAACGGACAAAGTTTCAAAACGGAGAAAAGTCGGTTTTTGTGCAACAAGCTTTAGCCATAGGAATTGTAAACATCTTTTATGAAGCTAGTGGCGAGAGCAGTAAAACTAACAAAAGTTATGGACATTGAACAAGATTTAGAAAGTTTGTATTGGGCATTGCGAGAAAAAGCAGACATTTTTGACTGATTAGATGAACATACTACCTCTTCTACAATGACACTCGTTTATATAACGACAAATATTAATTTTGGTCCCTTTGATGTTATAACCAAGCCCTATGTAAGTAAAAGAAAGATATATGATTTATCTTTTGCTTGAAATTTTTCATTGCTAATTACTATTTCTTAAATCTTAATTTATTTTTTAGATGATCTCAGATGATTTATATTTTAAAAAATATATTTTTTGGTTCAAAAGTTTTCAATAAATCCACCTTGTTCTCCTTCTGCTTTCTAGCTTTGCCCGTTGGCGTAGATGTGCTTTCAGTTCCAAATGTGCTTTCAGTTCCAAATCTGCTACAGAATTGCCATGCCCACTTGCACTTGAGTAATTCCTTCGAAATCACAATGCCTTCTCGGATATCAAAGGTCCAGTGACAGGCAAATTTTAGATCTGATATGCTGAAACCATTTGAAAAGTCCTTCAAGATCTTCCTGTTGTGCACGTCGAAGTCTTCTTACTAACCCCCCGCTGTTAATATATGCTGAAGCATTTATTTTTTCTTTATTTTTGATAAAGTTGATCAAATTGATCGAGATAGTCTAAAGTTTTTGGTAACAGCACTTTTGTCCATTTTCTGCGCATTTTAAACTTAAAATCAGTGGTAAATTGTTTTCTTTTACTATCCATGTTTACATTTTATATTAAATTAGCAAAATATTTTCACACAAAAAAGTCATATTATTAAGGACTGGATATTATTTTTGACCAGAGCCCTCCATTACTGTGTTTGCTTTTATCGTTTAGCGATCTCTAATCATATTGATACTTCAAGTAGTATATTTTTATAAGTGAATTGAAACTGCACCTTATTTAATTCGAAAGGCTTATATTTTGGAGTTTCTATTAAGCTTTCTTCCTGTTAAATTTTTTTTTTCTATTAGCCGCTGTTGAAAACCATTTTGAATAATTAAAATCTATCTATATAAAGAAGGATGTTTGTGGGTCTGTCTGTCTGTGGGTCCGTTTTTTATACAAATCGATATTCATGGTTATGGCAGGGCATATTAATGAGAAATATCGCATGACCAACAATGCAAGACAAAGTTTTTGCAACAATGGTATCAACACGCAATTCACAAACACTCTGCACGGACCAACAATGCAAATAAAAGTTTGTGCAACAATAGGTATCAACAATGGTTTCAACACGCAATTCACCAATAACAATGAGCTCAAAATGATGATGCAATGATAAAGCAATCCTTTCCAAGAATTATAACAATGAACATAAAATGATGATGCAATATGGATAAGTTTCTATTTGTAACAATGCATAGAATTCCTGTTATTCAGGTTTTTCTTAGAAAAGAGAGTTCTTAGTACTTAACAATTTCTTGAAAATCTTTAAAAATGATCAGTAGCTGGAGATAATGAAGAGTTAGCAGACTATTGAGAAAGAGTGGAAAGACGACAGAGAAAGCAAACCTTTAGCTCCGTGCTATATTGAGCAAACGGGAAGCAAGTAAATAGAAGAATTGGCGACCGCTAGACTACCCAAAGTGATGAAAAGCCAAATTTTGCTTCAACACAGCGAGAGAAGAGTGGAAATTGCAACAACATCAAGTGTACATCTGAAGTAAGATTATCTGAGTAAGAAATTATTGGAGCGATCCATCCATTGTGAGCCTTTAAAAAGATTTTTTTCGAATTTCATTAAGAATTTTTCCTGTATTAATTCTAAGCATTTTCATGTGTTTATTTTTAAGATATTGCAAAATTTAAGTTAATTTTTGAGATTGTTCTGTTTTCATCCAAGTGTAATTATCCCGGGCAACGCCGGGTACCTTTGCTAGTTTTATATAATGGTTAAAGATAATCTGGTTGCCATAACAGCATGAAGTTTCTTTTTAAATTTGAAAATTGACATATTCCAGAAATCTGATAATAAGTCGTCATATAATTTTATGTTTCAGTACATGCTTTTACTTATCAAATGTAAAAGCCGTGCTATCAATGAATGGACATTACATTTTAATGAAGAAAAATTGTGTTTGCTATCTATAGATAATTCAGAACAATTTTCATATTCGGAGCGACCGTTCAGCAGCATGTGCCCTCTGTGTGCCTGTTCAGGTTGTACAGTTATGCAAACCATTAAACAATACCGCAATTTAAAATATAGCCAGCGCCATCTCTCGGTATTAAAAAATAAATTGTGTGCTATAGAAAATACATGTAATTTTGTTACAATTATCGCTCAAGCCGAAATAGCTGAAGCTAATTAGATTACCTCCTCAAGGGGTAAATTTTCAAAAATCATGAAACCAGTCTTTCTTAATTTCTTACTAAAGATCCAAATACCAATTTTCATGGATTTAACTTAATGACGGACTTTCATATAAACTTACATCTCCTAATGATTTTTCATTTGAAAAATGGAAGGAAAAATTCTGCGACCCGGATTCGACCCAGGAACCTCGACTATCATGGCCGATGCCTCTACAAATCATTACCTATGCTTGGAGACGCATCTCCAGTTAATAATTATTATTATTTACTTACATCTCCTATTTTACCCTCCTTAGGGAATGAATTTCGTAATATCCTATATTAGTGGGTGCATCACAAAATAAATCTACTATCAAAATTTGATGTAATTAGCTTCAGCGGTTTCAGCTCGGTGTTGATGAATCAGTCAGTCAGTCGTGCCATAGATCAATTGCAATTTGCAAAAATAATGTGAGTTTTTCCTTAGTTTGCGAACCATAAATAAACATATTGTGAGTTTTTCCAACATATTGGTTAAATAAACATTGGTTATCCCGTTCTTTTTTTAATGTTCTACTTCCCTGTATAACCATGTCTTCTAAATAAAAAGACAATCTGTAAGATTTTATTAAGTTAAAAACTGTACACGGAGCAGAGCTCTCTTAAAAAAACATAAAAGTTCATATCAATAGAACAAAATCACTTTAACTGCATACTCTAGCATCTGCCTCGCTCAACTGATTCAGTGGGCTTAAACAGGGAAATTTGAATAGCATCACACACCTTCAGACCCTATCCATTTCGTCTTATTAAAATAGGTCGTTCAAAAGAGCTCAGCGACTTCCGTGGAACTATCATAGGATGCCACTTGAGCAACAAGTCAATCTGTGAGATGTCCACCATTACAAATACTCCGTACAACTATAGCACAGAGTAGTACGGAGTATTTGTGAGTATAGGCTATGTCAAGGATGATAAAATAACAAGGATTGCTTATGCGATACTACCATCTAGCGAGGAAATTTGCAAACAAAGTAACTGTGACGTCACTCTTAGACCTGACGAGCGGGCAGCGCAGGAGAAATGCTTGGAATACGTTGTTCTGCTACCGTGTATAATATAATTTAATAACTACTTAGAAAAACCAAAACTCGCAACGCATAAAATATTTGACATTTCCAAATGATAAATGTTGAAAATTTTGGGTGAACAAATTTAAACGCATTAAAAAATTCCATCTGAAATCATGCCATGATTACACTGAATACAGCGGAGCAGACGTACTTCCAGCGAGATCTTCAATACGACTTGTTAGGTCTACTAGCGGGAGACTACTAGGCATCTCGAAAATTTTTAAAGAAGAGTGCTGTAAAATTAAATAATATCGGTACTTAAATTTTTAATATCAGACACTAAGCATCGACGTAGCCAAACGCGCAAACTACCCCCTCCCCCACCATAAGTCAAGTAAACGTATTTTTGAGTGAGCACCCAACCCCTCTCGATGTTTAGGAAAATGAGAACATTCGTCTGCATTAAGTAATTGAATTTAATGCGAAAACTTAAAAGATTTGTGCACTTTATTTTTATAAGTAGGCTTCAGATTTGCATATAATACATATTTTTTTCCCGAACAAGTAATTCGCTCAAATGATGTTTTTAAGCGCTTTTAGCCCCTTCTGGGCCTTCTAGCTTAAGTTTTATTGTGCATAAAAACACATATTTCTGACTTTAGCGCATAATTTTGAAGGGATGTTGCTTACAATTACAGTTCATTTTTATCCAAGTATTTGCTGCTGAACAGGTAAGTTTTTACTGCATATTTTGACTGGGTTTTTTTTTAGCGCATATACCAGATTTGTGCATACTCTTGCACTTTTTAGTGCATTTAAATCCGAACCTTAATTACAAATAAAATGCTACTAGTTTTTCTGTGGTTCAGTTGATTTTTCCGAATAGATTGGCCATTTATTTTCCAGTAATGTGTTAAATTTAAAAGAATCACTGGAGAAAATGTATCATCATAACATTATATTTCATAAAATTTATTAAGAGTCGTTTCAGTATTTTATCATTTTTTAAGCATATTTATGTAGGCCCCGCTCCTTTTTTTTTTCTTTCAAGTATTCAATTAAAAACATCATTTGAGTGAATTACTGTTCGGGAAAAAATAAGCATTACATGCAAATCCGAAGCCTACTTATAAAAATAAAAGCACAGATCCTTTAAGTTTTTGCATTACAATAAAAACGACATTTTCAGTTTATGAATTAAACTAATTTTGAATTAATAAAAAGGGTATGAAAAAAATATAAATAACTTATTAATATATCAGATCAAACATATATATAATTATATGTAATATTCTGCAATAATATATAAAAATTTTATCAAAAATTTCAAATAGATAAAAAGAATATGTTTATTTTTGCTGTGTTCATATGCTTTTCCTTTGAAGCAAGGTCTAGGAGTGACGTCATCTGCACCAGCCAATCACGTCAATTTACCCGCATAAGCAATCCTTGTTATTTTATTATCCTTGGGCTATGTGATTGTGAAATGGAAGACCTAGGGAGCAACAATACTGTAACCATAGAATAACACAGAATGGACAGCTTCGCCCGTTTCCTATGCTAAGCGATGGTAGTGAGCAGACGGTGGCGCCCTCCGACGCATGGGTGGAAACGCCGGCTGTTTAACCTGCGTTTCTATGACTTTTTCTAGATTTTTAATTATTTCTTAGTCTGTAATTAACGGAAACCACCAAGATCACAGGGAAGCTTGAAACGAATAACATGTAATCTATCGGCGTGAAGAAAAAAATTTTTTCTACGGAAGAAAAATAGATGTTCGCCCAATTAATGCACTTGAGTAACTTGCTTGGTGGAATCGTGGGTTCGCTTAGCATAGGAATAGCATTGGGAAATAGGCGCTTTGCGAATATATTTTATTATTAAATTTATTTTTCATTCTTCATTTTAATTTCAATAAATAAAAAAGTTAATTTTAAGTCTGTATATGAATTTGTTTCATGTATATAATGAAAATAAAAAAAATTAAGACATGTTTGCTTATCTATGAAAACTTTCAAATTGACCAGTTTCTTAGATATTATTAAATAAAAAGTTAATTTTTGATTTAACATATCTTATGAAAGCGTATTCAGAATTTTTGCTTGTTTATAAAGAAAATGAAAGCTTTTACTCGTGATGTTTGTTTAATTGTATAACTAAAAAAAATTGTCAGTTTCTTATGCTCATTACATTAAATGAAAAATGAAGAGTTATCTGTTAACCCCTCACATTATTAAAGAAACTGTGATCAGGATTGTTATCCGTGTACCATGAAAATAAAAGCATTTTAAACTTACATTTTGCTTATTTTCAAAATTGAAATAAAGCCACTTTCTTCGATTAATTAAGTAAGGTTCTTAATGAAAATTAAAAACTTTAACGTTTACCTGGTGGATTAATAAAATCTTGAAAACACTTTGCATTACGCTGATGCAGAAATAATTAAGTTTTTTTTTTTTTTTACTCTTATCTTGTATGCTGGTTTTATAATAACTCCTTAATCAAATAGATTTTTTAAATATTTATTTCAAGTTCCTATTAACAATCGCTATTATTTGTATCAACCCGCAGAATTGTGCCTAAAAAATCTGTAAATATAAGATTTCAGTAAAGGAATTTAATCTCTTTTGTGGCCAGACAGGAAATTAATTTAATCGCTTTTGTTGACAGCGTGTAGAGCGTGATTGTTTACTAATATGACGTCATAAATGACTATGAAACAACGTTTACAAGGGCTTAGATTATGCATTACTGTAACTACGGTTAAACTTTTTCCCCTTATAAAAATCAAAAATCCCCTAAAAATTCCCCTAAATTTTTTTATCCCCTAAATTCTCCCCCAAAGACTTTAAAATCCCCTAAATCTAGGGGAAATTCCCCTAATCTGGCAACACTGACGTAAACGCTGGTGAAGAAAGATGAACATGCGACGATCAGGGTGTCGTCGGTTTGGGTACGCCGCGTCTGCTGCATTCCCATTTGCCTGACCCATTACTCGCCATTGCTGTAACCTGCTGCGGCCATGTAGTCTCACTCAAACACAGTCCAGGCAACGAATCAGCCAGGTCTACTTCCTTCCATTTACTTGGCAAGGGGAAGAGGTTTAGCTTCTTTACGTATCATCATTATCATCATTTGTCGGAAACGGTGCGTTGTTCGACCTATGTTCATAAGGAGTTTTTTGTTCCTTGCTATTGAATATACATACCATTAAATTTACGACCACGACTTACGGGACACCCTGTATAAGACCAATAAAAAAAAAAAAGTGTTTTTATCGCCTGTGAATCACCCAGGTTGCTCGCTCGCTCGAGAAGGAAAACTCGTTAGATTGAAACAGAAAAAGTAAACTCTTTACTAAAACATAATACACAATAAGATTAGGTTATATATTAACCACGCTTATGGTAAAATAGATATTCATTTGATAGTATTTTAGATATTAAATTTCTGAACAAGCGCTCACTATTGGACTCTTCCTCACGGAGCGCCTCGAAGAGCTTGAATTATTGAGCAATATGACGCATGCGCGTGCTGCCACTCTAAAGTAATGTCATCGCCTTCTGGTCGGAATGAATTAACACACGTTTGTTTCCACGCGGATGTTTTTTTTTTATCGTGGAATTTGTGAAATTTCGCTGTGTAAGTAGAATTCATAGTTACTCATGTATTGTTTAATAACGCGATTGCTATCTAATCTATCATAGTTTACTATGTATCATTAAAATTGCTATAAATCTTTTTATGAGTAAAGAGTATCAATTATAAAATTGATGTATGAGGGCGGTCCAATAATAAAGGTATAATGAATATTAAGGGAACACATTTATTTGGAAAACGTTTGAAAATCAAGCTACAAAATTTATATGGTAATGTTCATTTTTCAACGTAGTCTCAGCTTTCATTCAGGAATTTAGCCAAGCGTTACACACGTTTAAGCTATCGCTTCCATAAGAATACGGGAACCCTTTAAAACCCCCGGCGGTACTGTAAGTCTTGAAAAAAAAAAAAAGCTCTGATTCCGAATCCGCTCGAATGTTTATTCCATCGACGGTAGTTTTTCCGGAAAAATGCACTTTTTTGAAATTAAATACTCTTCGCCAGCAAGAGTTCTAATCACGATTCAATTTCTAACGTCACAAAATGAAATTCAAGTATTATGAACATAGCGTTTTCAAAGATTTTGTCGTCACTATTATACACCTAGACTATAGAGAAAATTTTAATCGAGGCGTTGATTCCGAATCCGCTCGAATTTTTATTACATCGACGGTAGATTATTGTTCATTTGTAAAATTTATAATAATGATTTAATTTAAAGTTTGGTTGTGCAGAATATTAAATATTTTTATCCTATTCGTGTACTTCTCCAGGCCGGAGGCCTTTCTTTTAACTCAACTCCAATATTCATGTTCGATTTATTCTTGCTACTTCTTTGTTTTGTTTCTTGTCCTTTCCCAAATTTGTAAAGCACGGACGTTTAACACTGCAATGCTTTCATGCACGTGTTCTTGCGAATGCCAGTTAGTTGATCCATCAGTCTTTCTTTATCAAACTTTCTGCTACTTCTCTGGTATGTGCACAGGCCTTGGTCAACATGCACTTCAGTTCGGCCGACTGCGAATTTCGTTCATCAAACGGACTCTTCGACTTAAAATGTTCTCACCATAAATGTTCGTTAATCTGCGATGAATCTCGCTCTGATTCACTCATTCTGCCTGAAGAAATCTGATACTACAAATTATTCCTTTTTGGAATAATTTTCTATGACATTGCTCATGTTGTCCGTTTGCAACACACAAATTATTGAATGGAGAATAATGATAAACACCTAGCACAATTTTTATCATCTAATTGGAAAAAATAATTTTTGGAGTAATTTGAATAACTTAAATTAATTTACTTGTAGATAGTATAATGTCCCTATTGTATGAAAACTCTACCTATTTCCTCGTCAAGCACCGAGAAGATGCTGTTTTTATAGTTTTGGATAAAGGATTTCGTACTTGTAACAGTTATAAAGCAATTAGAGTACATGAACTTGAGTCATGCTAATAATATTTCTATAATTTAAATTTTGAAAAAACAAAGTAAACAAGCTCAGGCTGCAAAAGGTTAAATAAACTGCTCTTAGTTCTTTGTTTGAGCAATTTAACCGTCCCACAAATTTAGTGTCAAATAAATCTCGAAAGACGCGTTCCGTAACGCTAGACTTGCTCCCCCTACTCCTCTGTAGCGCTGCATAACGCTGTCCAAAATGCCTCTAATCCCCCTCAAGCGTTTCGTAGTTTATGGACGACCCATAAGAAACTCCAACACACGCCACCTACGGACGAACAAATTGGGGTATCTGCGAATTTGTAATACAATTTATGAGCTCTTGAACATATTTCCGACATGGGTCATATTGAAATCATTATGAATGGAGTTATTGCGAGCAATTCTCCTATCTAATTGTGCAATAGTCCTTAGGGTAATGTTCTGGAAAGTTTGGAGTTCCTTCCATCTTGTCTTGCAAATCGTAGCCCAGGCGGGCATGCCATATAGCAAGATGACACGAAGAATTATTTTGTATAACAGTAGTTTGTTATCAACACTGAGGGCACTGTTACGACCCAACAGAGCAATTAAGCTAAACTTTGCTTGTTTGGCCTTGTTCATCGCATAGTCACAGGTCCTACAAACCAGAACTTCTTTATATGCAGAAACGGCAAGGGTAATGGTCGAAATTTAAATGGGATAAATGAAGCGGCCAATGAGAAGGCATACACATGAAAAGACGTTTACTAAACCGAAAGCTTTCGGATTGGTTTAATAATGGGAACAAACAAACGCCGGAATTTATATCGATGACCCTAATTGAAATGACGCATGAAACCTCTATATTTACCTCTATGCCCAAATTTTTACCTCCAAATTTACCTCCGAACAATTCGTGCCTCTTTTTACGCCTCTGTCGAACTTCAAGACCTCTAGATATGGAGGTAAAACCTCTGATCTGGCAACACTGAATACAAATAACATAATTCATATATCAACAATGTAATTGGGAATAAATCTTAATAGGGGAAAATATCTTCGCATTGAATGATGGGTACAGCTGCCATTTTTTGAGGGCAAGAGGAAGGCAATCCTATACTGCTACTCATCGAAGTGCGCCGTTTTTGCCCCACTTGTTATTGTATAACGATGGTAACGAGTTGCTGCGTGTTTGGATGTATTGTATAACAATGGGATAAGTTCAGAGCCATGGCAGCCATGGGTCTCGATGCCCTCAAAAGATGGCGGATATTCAATGTTTGTTTTGATATATCTCCCTATAATGTTTTTTAATTTTTCTCTTATTCCAAGAAATTTTAACATGGAGAAACCCAATAATAAAATAACCAATCTTTTAAGTTATGTAAGAATGAATAACCAATCTTTTAAATTTAAGTTTACTATATGTAAATGAATTTTTTATACTGAGGAAAAGCATCATTTTCTATTCTTTATTGGAGTTTTTATAATTTTAACTGGAACACTAACATTTATTACGGAGGGAGGAGGAGTTTATTGTAGAATATTTTAAAATAAATCATTTTTAAAATTAATCACTATATAATTTTGTAAAATTATTTTTAATTAATTTTTTAAAGTTATTTTATTATTGGGTTTCTCCATGTTAAAATTTCTTGGAATAAGAGAAAAATTAAAAAACATTGATAAATAAATTCTTTCCTATTTTTCGTCAATAATTTGAACAGCTGGGGTATGGCATAGAATGAAATCCTCACAGATCATTTACGAGTTATTCTTTGATAAATAAATGTTTCTTTAAAATTTTCACTTTTTATTTTTACATTAAGGTTAAAGGTGAGGCAGTGAAGGTGCCAAGCAAATACTTTTTTTTTTTTTTTTTAATTAAACCTAAAAGTATGATCTAAAAGAAGACGAAATAAACATAATGGGATTTTAGCTGGCTTTATTATTAATTTAGCTGTTCAATGACTCATTTTAACTCAAAATATTTCAACATAGAAACACTAAATACGAATATCTCACAAATAAGGCTGTAGTTGTAACTTGCTTAAATAATCACGTTTTAAATAGTCGACTAACTGTATTTATTATTTTTATTTATTAAGAGGATTTGAGGGTAAGAAAATCGAACTGAAATTCAGTGATCAGATCTGAATGAAATTTTCCATGACGATTGCAGATACCTTGAGCCTTTGAAAGTTGACAAGTTTAACCTTTTAACCCTATTATTTACAGAGATACGCGCCTTTAGGACTTTTTCATATCGATATGTGCTGAAAAAGTATAAGATTTTATACATCTAAGAATCATAACCTTAATTTCTGGCTGCTTACAAAAGAAACTTTGTCGGAAACACGTCGACAGTTAGAAAACAGATTCTCACTAAGACAATTTCTGCAACTCGTAACTTTCACCATTTTGTTCCCCTCTCAAGTGATTCCATGTGTACAGTCTAAAAGCGTTTTCACGTGCTTGGCAGGAGTTGAGCTAAGCGAAGTTGATCGCTTAAAAAGTCTAGTAATTTGAATGAACATAGAAGTTTAAAATTGACTTGGTCGTCCAGAGTGGAAATAGGGATGAGGTTTATGTCTGGTGTAGGCGAATTGCAGTACTTTTAACTGTAAAGATTAATCGCTGCTTTTTTTTTTCAATAAGTTAGAGTTTAGAGATGAAATATTTAACGCACTTAATAAAAACAAAGCAATAAATATTTAAGAATATCTCAAGAATGTTCGATGAGAGCTTATCTTACGCCAAACCCCAGATGTTTAAATTACACTGGTCGGTAAAAAAAAAGAGAAAAAAAGTCGGGAGCAAGAACTTTGTCATGTGATTTTAATTGACTTTAGTGTGCTGAATCCAAAGCTGTTTACAGATTGATTCTATCACGTCTAGTTTCGAGAAATTCTTATTTAAATAAAATACTAATATTGACATATTAAATACGCATTTATTATGAAAAAAGTACAAAACTCTTACGCATGACATGACTTCTATGATATAAATTAAAATCTTAAATAAATTAAAATACTAATATAACATAAAAAAATAACTATTTGGTAGATCGCTTTCTTTTATAAGTTTTATCTGTTGTTTCACGATTGATTTCCCAACAGAAATCAGCTAACATTGCTGGGGAGCACTTGCCGTTATATCTTTTTTCCATGTGCGCAATATCTAGGTGAAACCTCTCACTATGCTCATCAGACACGGCACCAAGATTTTCTGGGAAAAAATCTAAATGCGAATGTAAGGAAGTGTATTTTTAATGACATGTTGCATCCGAGTTCTTGATATGAAGAAAGAAGTTCTTGTACTAGTTCTTTGTAATTTGCAGCCCTTATATTTCCAAGAAAATTGTGACATGTTTTCAAAAGCTACCCATGCTCTTTTTTTTCTTTATTGACCAACTTAGATTTGAACAAATACCGCTGCCAGTATCGAAATGTAAACAATTGTAATGAAAACAAAAATTGCTTATAGCATCAAAACTAGACGTGCTAGATAAATTCTGATTACATACTTGGATTTAGCGCGTCGATATGTATCAATTCCACATGTACATTGTCTTGCTCATATTTTGATGCCGACCAGTGTTATTGATGAAAATGGGAACGAAAATTCCATCAATAAATATTTATTTATATTTTTTTTCTGTATTTCGATTATTGATATTTAATACTTATTATTTTTTAAATTCTGTAATACTTTGATACCGAAATTGTTCATGCCACCATATACAGGGTGCGTAAGGTATTTGAGGACAGATTCACGTCAAGAAAGAAAACAGAGATATAAGTCGAGATAATAACTTTATTATCGAAACATATCATGAGCATATGCAAGAAACCTTCTTGTTATATGGCTATTCAATGAATCCGCCTTCAGCTTTTAAAACTGCTTGAATGCGAGATCGAAACCATCAACCTGCGCGAATCAAATGGTCATGGTTCATATTGGTCATTACTCGAACAATGGCAGCTTTCAATTCATCTTTGGTGTTATGGGGGTGTTCATTGACCTCTCTCTCCACAACGCTCCATACGTAGTAGTCCAACGGATATCAGGTCAGGGGAGTTAGGAAGCCAAAGGTTAGGGATTACGTGATCATGGAAGTTGTCGGCCATCCATTCCTGTGTCATACGAGAATTGTGTGCCGGGGCAGAGTCTTGCTGAAACACGTAAGGCCTTCCGTTGCGTATCGTGTCTATCCAAGGCTTAACAGTTGTTTCAAGGGTCTCAACGTAGACCGCAGAGTTAACTTTAAGGACATGGGGAAAGAAGTGTGGAGGCATCGCATGTCCTTCACTGCTGACAACCCCTAAAACCATGACAGTTGCAGGAAATTTCGTGTGCATGACTCGTGGCATTACCGAAGGTTTTGCACATAACCAACTGTCATTTCTTCTGTTCACCTTCGGTCAAAGTTTTTTTCATCGGAGAAAATCCACAGCAAATCAGCTTAACACGGATTTTTCGGCTTGTTTAAGAGCCTTTTCGATCTGAGTAGGCGGTTTTCCGGTGTTTTGTCTGATATAAACTGACCTCTTCGCATAACATACGAGTGATATCTGATGTTTTCATGGACAACATTTCTGATTGTTCCTTCCGATACATGGAGATCTTTGGCAAGTGACCTCATGGATGGTCTAGGATTGTCATCGATGGCCTGCTGCACTTGCTGAATAAATTCAGGTGTTCTGATGATGTCAGAGCGTGAGGCATGCTTTTTTTACCAGTGTTGCCAGATCAGTGGTTTTTCCACCAGATTTAGTGGATTTTGTACAGAAATTATGCAAAAAAAATCCACTAAATTCCAGTAAAAAATCCACTAGATATTACATTAGAACAATAGAACTAGTGGATTTCGTTTGAATTTCGTGGTAAAAAATTGTATGAGCTGACAACACTGCTTTTTACGCTTTGCTACTGGTGCAACATTGCCATCTTCGGTCTCCAACTTCTTTCGCACTTTGTGGACGAATGATCTTGCGACCTTTAGAAATCGTGATATCTCTAAATCGCTATGCTCTGCCTTTATTGCCACGATTATTACATGTCTCTCCATGATTTGCGTTACTTGATGGTCCGCTATTTTGCTTTCCGGAAACGGAAAGGACATACAATTTACTATAGTGCAGCAGTAGCCAAACGAAGTTGTGGCCTCAAATCCCTTACGCACCCTGTATTATGCTTATATTTTATAAGATAACGAAAGCCATTGCGATATGCCATATAGTAAACAGCATATAGTGTATTTGTCACGTGCTGAATTAATCTTTTAATTAAAATCTTAAGGAAATTAATATTGCTAAAACTTTACCCAGAGGAACAGTCGTGTCAGGGAAAGGAGGAAGTGGGAACATTTAATGCCATATAAATATCTTTTAATAAAACTTAAAGCAAATCGATGGAAAGCATTACAATTGTAGCTCATAGGAGCTTTCTCAGCTATTTTTTTTTTTAATACACTGAATTAATTTAATTTTTTTTTCTCTTGATCGGGAACGCTAATCCAGTATCGGACCAACGGAGAACATCTCGTTGTGGGATGAAGAAATGAGGTAATGGTTTGTTGCCACCGTCGACAAGGATAACGGCGACCTAAACAGGTAAATCGACGAGAGGGGGCCGATCTACTCCCATGCACATGAAATAGAACAAAGGAGAGATAAGCCAAGGAAAACAACACTTAATGAAATTATTAGCACACTAACTTAATGCTACTTCTCCAGTTAAAGTCTACTTCTAAACTTAACATTAAAATCATACCCAAAGCTGGCGATCCGTAAGCCAAGCGCGGCTCGAGATCTCGTTAAGCAGGCGCGCGCTTGCAAACACTGCGTTGCCCTCGCGGGTCGGACTAGATCCCTCTCGGAGAATTAATTGCGGGGAAATGGATGCCTGCGACGTCCCGTCACTGGATAACTCTGGTCCTTCGGGATTTCGATTATTGCAGGGCGAACTTACCTTGAAGAGAGTAGGACTCACTGTCGCCGGTATCAATCGATGTGTTACCTCTCGAACATCGGAGGAACTATCTGCTTTAACAGAAATGTTCAGTTCTAATATTTCAGCAGAAATTGATGTGTGTTTATACAGTCTTTCGCTCGTGGCTTCAACTGGCGGAGGATTCCCAGTTTCCTTATCTAGCCACAAATTACTGCATTCAATACAGGAACGTTGGCTCACCGCTCTTTGTCCGCTCTGTCTTCTATAAATACGATGCGTATAGCTTCGACCTCCTGCTCGTGCTTCGACCTCCTTGGAATATTTCGCATTTGTATCTGCCTCTTTGCTTGGCAAACGAGTGGATAGGGTTCCACCTCGTTTCTATTGGCGGTGAGAAAAATGTTGGCCTTTAACTGAAGAAAGTACGTCGTGTTTATCGTGGCTAATGGAGAGTCGTCGAGATGCTTGGCTTCGGTCGGCAGTCTCAGGGAAATTCTCCTCTCCTCGTGCTTCCTTCTCTTTGCAGCACTTCGAGGGCCTCGCTGAATCGGAAATCTTATTTTTCTTTCTTCGTACAGCTACAAACTTTTTCTTTTTCCCGACCAATCCGTCACCTTTCCCATCTCTGCACTCTGTTTCCTCTGCACTTTCGAAAATCGCTCTTTTCTTTTCTCGTGTTGTGATTGGTTACTCGATTCTCCTTCACCAAACTGCTTTGCTTTTGTATTTCAGCTTTCTTCGGGAAACTTCTATTCTCTGGAGGAGGCTGGAGCTTCTCCGCGATGATTTTTTTTGTTCGCGCGCTTCCGACCTCCTCTCTTTTTTTTGAACAAAAAAAAATCTGGCGATATGACAATATTGCATAAATATATGCTTTTTTATACATTAGAAAATGCATTGTTATAAAGGGTGTCCAAAAAGTCTGGTAACATGGCAGATATCTCAAAGCTGCAAGGTAGGCGAGATCTGAAGAGTGTGGTTTATAGGTAATGGGGGGAGGGGATTTATTGCCGCACTCAAATTTGATTTTGACCCCCAAATTTAAGGTCATCCATTTGCTAACTCGAAAACTATTAAAGATACAGAAAAATTTCCAACTACTACCCTGTAGAGCAACACCTCATTAGTCTAAAAACAATTTTTAATCACACCCTTCCCCTTGAAAGATTTTGAGAAAATGCGTGAGAAAGAGTCACTCAAGGAAAAAAAATATCCCAACGGTGTGCTTCCCTGCAGCTCAAATGTGTTAGAAATATCAGCCAAGCTGGCCAGCCCAAGGAGTTCTCGCCGCTAAAGGAGGCGCATAACGCTATTTTCAGGGTGTCTCTAATAAATTGGTCGTTCTGTGTATAATTTAGTTATTATTATTTTGTTAAATCTGCAGCTAACTTAAAGTTGATTTTCTATTATTGATTATTTCATGAAAAACATGCAATCATTTAATTTGTGTATTCGCCATTATATTGTTGAGCGTGTTTTGCCAACTTATCGCTTACTTCCTCGTGTAGTTTTCCCGTTTATTAAACAGCATTTGCGTTAAAAAATAATACTAGAAAATAAAACGCAAAGCACTTTTTATAAGAGCAAAATCGGCACTTCTGCGCATGCGCATTGGTCATTTAATGACGTGTGTCTAACACTACCGAATGGCAGACAAATTCGGTAGTGACACGGAAACGTCATAAAATGACCAATGCGCATGCGCAGAAGTGTCGACTTTGCTCTTAAAAAGTACTTTGCGTTTTCATATACAGGGTGAGTCTGAAACCCTGCGTACAAACTTTGCATGCGTACTCCCCATGGACAAACAAGGAACGAATGTCCTATCAACATGGATCTGAAACTCAACTGTTAACGAGAAAAATGGCGTCGAAATGTGAGTTCCCCTATGAGGCCCTATACGTTTGCCTGCGAGATTGACCGAACCGTTTTACCGGACGTTCTTGTAATAATTGATGCACGATATCCTGCCGCAGGTGCGAGATTACATCCTTTGCAGTGGCAACTGGACACGTGGTTTATGCACGATGGGACTCCGGCACATTTCAGCGTGGTTGCACGTCTGTTTCTGAATGATCCGTTTCCCGCAAGATGGATTGGACGTGCGGGGCCAGTGGCATGGCCTCCTCGTTCTCCCGACCTCAGTTGTCTTGATTTCTATCTGTGGGGGCATGTTAAGGATAATGTGTATGCGACACCCGTCCAGGATGCGAATGAGCTATGGGACCGCATTGTCGCCGAATTTGATGCCATTAGGAACCGCAAAGGAGTGTTAGAACGCGTTTGCCGTTCGTTTCAGAGACGTCTGCATGCCTGTGTTAAAGCACGTGGAAGTCGTTTGGAACAATATCTGTAAAACAAACCTCACAGAAGCACGCATATTTGGACGCCATTTTTCTCGTTAACGGTTGAGTTTCAGACCCATGTTGATAGGACATTTGTTTCTCGTTTGGCCATGAGGAGCCATTGCCAAACATTCTATTGGTACGGGACACGATTTCACCATTGATAACCTAGAATTTGTACATCCGATAAATAAAAAACACATGTTAGACGCCATCCAAAAGACCAATAGCAACACTCTACTATCTTCGAACTCAGGCCCCATAGGTGATTCATCCTTGATTCAATGGTGTTCACAATTGACGAAGATACAGATTATTTAATTAAAATCAGTATTGTCTGTTACTTGGTTGCTTACATTTTAAGGAATGTTGAAAAGCTGAAAAATTACAGAGTTGTTTAAATTCTATTTTAATACTGATAGAAGCTCTGAATTGTCTTGGTCCACAACATGAATGTTTTTGGTGATTCTTTAAAATATCCAAATACCCAAGTTTTTAAACAAGTTGAACCATGTGTTGACAAAATTTTGAATGAAAATAATTTTAAAAATATGATTGATATATCTTCTAAATTTCTCATCCGTCGACATCATGAGATATACAGGGTGATTCAGTCAATTTATGACCATTTCAGTACTATGATTTATTGATACCATTAATATTTATGATATTTTAGGCCGTTCGGAGTTTTTATTCCCGTGGAAAGGTCTTGATGATATGCTCCATGTGACCACCACGAACGTTTTGAACTGCTCGCAGCCGAATGGTGAAGATGTTCATAACTCTATCCAGGATTTCTGCATTCACAAGGGTGCAGCAGTCGACGATGCTTTGTTGCAGCTGGTCTAGGGTTCTTGGTGCTGTAGTTAACACACTGTCTTTAAGTAACCCCCAGAGATAAAAATCACATGGGTTTAGGTCAGGACTCGTAGGGGGCCAAAGAAAGCCACCCCCGAACCGATCTGGAAACCTGTTTGAAATGACACGATTTCCGAATTTCTGATTGAGAAAGTCTAGCACTTCATTAGTGGTGTGAGGCCTAGCCCCATCCTGTTGAAACCATTGATGTAGAAGCGGTATATGCCTCCTTCGCAGCTCGGGGATGAAGGAGGTTTCCAACATGTTAAGCCTGTGACGTTACGGTGCTTTCAAAAAAGAACGGACCAATGATGCCTCTTTTGGAAATCGCGCACCAAGCCATAACCTTTCGTGGATGAAGAGGTGACTTATGGATCTCATGAGGGTGCTGGGAACCCCAAAAACGAACGTTGTGTTTATTAACGTCGCCTGACAGATGGAAGAAGGCCTCATCTGACACCCACAGGTTGTCCACAATGTCCTGATTGGCTTCCATTTCTGCTCCAAACTCCATCGCAAATTGTTGTCGCTTCTGTCTTCCAGTATCTGTTAACTCCTGATAAACATGGAGCTTATACGGGAACAGGTGCAAACCCTTTCTCAAAATTCGCCACGTCGTGGTATACGACAGCCCTTCTACAATGGATAGACGGCAAACAGATTTTTTGATAGGGGATTCGACCAACCTTGTGCGAACATTTTCGACAACTTCGGCCGTTCGAACACGAGCTTCGCTCCCGCCTTTTTTCTTGCCTCTAACACATCCAGTACCACGAAATTGCTTGACAAAATCCATGATTGTTTGCCTGCCTGGTGCGTCTCGACACTTATACTCCTTCCGGAACTTTCTTTGCACGGTTACAGGTGATTTTGTCTCGAAATACCATTCGACAACCTTGCATTTCTGCTCTGTCGATAAAGAGGGCGCCATTTTTCAACCATACGATTTTCATGCAGTGCCGTTGCAACAATACAAACTCCAACTATTTAGAAATTCGATATGGCGCTCATATTCTTTCAATTGTTTATCCCTAATGCACGTCATTCGAGTGAAATGGTCAGAAATTGACTGAATCACCGAGTATGTTCGGATGCTCTTCGTCTCCCTTCTCAACCATGATCTTTCTTGCAAGAGTGACCTAAAAATAGCAGTGATAGAACCAGCATAGCTCACAGAATCCGTGAAGCACCGAAATACATGACTGATGATAAAGTGGTATCCACCCAGGGGCTTATTTCAGTATGTTAACTGCAAATATTGTAATTAAGCGTTTGTTTTGTTGATGATCTGCGAGTCAATGCTGGATTAGCAGTAGACATGATAGCTATAAAAAGGTTTGTACAAAATGAGATTTATTGAAATGCGTTCTTATACAATGTTATAGGGTTCCCAAACCATATTGACCCCTGTGCAATCGCTTTCAAACACAATGGGTATTTATAAATTCTAATGAGTATTCTAGTATAAATTAAAGTGTAATTTAGAGTATAGTTAACGTTTTTATTAATTTTTCTTATGCTTAGTTTTGGATTATATTATTATTAGCATTTTCAAACTTTCTTTTTTTGAACTTTTATATAATTTAATAATTTAGATATTTTATTTTTGATAGTGGAAATTGATGCAAACTTGTAACCATCAGCAGTTTAATTTGTAATAACTTAAGCAAGATTTTTGAGAGCTTGGATCAATACAAACCATGGAGAAGAAAAAGCAGCCATTTTCAAAAGAAGTTAGGAAACACAAGCGTATTCTCTATGACTTATTCGTAACAATTGAGAATATATTAATTGCTAATTCACGTGTAACAAAAAGTTTTATGGATGGATGCGCTAAATATGAAATTAGAACCTATTCAAATCACCCAATGGTTCGCCTTACATACAAAGAAACAAATGCTGGAAGAGGCACACTTAGAAACAATAATTATTCCATGGAATTCAAAGGAGAAGCGAGTCCTCAAACAGAAATGGTAAAGCCGAATGAATCAAAGACAAATTTAAATATGAAAACCTTAAAAGTAAATATTTCTAATCCAGAAATAATCAAGCAAAATTTATTCGCATTAGTATCAAAACCAGAAATAAATCTGAAAAGAATAATATACGATTTATTTGTAACCATTGAGAACATTATTATTGGTGCTTCATTAATTTCAAGAGATGTCATTGATGGGGTAATAAGATTTAAAATTAAATCGATTCCACATCAGCCTACTGTTTCAATTTTATATGAATTACCTCTGAAAAGTGAAAATAATTCTATTTTGCAAATGATTGGTGACCAAAAGAAAAACATTAGGAATAATTCTCCGTATTTATCGAGACCACATTCTATGCAAAGCCATTATTCAAACATATGCGTGACTGCTCTCGGAGCAATTACACCGAAGAAAGAAACGGAGCCGTTAAACATGGTTTCGGTTAAAAACTTTACAAATAAACTGGATGAAAATAATCAAGTGATGAGTTCCTCTCGGGAACATGAGAGAGCGAAAAGTGATTTCACAGACAATAAAGCTTTATACTTTAAAAAATTTTGTAAAATCAAAACAGAGCCATTGAATTTTGAAAGTGAAAAAAGTGTAATTAAAGTAAAGAGCAAGAATTCCGTTGAGAAAAAAGAAAAGGGGACAACTGATTATCGTCATCTGAAATTAAACCAAGGGCAATTTAAAAAAATAAATACTGGAAACGAATTCTACAAATGTTGCAGCAAAACCTTTCAAAACATGTCAACTAACGTAATCCATGAGCGAGTAATGTATACAGTGGAGAAACCTAATAAATATGAGTATGGCGAAAAAACATTTGCTCAATCAACTCGGAAAATAAGACATGAAAGACAGCATACTAGCGAGAAACCTTATAAATGTGAGTATTGTGAAAAAAAATTTTCTGGCTTACCAACTAAAATATATCATGAAAGAATGCATACTGGAGAGAAACTTCATAAATGTGGATATTGCGAAAAAATATTTCCAAAATCGTCTTATAAAATGCGCCATGAAAGAGTGCATACTGGAGAGAAACCTTTTAAATGTGGATATTGCGAAAAAGCATTTGCTCAATCTTCTCAGAAAATAACCCATGAAAGAGTGCATACTGGAGAGAAACCTTATAAATGTGAGTATTGCGAAAAAGCATTTGCTCGATCATCTGAGAAAATGAGACATGAAAGACAGCATACTGGAGAGAAACCTTTTAAATGTGAGTACTGCGAAAAAGCATTTGCTGATATATGTAATAAAATATACCATGAAAGAGTACATACTGGAGAGAAACCTTATAAATGTAGCTATTGCGAAAAAACTTTTGCTATCTTACAAACTAAAATAACCCATGAAAGAGTGCATACTGGAGAGAAACCTCATAAATGTGGATATTGCGAAAAAACATTTAGAGGATTGACTCAGAAAATAAACCATGAAAGAGTGCATACAGGAGATAAACCTTATAAATGTGAGTATTGCGAAAAAACATTTATTCAATTAGGTCTAAAAAAAAGACATGAAAGAGAGCATACTGGAGAGAAACCTTATAAATGTGACTATTGCGAAAAAACATTTATTCGACCATGTCAGAAAATACGCCATGAAAGACAGCATACTGGAGAGAAACGTTATTAATGTGGATACTGCGAAAAAGCATTTGCTCATTTAAGTTATAAAAAAACCCATGAAAGACTACATTAAGGCGTATAAACCATGAACGATCTGTGAAAAGCATTTACTCAGCTCATAAGACCCTCCAAGAAAAAGAATATGCTAGAGAGTAACTGTGCAACAGCAGGGTACTGCAGCAAAACTTTTATCCTATCAGTTGCCGATGACAGAGATTGGTAATATATGAGAGAATGGATTCGGGATTTCTGTTCCAAATATTATGAATGCCTCTACTGCTTAAAAAACTGTTATCATTGAGGTCATAAGCAATGACGTCATAACATGCTTCATATAAATTGCAAGATATAAACTGATAATCTAAAAGTTACTGCGACAATTATAAAAGACCAACGATTAGACGGCTCTTATTGGCGTTATAAAGGCTTATTTGGATTATAATTGGTGTAATAAGAAATTTATTTGTCATACAATAAAAAAATAAAACTCTGAAACCAAAAAAATGATAAAACACTGAGTCACATTGCTAGTATTTTAATGCGGTTGCTATTGGGTTTGTTTTAATGGTTACATTTATGGAAAAATTCGATTTTATTTTTTTGCATGACAACATTAAGTTAAAGGATTACCTTCTTTTTCGATTTAACCTAAGATTTTATTTATAAAAATGCTTCGAAACATTAAAAAGGACTCTAGCCGGGTAGGATGGTTAAAATTTACCCCAAGCCAAATAAAAGCTTTTGCACACAGATTCTAACATAAAAAGACATTATAATGCCCCTCCCCCTCCCTCTGTTTCAAAATCTGCTTTACACATTTTATTTTTTTATTAATGGAAAATAAGGTACGTCCAAAATATATAAAGCCACTTGAAATTTAACAGTAATCATTGAATGCCAAATGCGAATGAAAAAAATTAGAATAGTATGCCATTCGTGACTTTGTATGAAAATGAAACAATTTACAAAGAAATTAAAGAAAAATGTGTTTTTCATTGTTTTTCATTTACTTAAAAATATAAAATCATCATGTTTTAACAACCAAGATACTTTCCATTTTTCATCAAAGCTTGAGATATGCGATCAGGCATTGTATATACAAGGTTTTTTTTTAAGTAATATTTAACAAAATTGCCCCATTCTTTAATAATGGCAGTCTTTAAAGGTGCGGCCACACACAGCTCCACGGATGGGACGGACGCTACGCGTCCCAAAAATATGCGCCTTTAGTCTATGTAAGTGGCTACACAGAACTGCGGACGCTACGGATGCCACGTTTTGGACGTTTTATTTGCGCAAATATTTTCTGGACGTCCAAAACGTCCGTCGTGGACGAGCATGCGCAGTAAACCAGCAATGGTGATTTGTTCATCGCCTGCAGCTAAAACTACGACCAAACCTAGCCGATGCGACGGATTGGCTCCGATTTGTTTACAACTTTGTTTCATTGCTTATTTGAAGATTTACGTGAAGAGAAGAAAAATTTAAATTTACAAGAAATAATGTTTATTACAATTATAATGAATTAATATAATTATATTATATTGTAATTAATTATAAATATTACGATATAATTATAATTATGCAATATGTGCTTTATTCACTGTTTTTTTTTCTGAACGATATGGACAGAGGCTTTACAATGCCAAATCTTTATATATATAATTCTTCTGTGACTGAACTCCTCCTAAACGGCTGGACCGATTTTGATGAAATTTTTTGTGTGTGTTCAAGTGGATTCGAGAATGGTTTAGATTCACAATTCGGTCCACTACAAAATATTTTTTTAATTAATTTTTTTTATAAGTTGTTGTTACCTGGAGCTGAATGGGATTTTTGCTTCTTTAAAAAATTGTGACGTTTGCTTTGTTTAATGAAGAATTTTGCGATTGTTCCATGAAGCAGCATCAACAATGACTGCAAGTCTGTCGCGCGGGGATGCAGTGTATCTTATTATCTAAAAGGGCTTTTCGTGGCGACCAATACAGTATATAAAGAAGCTGGTTGACTGACTCATCAACGCACAGCAAATCTACTGAAGCCATCAACTCGAAACTCAGTGAGATAATAGGACGGATAGCATAAAGGCGTGCTAAGGCCGGGTTTCTCGAAATTCGGACCCCCTGCCCACCCAGGGGAGCAGAAAGGAATTGCACGTTCGGTCGCTTGGCTCCGCCCCCAATAAACGCAGATCTTCGAAATTTTGCAGGAAGCTTTCTAACTACCGTTCCAAAAAAATTAGTTTCCCCGATTTTCGATATTCGAATTTTAAGGGTGCGAAAACTGATAAAAATCGATTTTTCGGTGGTGTTTCACAAAATTTTCTGATTTTTTAATGCAATTTCGCGGGGAATAAAGATAAAGCAACGAAATTCGGAGGGAAGGTTCTCGGGGATATTTCCGCTTTGTGAGGGGCGCCAGGAGATTCCAAAGATTGGCCCCCAGTTTTATATTTTTGCCGTCTAACTCCAATGCAGTATTTCGCGAGTAAAAATAGGTTCAGAATAATGACATTTGGTACGGTGATGGCAATTGACAAGATCAAATATCTGTTTGGTTCATTTCTTAATTGTCTTGATCCAATTTTCCGGTATTTTATGTTTTCCAGATTTTTTCCGGATTTTATTTTTTTGGTTTTCATAAATTAACATACAAACTGGCATGTTGAAGGCTTAGTTTGTACATTGGTCATAAAATATCGATTTTGTCATTTGATTTAAAATTTATTTAAAGCATCCATGACTAATTTTCGATTTATTATGAAGTAGCTGATATACTCGGCGTTGCTCGGACTCTTTGTTGATAAAATTTTGCAATTTCTGAATGTGAATATACAAAAAAAGTGAACATTATTCTTGACCTTTCATCTCCGGCCCTGGGTCAAATTCACTCAGCTAAAGGGCCGGTGATTATAGAGGAGTGAAACAGAATACAATAAGAACATTTTTAAAAACTTTGTCTGTCTGTTTGAACACGCTAAAATCCAAAACTACTTGATGAATTTTCATGGGGTTTTCACAGGTAAGTTGAGGTTAGCTTGCGGCAACATATAGACTTACGAAAAAAAAATCTTAATTTAATGTCTTGGAGTATGCTCCCTTTAGAAGAGCCAAAAGATGGCGCTTCATCAGTTGATTTTTAGAAGACGCTCATACATAACAATAGCGAAGCATTGCCGGGTCTGCTAGTATTAAGATAAAGGAATAACTTGTTTTGATTTTTATTCCAGTCTTAATAATTATAATTGGAATAAACATTCTTTCTTTACGTAAGTCTTCAAATAAGCAATGAAATAAACAGATTTGTATACAAATCGGAGCGAACATAGCATCCTTCGCGTCCGCCGCGTAGCGCTCTGTGTGGCCACCTTATTTTGACCATCGCGTCCGTTCCGTCCATCGCATCCGTCGCGTCCGTCGCGTAGCACTCTGTGTGGCCGCAGCTTAAGTCTTGTACATTTGAGAACTGGCGTCCATTAGCATAAACAGCGCGAGCTGTGCTCATATATTTTCCATCGGATTCAAATCTGGTGAAAGAGCTAGCCAGTCCATAACTGGGACTTCGTTCTGCAGGAACAACTCATAGGTGCTGTTTGCCGTGTGTATGGCGGCACTATCCTGTAGGAATTCAAAAAAGTTCCATTTATTCAGCAAAAAGCAAAAGAAAGTCCTTTAACATTTCCTGATACCTGGTTGCTGTCATCCTATCACTAATCATGCACAGGTTTGATTTTGAGTGTCATCCAAAAGACCCCTACACCATTAACTGCCTTCTTCCATCTGGCATTTGAAAACCAAATGTTCATCTCTCCTCAACTCATGCCAGCAAAAGTACATGCTGGATTATTTAAGTTGTCCAAGATTTCTTCATTCTTGCAAATTCAACCTGTTTCACTTTGTGAACATCTTTCAAGGCAAGATATGATTTTATTATTTTATATTTCTGGAAATTTCTTTCATGTATCACACCAGCAATGGTTCATTTGGAGACACTGAATTCAGGCTAGTGTAAGGTGACCAGATTTTCTGAAGGCCAAAGCGGGACACATGAACGCCACTTAAAGAACATTTTGTCTAGGTGGCGTTGGGCACAAGTAAAGTTCGCTACGGTTAGTGTTTTAATTTGACGCGGACGGTGAGCCCGCGTGATCAGCTACTGAACTATAAGGATCATGCTGTGCAAATACTCCGTATAAGTATTTCATTGATGAATGAATGTTTCTGAGAAGTTTTGGTTCTCGTAGAAGCGTTTCATACACTTTTTCACAAGAATTGCAAGAACTCTCGTGAAACTCAAAAGTTGCACTTCACCATTAATATTGTTTGTAGTGTTTCCACTTTTAATTGTGTTTTCTCATTTGTCCATACGATATTCTTAGCGGAGAAAACTTTTCAGTGACAGCGTTTATTCCTGGGAGATACAGCACAAATTCCACAATTTTTTGAATCTGCACACGTGAAATATTTTTATCCTTGAAATGACGAAAGATTTCAACCCATCGACAGTCAACAGTAGATTTCTGAGAGTCCTAATCTACAATCTTTTCCGGTGAAGCAAATCGGCTAACGTAGCTAACTTCATCAAATAACTCGTTATCATAGATTTTAACATTCGGATTCTTTTGTCGAAAAAGCTGCAGGCTCTCTTGCACTTTTTTCCGAGATGTCGTCTCTTTAAATGTAACCCAACTAAATGCATTCAGCTCTTCGAATTGATCAACCCTTTGCTTAAGATATTCAGCACGGTTTTCATAAAAATTTATAACGGTTCTCGTAATGTCATTTTTTGTCACCATTCCTTCCTCTTCTAATTGGGTAATCCGAACACGTACTTCATTCGGTAAATTTTTTTTGCGCTTCTGTCAGTGCATTTATCTATTAAATCATCCAGTGCAGAATAGACTTCCAATGCTGTTACAGTCTGTGCCTCTATGCGCAGAATTGTTGCATGAAACACTGCAGCGATATTTTGGTACAAGATAGAGCCACAATTCAGAACAGGGATTTTCAAAAAAATTGCGGATTATGGCGGGACACTTCTCTTCCAAATAATAAATTTTCATAATAGCTGTTTTCACATCAATTGGCAAGCAATCCCCGGCAGTTTGTATCGCATTGTGCACAATATGAGCAGCACAACCAATACCTAACAGTTTCCTCCCAAAGTCATCTTGCAATATTGTATTCGCGTTGTCTGCGCAGAAGCCTATGACCTTTTCTGCCAAACTATGTCGTTGTAAAGCATTTACAAGGAAATTGCAAATGGTCTGTGCTGTTTCTCCAGGAGGAGATTTCATGTCCAAGATCTTAATTTTAACACCTGAGAGTGACAAAATATATCTTACTATCACAGGAATCAATTTCTCATCCTTATGGTTGGACTCATCTGTAAACAATGTCACAAAGTTCGCGTCATTTAACTCTGTTTTAACTTGATTCATTATATATGGGCATAGCACATTTGTGACGATAGCGTCACATTTTGTTCGTGCGCAAGAGAATTTCGGATTAAAGAATTTTTGCATTGATTTGGACGTACAGTCCATGGACCGACTGTGATTGTGATAAATCGCCTAATGCAGCAGCCAACTGGGTTTCCTTTTCACCTAACTCATTGTTTGAAAAACACTTCGTAACTGTACCTGATGATGCCGACAACTTTAGGGCGTTCTTGTGAAGATCCGTATTCAGATGTTTGATCTCCCCGCCCTCTGTGAGCAACAGAGAACTGCGACCCGCACTTGTCGCACTGCACATCCTGCTTGCTGTCTTTTCGAGCCTTCTTTATGAATGGAAATTCAGTTTGCAAGTCCTCGTTGAATTTTGAGTTTCGTTTTGGCATGGTTGATGTTATGAGCAATGGCGGATGCAGACGTTAACGAACGGCCTAAGTTAGGCTAATTATGGAGTAATAGACCCATGTTACTAGGTCTATTACTCCATGAGGCTAACCGCGGGGAACATACTACCAGAGATGGCACGCACGTGGCCGCAACATGCTTCACGTGTTTATGATGATGTCGTCATATTGAGAGAAGCATCTCAGCAGCAGTCGCCACCACGCGGCGTAGGGCTTGCAACAGAGCCAAATTGAGTTAAAACTTAAATCAACACCATCTATCTATAATCCTGGTACTCCTAGCTAGATTCAAATTCAGTGATAAATCTACCTAGATGGCATTGGTCTTTTCCCCGAAAAAGCGGGACAAACAAGCATACCGCCGGAAAAAGCGAAGGCCGGCGGGACATAAAATCTGAAATCGGGACTGTCCCGCCTAAATCGGGACGTCTGGTCACCGTAGGCTAGTGTTGAAGAGAGGCACCGATTTTACTTTCTTCTGGCGTTGTGTAAATTTTTTCAGTGTCCAGTTAGCTTTTGTTGGCCATAACTTTGCTAGGTTCACGAAATTGTCTATAAGTGTATGTGACCTGTTTAAAGGTTCTACAAGATGATTTGCCCCGAGTTTTTAAAGCAACAATTTAGCTAGTTTCAAATTCTGATAAATGTTTTCCGTAATGTGATATTGTATGGTATTGTAAACTTCAAGTATTTTGCATATTTATATCACTTAGTATCGCCTGTGTTCGAAATTGGAGCAATTGTGTCTGCGGTCAATTGTGTAAACGATGAATTGTAGCTGCAAATATTATTGAAATAGATCTCTCACTCTAATTAAATTGAATTCTCATTGACTAAAGCACTAGATTAGGAATCTGGTGCTCCTAATCTAGTGCTTTATCATTGATGAACAAAGGACGCCATCTATCGGTATCTACTACATACTATCGCTATAGGTTTTTAATTAATACCTCGGGTAATTGTGGTCGCAGAGACTTGTTTTTTTTGCGCTTCTATGCCACATTACTTTTCCAGTGAAATAAGTTTCATTTCCCTCGTTTTATAATAAATACCCCGAAAATGTTCCCCAATTTCGACGTTCACGCATTAATATATAGATTTCATCATACTGATATTCCTATTACCCACAGATAAATGGAATCTTCCTAAATATATGAAGTCTAACGACGGCTTTGGACAATGAAAAACACTTTTTTTTTCTTTAATTTCTTTGTATTTTGTTTTGTTTTTTCATTCGGATTTGACATTAAATGATTAGTGTTAAAATTCAAGTAGCTTTTTGGACGTACATTACTTGAATGCCTCAAGTGATTGCTTGTTTGATCATTGGGTAAGTTTGTTAAAGAAGAAATTTCGAAAAATTTACTCTCCTTATACGTTTTTCATTTCCTTCATCTAGTCAATGCTTTTTTATTCTTAAAAGACAAAAAGTGTTAATTGCTCATTGTTAATATTATTAAAAATGCTATATTTAATGAATCAAAAACATTACATGAAGAAAGTTTTCCTTAAGATTTGTAACGAGTGTCTTTTATTTATTTAAGATTAAGCCATACGCGAATTTGCTTCAAGAATTTATTGATATCATTAGTGATATGTTGGTATTCTTTTTGCTTTTGTTCTGACGTTAAGACGGAAGCGGCTGCTCTTTCCTCCCCAGAGGTGGATTCTTCCTTTTCACCTTCGTTGTCACTGTTTTTGACGGGTTCCTCCTGTTGGACGGTATTTGATCTCGCTACGGGAAAGTAAATTCCACCCGACGACGTCATAGGAATCGTTTGCACGGTTTCGGCTTTAGATTGCTCGTTGTCTGGTGATGAGCGAGAAGGATACATGTACAGTCTGTCGTAAATGGATGGATAAATCTGGGCGAGCGTTTTGTGGGAAGATTCTCCATAAAAGTACGGGTATAACCTGTTGTGTTCTCGTTGGATACTTTCAGCAAGAGCCTCGTAAAAGCGATCATGTTCAACGTACTTAGGAACTTGAGATGAGGAAGAAGGGTGAAAGATAAAGTTGAACGCAGATAGTTTTTCGTCCAGGTGAGAAGGAAAACTTTTCATGTAATCGGATTCATCATCATCATCATCCATATTAAACATTGTCCTCAAAGATGATGACAGGTCCTGGTCGTCTGTGTCATCTGAGTTATTTTCGTTGTCGTCGTTATTAGAGTGGAGTTCATGGTTGTCTTCTTCGATTTTAGTTGGCTCTGATTCTTGCTCGTCCAACTCAACAATTTTTGCTTCTGTGCTCGGATCAGCCACGTAATGAATTAATCGCACGTGACCATCAGGTTTGCTTTCGATAAAGGCAGCGTTGTTGTTGTCCTTTTCTCCTTGCCATGTGGTTATGGCCCGCGTTCCATGTTTTGGATCCGAAGAGAACTGTACCGCTCTCACACGACCATCGGGTACACCTTCGATAAATGTGGCTGCCTTCACTTCTCTACCATCATCGTAAGTGGATTTTGCCGTCTCTTTGTAGACAATAGTCCTCTGAGCTCCTTTATTTAAGTCCGTGTTACGTTTTATTACCTAAAAAAAGATTAAATTCCTCATTACAAGAGAGATTTCTTGCTGCAACAAGTAAAAAGCAAAGCCGAAAAGTGGTCATAGTTGTTTGGATCAAAATTTGTTATTTACAAAGTTTTCTCCTCTCTTGAGGCTTGCACTAGTTTGAATAATGTACTTCACCTACCGAATGAATTACTTCGTTATTGAAAGCTGCAATTTCAGACGCTAAAAGGAAAATTAGGTAAATCTTCATTTTCGACAAACAAATCTGAAAGAAGAGAAAAGATTAATTAATTTAACATTTTCTTGGAACTTTTAATATGAACATTTTTTTTTTCAAATTTATAAAAGAGTACCATTACAAATATTTCTGAATGCTTGTTTCTGATATTTATCGGTTTTTCATTTTGAAGGAAGATAATGGTTATATCTAGTAGCAAATAGTATCACTGGAATAATTCAGAAATAATCCAGTATTGCAATAAACAACAATGCGTGTGAGATCGGAGTTCCCATCCAAGAGCGTATGCCCAAGGATGAATTAATAAAAATAAGTAACAGCGTCCAAACGAATGACTCAAAGAAACCAAAAATAAAAAAACTAAAGGATTCACGAGACGACATCATGATTTAATTTGGAATTTGAAAAATAAAACCCGAAAACAATTGAGTCGTGATGTCGCCTCTTGAAATCTGTCGGCTAAAAAAAAAAAAAGTATTTTAAAGTGTGTATTCTAACCGGGACTACAAAGGTAAAAGAAGATTAATAAGAGTAATAGCATCCTAGGTATAATAAGAGTAATAGCATCCTAGATATAATAATTCGCGAAATAGCTTGAAATTATCCCAATTAGGCTATGGTAATGTAATTCGTATGTTCTTTTACCCAAAAAAACTTGTCAATCAATATCTCAGTAATACCGGATTTTGCCTGCCTGTATCTGAATTGAAAGTTATGACGCGTGGGAAGTTATTGTCTAATTTCCTTTAATACGAGGGGTGTCCAGAAAATAAGTTCCATTTTGTTATGTAGGCTTAAAAAGGTTAGTAATGCGAAATCGGCAACGTTGCGTGAAAGAGAACGGTCTTATGAACGAATGCGGGATGAGTTAGGTCAGTCGCTCGATTAATACGGTCAGGAAAGGTAATGCAATAGGTCCTCCAGTTCTGTTCTCGCCACCACCGTTCCCAAGCCGCCTCGGATCGTTGTGCGCGGTGTCAGTTTCTCCATGCTCGCGGTTTCAAGTCAATGGACATTCACCAACAGCTTGTTTCTATGTATGGAGAGGATGTGATGTCTGAGTCAATGGTGAGAAGATGGGTTCGCAAGTTTAAACCAGGATGACACGATCTTGAGCACGACCTTCACTCGTCACGGACGAAATGATGCAAAAAAACAAGAGAAGGGGAATGTTGACTGCAGGTGTGCGCCTCCTCCACGACAATGCTCGCCTCATGTCGCTCATGCCACCACTCAGCTTCTTGAGCAGTTTGGATGGAATGTTCTGCCCCATCCACCCTATAGCCCTGATTTAACCCCTTCCGACTATCATCTGTTCCCGAAATGAAAGGAGAAATTAGCGGGAGAACGTTTCAGCTCTGAGGAGGAGGTCAAGGAAGCAGTCAACAACTGGACAAAAGAGATGGGGTTAAGCTTTTACAAGGAGTGGATTTCTAAGTTCGGTTCCAGGTATACAAAATGTATTGAGATCGGTGGAGATTACATAGAAAAATAAAACATATATTGAAGTACGTACAATTCTTGTAAATTTCATTTTGTTTCAATGAACACTCGATTTTTTAAAAATAAACGGAACTTATTTTCTGGACACCCCTCGTATAACAGGCCGTATTAAGAAAATTCACTTAATCAATGACCTCATATGAGTCTCCTTATCGATTGGGTTTATGTCCGAGGAATTTTTGGGGCAGGAAAGTACCGTAAAATTTACGAAAATAATATCATCCGACCGAACCAACCAATAATAATATTGTAATTGATAATAATAATACTTCCAATTTTCGGAGTTTTCGGAGGCTGGTAGTTTTTTTCCACCAAAAAACACATGCGAACTTCACTTCGTAGAGCTTCGCTCCCTCCCATCGCACGCTTGTAGTATTTTTTGTAAGCGTGTTCTCATGTTCTACAGTCTCGTTTCCCAAACTACGAATTTCGGTTTTTTGTACAGCTCTAATAGATTTTTTAATTCTTGCAAACCTTAGAATTTTTGACCCACTTCAAAACACACGGAATCGCGATCTAAACTAATCGCAGCCGCCATTTCCCGTACCACGTGAATAAATGTACCAATCATCGCGCTCCACCGGGATTGAAGCTAAATCCCAGCACCGGGATGGTAGCCACAGCGTAAAGGTAAACTCCACACCCAAAACAACTTTGTTTAAAATGAAAGATGAAAGTCTCAATAACAAAGTAGCATGTATAAAAATTTTCAATTCATACTCAAAATTGATAAAATATATAAAAAACTTTCATTTTTCCCTCCCCCTGCGATAGACACTGGCGCCATGGTTCGGCAACTGTTACGTCACAAGTTGCCGAGAAGTGCGAAGGAGTTTCGAATTCGTGACGTCACACATTGGACGCTATCGGTTAGTTGTCAGTTGGGCATCGCAATGGACTATGAATATGAAACAAGACCGGTAGTGACGACTGCGATTTTGATAACAGTGACAGCGATATATAAGGGCCGTTAGCAGAATTAAATGCTACTGCAACTTCTGCGATATACCGTGAAACGGGATCTTCTGCTTGTTGCGTCAGCGTATGCACATTAGGGCAGCGTATGCCTTACACAGCAGATAGGCTAATCTCCTCATTCCTTCGGCGTTTAACGAGTGCTGTTGCGGTCGTTGTTCTTGCAGAACGCCAGGCCCGTTTAGAGTTGGAAGAGCATCTAGTTCCACCATATATTTGATCTATTTTCAGCGAATTTCTTGTTTGAATTGACACTGAATTTATAACGGCGGATGCGTAGACAAAGCAAGACGTTTCAAAATGAGCACACGATGCTGTTTGGAGTTGGAATCAGTTCCCTCGCTGTCAAAAACTAATCCACTGTTTTTTAATCGATTTTGATTCTGGAAATCTATGAAACGGGAAATTTCTATCTGACTGTCTATTTACACATCCAAACAGAGAACAAATTGTAGGCATTCCGACATAAAACAGGTTAGCAACATCTTACGATATGTAGAATCGTTCTAATGCGTTCTTAAGGCGCCTCTATAAAAAAAATAGACGATCAATAATTTTGATCAAAATTCGCTTCAATATTGATGCTCTATATTGAAGCGCGCATCAATATACTTCAAAACGCATCAAAATTTGTTTCAATATTGATGGAGGACCATATTTTCCAAAACGCATCACCAATACTCATTCAGCGAAAAATATTCGTACTGCTTGGTCGTGGTTGTTGTAAATTTCGAAATGTTTTCCAATTCGGATTTGGGTTTTCTAGCATTGACTCTGCACTGTGCGAAAAAAAAAAATCAAAGAGAAAGAGAAATAGACGCTGGTCCAATAGAGTTGCTTTTGCATTGCAATTGCTTTTTTGTTTTTATTATAATAATCTTTTGACTTCACACACCACAATTCCGGATAATCACGATATGCAGCTATAAGCAGGGTGTGAAATCCCGATCACGAACGTAACCCTGATCACTAGAAGGGGAGCTCGGTGGGTCAGCCATATTCTCACTTCGCGGTCTCGCAAACAACCTTAATATTGAAGGAAATTTTGACAATAATCTCCTAGACGTTCAATATTGACAGGACGCTTTCTTCAATATAGACAGAAAATATAATTTTCTATCAATATCTGTCAATATTGATAGGACGCTTCAATACACTCTTAGACGATCAAAATTTGCATCAATATGGTCTTCCATCAATATTGAAGCGAATTTTGACAATATCTCGGCGACGAAATTCCCAGAGGTTCTCGCGGCAGGAAGTGACAGCTTGTCCCGCCGTGTTCTGTGGAGAAGAGGATGGAAGATCTCACGCCAATTTTCAATTTTCCGAGGCATTTTTCTTAATAAAATATTAGGAAAAATCGAAAAATTTTGAATGATACATACTCTATTAACCTGGATTAATGTTATGATGCAAAAAAAAATAAAGTCGATTTTTTCGGCGGAGTTTACCTTTAAAGAAAAGTTTAATACGATGGTAATTATACGAGGGTTGGGGCAAAAGTCATGGCAACTATTTTTTTTCTTGAAGATACCAGTCCGGTTGGAAAATGTGACATATACAGACGAAAGGACAAGGTGTTAACTACAAGTGTAGACAATGAATAGCACTGAAATATCGTAACACACTAATTTATTACGGTAGTATACAGGGCAATATGGCCTTCACGGTTGCCCATCACTGGTTGACACACGTCCTTGCTGAAACTTTCCTACCCACCGTGCTACTGTACGGTATGGTAGGGCATTATTCCCAATGGCTTCCACTAATTCACTCTGACAATCCATCGCATTTCTCCCTCGGAGAACGGCTATTTTGATGTAAGCGCGCTGCTCAACACGGGTTACTTCCATCTCGCATGACACTCGCCAACTGACTGATTTCACAGCCCTCGCTGCGCTACTACCAGCTATCACAGAGCCATCTGTTGTTCTGCATACACACTATGCCTGCAGAACTTCCACACGACACATATACGTTTGTGATCCGTTCACATATCTACAAGAAAAAAATAGTTGCCATGACTTATGCCCCAACCCTCGTATATACAAGGTGTTTCATCTAAAATAAAAGTCTGACAGAGTACTTTCAATGGAAGAATTATTGTACTTTTATGCGAGGGTTTTTTTATCTTTATTCCATTCCCAAAAAAAACGACGCTTTTCTCGAATATGGAAGTCACCTTTGAAATGTGCAATGGAAACCTCTATTTTTAATGGTATTTTCAGATTGCACACATATGAGAAATGCTTTCTTATTGATGTTTTTTCAATTGATCCAACAGTTTAGGAGATAGAGGCATTGAAAGTGCGGTGTGTTTGGATTTAAAGAAAAGGCAAAAAATAGACATTGACGAACAATTTGGACTAGAATCTCACGCGTGATAAAACCACGGGACCAATAAGTTCATATTAGGCAAATTTCTTAATTAAAATATCCAATTTAGATTTAATTTGAATTTCTTTCAGTTTGAATAAAATAAAGCCAAATACAATTACTTATTACGATGCGCTAAATGCGAGCTGCACTTGTTTCAAGTGTTTACTTACAGTGTACGGGTGAGAAGAGTCAATGGATATCACTTGGGCAAACCTTTTTAAGATGTGAAGAAAGTTTTATTTTCATTTATATTTTCATTTAACGTTTTCAGAAAACTCTCCAGGTACAAGTTCTCAAATGACTCAATTTCCTACTTACCCCCCGTCCAGGGAATATCACCCGTATTTCAATTTTTTGTTAATCGATCATTCCATTCAGGGCTCTCAATCTTAGGGTTTAACTATACTTATCAATAATAATAATGACAATTGGTTCATTGCGCTATGGTAGCAGTACTATTAAAATTTGAGGCCTAAGACAACCGGTGTTAAGAAATTGTAATTTTTGGGGGAGTTATACTGAATTTTTAACAGGGAGAAAAAGCAGTTTTGTGAATTTAAAACATGTTCATTGACTTTTTTTCCGAGACTCGACTCTTCAGAAAGCGGGAAAATGTACTCTTCAGAATGTATAAAAATGATTTAATTATCATAAATTACTTTTAATGTACTGTCACTTAAATGACTTTTTTCTTGTTAACTTACTTTTGGCCCTCACTGTACGAAACAGCACGATTTGATTGGTAATCGTATATACCAATAGGAATACATATACATTTTCTACTTCCCAGGAGAGCAGTAGAATTTAATTCGTGGCTCTTATCCTGCATTGTACAATACAACGATCGCTTTTTCGTTTACCTTTAGACATTTAATATAAGTCGACCAAATTTTGGGCTTATTATTGGTAGAAATCCGACTAACAATGGACGAAGTATGATGATGTAAAAATGCATGACGTTTCAGTGCGGAGGCTTTCTTTATAGGAGGCGTTGGCTAGAATCGGCTCCGATCATCGACTATACGAAACTTTGCAAGTAAACAAGAACTGTTTACAATGAAATACTGTGGCAGCTATTTTATTATCCGTTTTCGAAGTCGACAGTGACGCCATCTGTCGGTCGGTTGGTTGGTTGTCGAATTGAGCGATGTCCTACAGGAAGATATATTATTTAGATTTGTGGATTTATTTTCACATTGTGAAACGCAACATGTCAAATATGGCACTCTGTGGTTAGATTTGCTTTCCTTAATGTAAATTCTTGACGATTTTAACGGAAATGCTGACATGGACGGGGAAAAAAAGTAAGACGGAAGTAACAAAGTTATTTGCACGGAAATATCCGGTATAGGTGTATTTTAGTATACCAAGGCTCATATTAATTCAGGATTCATTAATGCTTACGGAAAATAAAGATAAAACTTAACGAAATGTTAACGCACTAGCAGCATATACTTTCAGTATAATTTCTTATGCAAATTCCGAGTAATCCGTCGCTAAAAAGTTGGTCATCCGGACCGCTACACTGTAAGCTGACATCTTAAGCCCAGGTTCTATGGAGTAGCGGGCTTAAGATGTCAGCTTATAGTGTAGCGGTCCGGATAACTAACTCTTTAGTGACGGATAACTTGGAATGTGCATAAGAAATTATACTGAAACTATATGCTGCTAGTGCGTTAACATTTCGTTAAGTTTTATCTTTATTTTCCGTAAGTATTAAAGAATCCTGAATTAGTAGGAGCCTTGATATACTAAAATACACATATACCAAATATCCTTGAGCCAGTCAGGCGGAGGATTATAGTTGACTAATCTCTATGACGATATGACGAAAAATGACGAAACCTTTACATTTAACAAAGCCAACTAAAGAGACAGGCACTGAAGCTCAAAAATCAACTGTTCATCTTAGTCCGAGCAACAATGTAATCTTCATTGTTTCCAACAAACGAAAAAAAATATTGATTATTAAAATTCAAGATGGAAGCAATGAAGGATACATTGTTGCTTAGACTGTAATAGTCATGTGACTTTTGAGTTTTAGGGCCTGTCTCTCTCGTAGGCCTCGTGCATTTAAACTAAATGACGTCACTAAGAGGGAGACTCTACATACTCTGACTCACCGATTTTGATAAAAAAAAATTCTTCGAGTAGCTTTCACCCAATTAACTATCCATGCAAAACCATCAACCAAAACTATCGATTAACTATTCACAATTTTCCGAGAAAAAATTCATAACCTTTATTTCAATGTATGCAGTTTATAAAAAAGCGAATTGAAGAGTAGGACTGCAGTAGTCCAGCGGTAAGCTGTTGGGCTTTCACCGTGCGGGTTCAAATTCCGTCTTCGTCAAGTTATTATTTTTTTCTTCATTTTTCCTAAATTCATTTTAACATATATGAGGTTGTGTAAACTATATACTAAATATAATTCCAAATTTTCAATTTGTACCATTATTTTTTTCATAGAATGCATATACGAATTATTATAAATAATTAATGATTCATAGTGATAAATGAGCATTTAAAAACATTTATTTATCCATATTTAATTAATTTTATAAATTTTGCAACTTATAATATATATCTTATAATCACACAAAAAACAGTGTTTGCACTATGCGCTTATTATTAAATACATTGCACCATATTGGCATCTATTGTTCATCAATGACCCTTCATTAAATATTTTAACTTGCACATTTGCGACAAATTACAATTTCCTATTTTCTAGGAGCAGAAGTTTGTTATGACAGAAATTAACTATTTCCTACACAGGGATTATAACAATTTCTTTCTTGTTGTCTTTAAAAAATGAAATAAATATAACTTGTAACAATCTTACAATTTACGAAAAAATAATCATAGTTAATTGGAAAATTTAGATTTGTTTACAAAATATATTAAACACTACCATACATGTTAAAATGAATTTAGGAAGAAAGAAGAAAATAATTTGACGAAGACGGGATTTGAACTCGTACCTGCAAAATCAAAGCCCAGCATCGTAGCGCAGGACCAACAGAAATTATTAGAATTTTACAATTCGGCTATTTATAAAAAGCAAACAATGGTGATTTTTTTTCTCGGAAAATTTTGAGAAGTGCATCGATGGCTTTGCATGGGTATTTAATTGGGTGAAAACTACTGGTAGATTTTTTTTTTTAATCAAATTCGGTGAGTCAGCGGAGTGTCCTTGTAAGATTACTTCCGACACCAACATCTAGATGACAACACTATATAAACAACCGGAGTTTCTCTTCCTTCTCTTCTTCCATGTTATATCCTTTATAAAATTATGCAGCTTGGATTAGAAAAAAATTGAATGAAGAAAATAATGAGAATGAAGTGTCGAATGAGGGGAAAAAACCACTTCGGATTGGGGATGGGGGAAACTACTTCATATTAACATGAGCAGAGTTTCATCAATACATTTATTTCCGCATTTTTAAAATTAGTACATATATTGATGCACATTGAAATTGTATATCCACACAGTAAATAAATCTCTTATAATGTAGATTGTATTTATAAAAAATGTACTATTTTCTTTAATATCCTTTAAAATAATCAAATTATTCGTAAACAATAATCCATTATTTTTGTGCTCCGTTCGAAACGCCAGCTTTTTTCCTGAGTTTTTTCACTCCGTTTCCAATTCCTTTTTGTAAAGCAACGTGAAGATGATAATAACGTTGTGAACGTCCACCTTGTGAACATTATTTTAATCATACACCATGCCATATGATTTGGAAAATGACCACGAGTTAATTTGGAAAAATATCAGGAGAATCTTAAACCCAAATTATCGAAATCATTTTTGTCAGTGACATTCTGTTCTTTTTGATGTGCCTTCTGTGAATGTGACAATATAATATATGCATCCTGTTTGTTTTGGTAAAACATACAAGACAAAGCTCTCATATACTTAGTACACTAAAGGTGCGCAAAAATAACCTTCTTATTCAGTTTTTGTTTTAAATTATCTGTAATTATGGTTCGGATCATGAATATCATCTCCGCAAATAGATTTGTTAAATGTGCCAATGAAGGCAATTATTCATTTTTTTAAAAACCTTGCACTTATATTTAGAATTAAACCAAATAATTAACTTTACGTAAATATCTTTTATTAAGAAAACATTTCAATTATTACATTGTGATGTCCACCTATCAAGATTCGACAAGTGCAAGGGTTGCTTATATCGAGAATAATTAGCAACAAAAATAATAAATTAAAAATTTTTAAATATGATTTATTAAAAAAGTAACATTCAGATAAACGTAACACGGACTCTAATTTAGTCAATATTGGAGTGAAAAAGTTATTGATATTATTTAAGCAAAAACAGACTTACCGTCATCTGGGCTGGATTACCTAGGAATGAATGACAGATCAACAGAGGAGAAACTTAAAGACGTTTGATGCATTGCTCTGCTCTGCGACTTTCACTTCCACACGATTGATCAGAATTTCAATAAAATCAATTCAAAATAAACCGATTAAAAAAAAAAACAGTAGAGAAGAATTCTTAAAGCATTTCGGAGAGCATTTCGTTTCAATTGAGGAGAAACGAAAATGGTTCTTAATGACTCCCCAAACGACCTCGTTCCCAGGCGTCCGTCGTCACTCCACCGCAGCTCACCAGCTCAATAGTTGAACGATCAACAGAATTTTATCAATGCAATAAACCATAGTGTGAATTCAGAGGAATTCAACTAAAACAGGAAGTTGGAAAATTTTTTTTGCTTAAAAACTATTTTAAACGCTTCTCTATTACAAAATTATCAGTTAAAAAAAAATCCAAAATGGATCTTATAGTGATTCGTGCAAAATAGTTCATTTATTTGAAATGGTTTATACTTATTTTAAATGTTATGAAGGTAATTTGAAATAATTTGTTGTCCTTCAGATTATTATGAATTTTCTGTTCCTCTTAAGAGTCATATACTGAATATCTCAGTTAACCTCATTTATGAGATTGTAAATGTGACTTGTTTTCATCCGTATTATTAAGTTTAACGTATGAAAAAGAACTGGCGTAGAATTGCACAAATATGAAGAAAAAAAATCTTTCACCGCAAAAAATATCCGGAGTTTCATATCTCGGATTTTTTTTTTATATTAAGAGATTTTTAATTCATATACATGTATAAAGTAACGAAGACTTCATTTTGGACAAACATTCAATCAAATAAAGGAGAAACGTTTTCTTTTTCTACCTCTCAATTAAAATTTTTCCAACTGAAAAGCAAAGTGTCAAAGAATTTTAAAAGAAAAATAATTTTACTACTGTACTCCAATAGTGGCCATTCCAAAATATTTGGCTTATTGCAGTAGAAAAAAATGTTCAAAGATGTAATCACTATTGATAACACTTTAAAATTGGACACGTTATGATATTGAGTAAAATACAAATTCAGTTCAGACACAAATGTAATTTTTTTTTATATTATAAGACAAAATTGATGGAAAATGGGAAAACTATGAAAGCTAATTAATAAGGACTAAAAGCTGAATATCCAATAAAAAATGTCAAAAAAATCCCCACACTTTTCCTTCCATAAGAAAAAAAGTATATAATCTTAAAATGCTGATTGTGTTGTTGACAGTTACTTAGAATTGCAGAAGATAATCGACAGTCGATCATATAATTGGTAATAGGAAGTAAATATACCATTAATAAAAATCTGATACATAATTCACTTAAATTAAAGTAATATACAAAAAGACTTTAAAAAAAAACTTATTTCTAAACAGGAGAATTTCTCTTCACCTTTAGCTTTTTACAAAACTTTATTCTTTTTTTATATAAAAAAATATAAATTTTTTGCCAAAACATCATTCATTTAATCATATTGAGAGAAATTTTGAAATCAGCCTTTTTATAAATGCAAGATTTGCCTAATTAAAATTACGGCCGTTTATACGTTTTCTGTTTCTGTTTTACCAAAAATTTCATGACGATAAAGAATCTTAAAAATACTTACAAAAGTTTATTTGTATTTTTATGCTTGCTTGCCAAAATAATTAAATGAATAAATTACAGAATTAAGAAATTAATAAGACTCTCACTGTGGGAGAAAATATTATTATCCCTGTATTGTCTTTCTTTGGGCAAATTGATTTATCCCATTACTTTATTATGAAGTTTTTACAAGTAAGAAATTGAAATGATTATTTAATCATTAATTAATAAGCATCAGAGTAAAGAATTGGTTTCTTGGTTTAGTGGCTGGAGTAAGAATTGGCCTTGGCTTAGAAGCTGTAATAATTTTAATGTGATTTACTTAAAGTTTATTTATTCAAAACAATAATTGACATAGATGACAGATTGTATTTGAGTTCATTTGAATAAACTGATAAAGTTAAATCCAATACATTTATTTTTGTTCGCGGCGATTAAATCTACCTGCTGTTGCCAGGTACTTCGAAATTAAAGATTTGAATTTTGAAAAGGCATACATGATTTTTTATTAAAAATGGTAAGACGATATTAGAGGGAGTAGAAAATCATAAAGTAGAGACTGCAAAGTAGTGATATTTGGAGTTTGATAGGTTTAAAACGTCACAGGTACTTAAGTTGTTATCTGTGTAGTTGTCCTTCTTAAAGTAAAAGCAAATTCAACAAAGATTTTCTAAAGAATGTTATATTACATTTGCGCATAAGAAATCTCAATATTTTAGTTGATATTAAATATAATTTTTCATCGTCGTTTCAGTATAAAAATTTATTTGAAGACGTTGAAGCTTTACTAGCTGATAATAAAAATAAACTTGATATTCGATAGGTCATAATTTTCATTTAGATGAATTTGCTTATTTAATTACATTTAAACATATGCTTACAAGGGAATTTGATATTTCTATCTTATTTTAAAAGATTAGGTCATTAAAGATATGCCCATCCATGATCCTCATTTGTTTTAAACGGAAAATTTGTAAAAGTGAGGGGGAGAGGGAGGAAGTTTTAAAATAGGAAATGAAAATGTTCCTAATAACATTAGTTTCATTCTTTATTCTGTAACCTTTATTAATTCCCTTTATTATTGCCAACTTGCGAAAAGTAAAATATTTGTCGCGAATGTTTCGTCCTCTCCGTTCGCTTCCAATATGCCGCTTGAATATTTCGAGTAATGTGTAATGAACCCTCATGGAGATTTCATTCGTGAACGTGTGTTATGGAAGACCACTCCAAGTTTCGTTCTTCTTTAAAAAAAAACCAGTGCATTAAAGTATAATAAAATTCTAATAATTTATCAGGCAGTTAAATTTTGCCCTTTTTTCTATGTTTTGAAGACAAAAATTATAATTTGCAAATGATCTCTTATTTCCCCATTGATGATTACAGTATTTAGGCAGGTCAAGCGATTACATGCTTCCTATTTGCTTTTTTTTTATATAAGCATTGAAGTGGAAATTTTTCCCTTTCTCTTTTCTCCCCCTCATTCAATCCGAATTTCTCCAAGAATCTTCGTCCCATGACAACACATCGAGTAAACCCATTACTGTTAAGAAAATATTACAGACTTTTAAGAGTCAACTGCGAAAAGATAACGGCATAAATTGAAGAGGTTTTGAAGAATAAATGCACATAAGCAAAAGTATGATGTTAATACATCACACATAATCGACTGTTTTACAAGAGCTTTAGAACAGCTTGAATTAAGTAATCATGTAGAAGTGTCATCGATCTCATCATCTGGGCTTGAATTCCAGAGCGGAATAATTTTTTTCTTCATCGATCTTGACTGATCCCATATTAAAAAAAAAACAAAAACTAGTGTTTCTGTCAATATTTTAAAATTGCCGAAACATTTTTTTTGCATTGCCCCCCCCCCCCCTCCTTTTAGAAGCAATCTATTAAATTATTTTTACCATCGTTTAGCGTGAATCTTAAGCAAATATTTTCCATCTCGTTTTCGTTGATAAATTCCCATTGAGTCCGCATGAGAGAACGCATGTCATAAAGAGATCTAATATGAAAGGTATTCGAACATAAAAATTTACAGGATAAGTGGAGCAAAATAACATCTAAGGAAAAAAAAAACAACTTCATTCTATTATTTCCGAATATTTTTTTTGTAAATTTTTAATTTTTTCGTGTGAATTGAAATGCAAAATAAACTTTGCCTCAATATTTTTATTTCTGCAAAATTCAAAAATATACTTAAACAGAAACGAAAAGAAGCGAGTCCTAATAATGAAAAGAGATATATTTAGCTAAAACGTATCACTATAGACATTCGTGAAATGATTTATATTGGATAATTATAAGCACGGTATACAAACTATGCATCTTAAATGCTTGTGATGTATAGTATATTTCGAATTAAACGATCCCAATTCAGAGCCTTGTAGCGAGTGACCGTAAGCCGAATGAAGATTTGAGGGTATGCGCACAGCAAGTTGCACTTGACGATCAGATGAGAATTCTGGCCCTACAATGCCTTCTTCATCGGGCCGAAGAGGTGATAATACGAGACGCCAAATCTGGGCTGTATGGCGGATGGTCCATGATTTCCCAGCCGTACCTCGCGATTTTTTTCCTTGATTGCCATGGCGACGTGTGGCCTTGCGTTGTCGTGAATGAGGCGGAGGTAGTCACTGTCGCTTTTCACACAAGGGACGGTATAGCTCGGTAAGTGGCAGTGTAGGATATTCCATATACTGTGCGGCAGTGGTACCAAGATAGGAAAAATGCATTGCCATCGGTAATGGATATATAGAAACATAACTAATGAACACACCTAATGTACATCTAATGTCGTCTTGTTTGACCAATAAATTGGTGTGGAAAAAATTCGTGGAACCAACTTATTGATTTGTCCTCGTATATTAAAGAAAAAATATTTAAATATTTTCTTAAACAATATATGGTTTGCAAATACACCATATTGCCATTAATGACCGGACACTTTCGATTTTAGATGTTTTGTCGAATATCTAGAAAAATACTTGAAGAATTATCCTGAAATTTCAGGGGTGTAAAAAGGATGTTACACCTCTTATATTTCAGCGAAGGTTTTCTCCCGAAGGCAAATAGGGGACCAGCAAAGAAGTGAACCAAAAAAATAATGTTTGGAATCACCCTGTAAAAAATAATGCTTGAAATGCATTGTAGCTGTAGCATATGTTTAAGAGGCTTGTTTTACTTTTTTGTGTTCATTTGTATGAGAATAGCACGTATATTCATGGAGATATAAAGGTTTCTTTAAAAAGGTCGAAATGTTTTTTGTTTATAACACGCAAGATTTTCAACCCAATGCAATGCCATTTACAGAAACTTGACAAACTACAGTACAGACAAGACCCTGCAATCAGAATAGAAAAATATTACATATTTGATGAAATATGAGCATTTTTACTAAATAATGTATAACTGCGCATGCGCATGCGTTACCAAATTGTCTTTTGCATAATTTATTAGCCAAATGTATAGAGCTACTCTTATAAAAAGCCCAAGCAAATATCGTGAAAATTAAGAAAGATATCGCCGATAGAATGAGTTGAATTTCAGTTGCTCTCAAAAATAAACAAAACGACAAGGGGCTTTCTCCAAACTTTTATTTTTGGATCGGACACCAGTATCGGACACCAGTCTGTACTGTAGTTTGTCAAGTTTCCTGTAAATGGCATTACATTGGGTTGAAAATCCTGCGTGTTATAAACAAAAAACTTACGAAAACATTTCGACCTTTTTAAAGAAACCTTTATATCTCCATGCATATACGTGCTATTCTCATACAAATGAACACAGAAAAGTAAAACAAGCCTCTTAAGCATATGCTATAGCTACAATGCATTTTAAGCATTATTTTTTACAGGGTGATTCCAAACATTATTTTTTGGTTCACTTCTTTGCTGGTCCCCTATTTGCCTTCGGGAGAAAACCTTCGCTGAAATATATGAGGTGTAACATCCTTTTTACACCCCTGAAAAATTTCAGGATAATTCGTCAAGTATTTTCTAGATATTCGACAAAACGTCTAAAATCGAAAGTGTCCGGTCATTAATGGCAATATGGTGTATATTTCTACTTTTTATAACTCGTTGGGGAACATGGCTAAAAGCTTCTTTCTTTTACTGTGAAAATTTTATTAGTTTAAGTGAAATTTTTGACAGCTTAGACGAGGATGATCCTGTATGTTTGCCTAGCCAAAATATTTTTTTCAGTTCTTTATAGATATAGAATGACTTATCGTACATTCCCACTGCTTTTCATGTTTTGCATCCGACAATTAAAAGGAATGAATCAAATGAGCTGATGTTTGTTCAAGCTCTGTTAAACCAACACCTCCTATTAGGGATTCTCCTAATTTATGCATGACGTCATGACGCATGCGCGTAAACTTCAACGGAGTCAAAGCAACTTCCGGAAGACCTGAGATATATACGAGTCACTATAACTATAGTTAAAACTACGGTGGAGATATATACGAGGGTTGGGGCATAAGTCATGGCAACTATTTTTTTTCTCATAGCTAAGGGATGGTATCACAAAATGTCATATGTCTCGAGGAAACCGTTCATTCATAGTATATTTCCACAACACCAGATGGCTCTGTGATTTCCTTTTGTTGCATTGAGAACAATGTTAAATCAGTTCTTAGTCAACCGCCGTGCAGGATGGATGTAACCCGAGTTGAGCACCGCTCGTATATCAATATAGCCGGTCTCCGCTGGCTTTGGTAAGAATTGGAGCACCCACTATACTCTCCGGACTTTTCTCCATGTGATTTTGACTTTATACGGGCGGTAAGGAACCATTACGTGGTAGACAGCTTCGGACACGAATGGACATTGCAAATACGCGTATTGTGCAACAGAAGATGACCAGATTTCCATATGGTGAGAGAAATGGCGAAGCAGATGATATGGGCGCCTGTCACTTCGTTGGCAGCGTACTGTGAACGTTCAGGGGACTACTTTGAGGCCCTTTAGAATGGATAGTGTGCTGTAATGACTCTGGAACATGAAAGTTGTAATGTTATATCAACTACTTTAATAAACATGAAGAGCAAAGTATTTCCGTGTTGTTAAATGTCTATACCTTTCTTCCATTCCTTGTCCTTTCATCTATATATTTCACATTTTCCACTCACGGTCGAATTCTCACAAAAAAAATAGTTGTGCCCCAACCCTCGTATCTCCACTTATGCCGCTTGTATTCCACTATAAATTACATATAAAAGGAGTAAAATCCACTTATTAAACTTTTCTAAAAATCGTTGACGCGATTTGTAAAAATAAAAAAAAAATAAACAGAAAGATTAATAAAATACTTTAAAGTAATTAATTAAATGAGTAACATAAGAAATGCCGGCTCGGTGGCCGAGAGTGCTAAAGCGCAGTTCTCGTCGCCATCGGACGGAGAGTTACGGGTTCAAATGCCGCCGAGGACATGGGTGTTTATTTTTCTGTTTGTCCCTGGGCCCGGTGCAATATTCCCCCGCGGAATCAGTTCCAAAGTTTTCGTTGGCTTTGTACAATGATAATCTAACCCACTTTAATAATAATAATGTGACAACAACCGGAGTATCCAACCAGATAAACTGAAGGGAAAAACCCGAAGTTGTTCCCCAACAGGCAACAGCCCAAAAAGGGGGTTAATTGAATAACATATAAAATGAAGATCATAAAGACCAAGTCTAATAAGACTTATAAAAGACAATAAGAAATAATAATAATAATATAGGAAATAATTATAATAAATTCAATACGAATGGTAAATTAAACTTACTTATAAATAGACCATTATTTCATAATAAATGAATAAAATGAAAATAAAACAACATAAGATACAACTTAAGAAAAATATAAATGAATAAATACCTGAAAAAAACATAAAATAAATCAAGTTAACTGAATAAATCAGTAAATAAAATCAATAAAATAGAATAAACATAAACAAATATAAAAATAAATACACTTGTTAAAATATTAAGATCCTATTATAATAATTATAATATTATAGTAAAAAAACGATAGCGGAAACTCGGGCGGAAGTCTTATTGACTCCGTTAGCCTCCAGCGCGCAGGCGCGCTGACGTCATGCATAAATTAGGCGAAGGGTCAATAAAGAAAGCCTTTGCACTGAAAATTCATGCATTGTTACATCATCATAAAAAGGCATTGTTAATCGTATTTCTACCAATAAGCTCTAAATTATGACTTCTTATGATCATGTAACAATGTATGAAGTTTCAGTGCACAGGCTTTCTTTCTAGGTGGTGTTGGTTAAACATCAATGTCCTGTGATATTAGGATTGTTGGAATTTCTTCCAAACTCCAAACCCTCCTGAACAAAAATTCAGGATTTAATCTTGCAAAAATTTTAGAAAACTGTGGAAATGGTAGCAACATGCTGGTGTATTGCAAGGAGATTTTCAGTATTTAGAAAATGAATAAGAGCTCTATCATCTTTCGTTTCTCATCATTTCCGATTGAATGGTATATCACATGCCACATGTGTTGCCATAGTTCTAAAAACCAAGTGACTGCCACCCCCACAACTTCGACCCCACTGGAACAGTTTCGCCCAAACTTCACTGGACCTTGACAAAAGAAGAAAAAACTTAATAAAGACAAAGTAAATAACAACTCTTTAACCACAACAAAAATTAAGTAAAAAGAAAAATACAACCTAATCCTAGAAGCGCTTTTCGAGGGCGAAGCTCTCATCATTCAGCAGGTGGAAAAGAAGGGAGTAACACACCAGATGATAATGATTTCTGAATGATGAGAGCTTCGCCCTCGA